>CAJQZJ010013540.1:13073774-13152488 GCA_907164525.1 Lophiomys imhausi | reverse complement strand
TGTCAAAATCTAAAATCAAGTTCCCTTTTTTCCCCTATAGTCTTTTGACCCCTATGCTCCACAACCTTTCCAGAACACTTCTGCAGGGCAGAACGTTAGAATGGGTTGACAGCAAAGGACCAGGGAAATTGCAATCCAGTCAGTAGGACCCAAGCTCAGTGAGGACCAGGAAGGCAGGGGCTCAGGGCTACCTGGATTCCCTGCTCTTTTGTCCTGTCACCTGACTCCCAGAGCAGAAGCAGCCCCTGGGAACATTGATTCTTGAGACAGTCTCTCATTGGTGTGGAGCTTGTCAGCGTGGCTAGGGTGGCTGATCAGTGGGCCCAAGGATCTTCTCGTCTCCATCTTCCAGTACTGGGATTGCAAGCATGAGTAACCACACCCGGGTTTTGTTTGTGAGTTCTGAGCCCTCTTGTTTTCTTGTTGACATGAAGGAACCTCATCAGCCTCGGACCTAGGGATCTTGGCTCATCAGGGTGGGTGTACAGAACTGTGTGTGGTGGTGGGGAGCGGGGGCAGCAGAGTATGCTGGGAACTTTGAAGACTGTAGAAAAGTAGGCAGACTCTGTATTTTGGGAAATACACTGAAGGGATTCAGGGTATGGTCCCTGAGGAAGGCAGAGGGCCTGCTCTCCTCAAGGAAGACCCACCTGGTCCCAGTAATCAGACTGTCTTCCCTGGAAAAGAGAGTCTAAATGCAGGCAGACTCCAATCTCACCCCCAATCCCTGTGGCCTCTGACTACTGTCATTCCACACTAGCAATGACAGTCCCTCCCCCACTTTCCCCACTGAGCAAAACAACAAGCTCCAGGCTTGGCCTTTGGGACAAGCAGCAGGCTAGGATTCTTTGCCACATGCAGGTAGGTAATTAATGAATGTGGGCTTTCAAAACAACTCAGCATGGGTCCCATGAACAAGGTGGCCTCAAAAAGGGTCTCCTGTACAGCTCATTACAGCCACCTTATCGATTCTTCTACCATTACAGAAAGCCTTCCTGCCTTGTGAGTGCTTGTCCCTTGATGGTATTCACGAGGGACACCTCCACCCCCACCCCCACTGGTGCTCCTGGGCACTAACAACCTTGCCCCAGCTTCATGAAAGCAGAGAGTGTTCAGAGAAGTCACACATAGCATCTGCTCATTCATCCATCAAGAAAGAGCAACCCTACACACATGTGCATGCACACACACACACACACACACACACACACACACACACCAGAATTGTGTAGACCATGGACAGCTGCATGAAAGCAACCTTCTATAGTAGCCACTTCCAAGAATACTCAACTTCTTCCTTGGTCTTTTCTTCAGCAAGCCTCGGTGATGGAGTGTAATTTGTCTGTTTCCTTTTAATGATGAAGGGATGGGTGACAAAAGCTTAGATTCTGGAAAATTTCACAGCCCACTCCTCTCTTAAGCTACCTCTAATCCTGAGTCTATAAGACATTTCTTCTTCACTGAGATTATTTACATACATACACACATACATACATACATACATACATACATACATACATACATACATCCTATCCCATCCCATCCTTCCTCCTGGACCAGTCTTTAACTCAAAATCTTACCATATTTCTAGTTCCCATATCTGGGAAATCCCTCAGTAATGGGACCTGTCTCCACTGCAGCCTTCCCAGCCTCATCTTTCTCTTCTTCCTCGGTAAATCCTGTCTTTTACTCCGTGTGGTTTTTGTTTTGTTTTGTTTTGTTTTGTTTTTGTTTTTGTTTTTTGTTCTCTGTCTGGAGTATACATCTCTAACTATACTCTCAGGTGACTCTCATACACGCGCACCTGGTACTTAGTTCTAAGATGTGATTTGGCAAATTGTGCACCCACCAATCCTTCCATCTGCCCCATTCGCCTTACATCCTATCCCCCTCCTCTCCCAGGCCTCTGGACCCTGGAGTACAAGCGGGAGCTCACTACGCCACTGTGCATCGCTGCGGCCCATGGCCACCTGTCCTGCGTGCGTCATCTGCTCAGTCAAAAAGCTGATCCCGATGCCAGTCCCGGAGGTCGTGGTGCTCTACATGAGGCCTGTCTAGGGAGCCATACAGCCTGCACCCGGCTGCTGCTGCAGCATGGAGCAAATCCAGATCTGCTCAGCGCGGAGGGCCTGGCACCCCTGCACTTGTGCCGCACACCAGCCTCGATTGGGTAAGATACGCCCCACACCGTGGACTGGTCCTGGGAGGAATCTCAAGATTAGATCCAAGCCTGACCTATGACCACGTGTCGGACCCGGCTCCTTACTCGCTCCTTTTCCCAGCCACTGACAGTAGGAACCCTGATCTCACTTCTCAGGCCAGGTACCTATCTATCCGGAGTCGTCAAGCGGGAGATTTCCTGAATCTGGTGCCCAGGGCAGGTTCTGTGTGCCCTAGTCCCTAAACCTGGGACTGTGACTTTAGTCCCCAGGCCAGGCATCCATCTGTCCCTTAATCTCCAGGCAGAGACCCTAATCCTGGTCCCCAGGCTTGGGACTCTCGACCCTAATTTCCAGGCCAGTGATCCTGACCCACACCCCAAAGGCTGGGATCTCTCTGGCCCAGGCTAGGATCAGAATGAGGTCTGACCCTAGTTCCTAGGCCATGAATCCCACCCCACCGGCTGCTGGACCCTTCCCGACCCCGCCCCGCCAGCGCGGCCCCGGGCGGGTTAATTAGCGCTTGATTGCGAGCGCGCGGGGCGCCACGCCGCAGTAATGAGCCTCTGATCACGGCCTGCAGACGCGGCGGTGAAGAATGCTAAAAGGCCACTGGCGGGGTTGGAGGCTGAAAAATTAGGGTTTTTAATGATAATTTTATGCAGAATAATTGTCACAGTGTGACATAAATGGTTAGCTCCTCGGGCGGGAGCTTCCGAGGCCCGCAAGGACTCCACTCGCCCGGGTCGCGCTGCCTGGGGCAGAGAGGAGCAAAGGAGCCCCAGCTACCTTGGTGCTGCTATCGGGTTTGACTGTCCGCGTTGTGTCATCCCAACATTTATTTCCGAATGTTCTAGCCTCTGCTTCTGCGTTATAATTGCTCGGCTGCTTTCTCTGTGATGGTGATAACATAGAATCACCCCATCCCGCTCTTGGATCTTGCTGGGGTCCGCTGCTCCCCACCTGACCGAAGTTACTAGGGTCTCCTGCCTTTTGGGTGCAGCAAGCAGGCAGGGATGCTAGGCGCTGGGTCCGGAGTGGTGGCCCTCGGACTCCCACCATCTTGGTCCCACACTGTGAAGGACATCAATAATTTGCACTTGTTTAAACAGTCCAACAATTTCTAAAATTTCCTATTAATAGAATGTACTATCGGTGGTGGGGCACGCCTTTATTCCCAGCACTCAGGAAACAGAGGCAGGCGGAACTCTGAGTTCTAGGCCAGCCTAGTCTACAGAATGAGTTCCAGGACAGGCAGGGCTACAAAGAGGAAACCCTGTCTCGGAAAACAAACAATCAAGTTCCTTGCACTCAACATAATTCTTCTGAGATACATCCCGGGTATCTCATAGCTCGTTCTCTTTTCATACTAAGCAGTATTCCATGGTGTGGGTATTCCACAGTATGTTTTATCCATTCCTAACTTAAAGATGTTTGAAGCCCTGGGGGGATGCAGTTCAGGGTAAAGCACTTCACTGACATTTGTGAGGCTCTTTGTTCAATCCTAGGTAACGTAAAATAATAATAATAATAATTAATGAAAGGCATTTGATCATTTTGTTTGGGGCTGTTGCAAATCAAATATACCTGTGCTTTCTTGTCCTTTTATAAGCTTTTAGTACATTTGGATATACCCAGGATAACAACCAGCCAAGGTTACACAGAGAAACCTTTCTCAAACACACACACACACACACACACACACACACACACACACACACACAGGGGGTAGGGAGAGTTCCTAATGAAGAACACTCAAGACTGACCTCTAACCTCCACAAAAAAAATCACACACATACACAGATCAACTGGCTGTTCATATCTGGCATCATTTCCAGACTCTCTTGCCAAGTACACACAAGACACAGTCTTATTGGTTTAAATGGTCATAGCACAATGAGCCTTTTTTTTTTTACATAAACACTGAGAGGAAAAGTTGCCATGGGTGGCAACTTCACTCAGTCCTCATCTCACACCCCAGACCAAAGAGGTGGTGGGTGGCAGCAATGAGAGGAGAAGGGTATCCCACTGCAAGCAACCAAATCTACACTTCCTTCCTGTGAGTGGCTCCCAGCTATCTGTGGCTCTGATCTGAGGGGAGTGAGGTAAAAACCCCTACAGTTCCTCAGAACCCAGGAAGGGACAGGAACCTGCTCCACAGTTGCCATTAAGGAGGCAAGTGGCCCTGTGGTGGCTCCTTATAAGGATTCAAGAAGACAGTAGGGTGTTTTGTAAGACTCCATCTCCGCAGTCAGTCAAATGGCTAGTGTGGCCAAGATGGCCACACAGAAGGTGGCCAGGATAGAAGAGCCATCCCCTTATGGATCTATTCATCTGTTTTCACACCAATACAACACTGCCTTGACTGTTAGGACTATGTGATAAACCTTAAGATAAGAATAAGCCCTCAAATGTTATTTTCAGGGTTCTTTTGGCTATTACAGCTCATTTGCATGTCATTTGAATTTTAGGTTTAGTTGGTCAACTCCTACATGATGTCTGCTGGGCTTTGCCTGAGGCTGCCATGAACATATACATCAGTTTGGGGAGAGTAAACATCATAGACAAATGTTTAGGTTTAGGTATCCAACATATGGATACAATTAGCCCTTCCATTTTGTTTTTGTTTTTTTTTTTTTTTAGATCCTCTTTGATTTCTCCCAACAGTGATTTGTAGTTTTCAGTGCCTCAGGCATGCAAATTATTGTGTAAGATTTATTCCTGATTCATATATGTGTGTGTGTGTGTGTGCGCGTGTGTGTGCACACACACACATACAGAGAGAGAGAGAGATTTGTTTGCTGATTGGCTTGAGAGGATACTGCCATATGGCTCAAGCTGGCTTCAAATTCATGCTCTTCCTGCCTCAGCTATTTGAGAGCTGATCACAATTGGTCCCCATGTCCACTTCCCTGGTTAACTTTAATTGTCACCTTGACACAGCCTTGACTCACCTGAGATGGAACTCTCAGCTGAGATTGGACAAAGCACATTGGCTAGCAGGCACATCTGTGGATGAGTTTCTTGATTGTTAACTGATGAGGGAGGGCCCAGTCCCCTGTGGGTGGGATCATCCCTATGCTAGTGTCCTGGTCTACATAATAAAAACAAAAACAAAAACAGCCAAACTTGACCCAGTGAGTGAGGCAGCAAACAGCAATCCCTTCACAGTTTCTGCTTCAAGTTCTTACTTGAGTTCCCAACTGTGACCTGGAAGTGTAAGCAAAATTAACCCTTTCCTACTCTACCTTGGTTTTGGCCAGAGTGTTTTATCATGGCAGTAGAAAGGAAAAACCAATATAGCCAGCTATTAATGTATCATATTTTTGATGCCACCCTAGAAGACATTTTTATTTACATTTCTGATTTTGTGTAGCTACGCTATGAAGTAGATTATTTTTGTATAGAGAGTTTGCAGCTTTCTGCCTCGGTGGACTCACTGGTTTCTCTAAAGGCTTTTTATAAATTCCATGGGATTTCTATGAAGACAATTAACTACGTCACTTGTAATAAATTCAGTTTTGCTTCCTTTGCAAATCTGAATGCTCACTCTCCAGCTTAGTTCATTAACCAGAACTTCCAGTGCAATTCTGAAAAAGAGTGGTAAAGAGTCGATTTTCATTGCCCCTTGTCTTAGAGCACACCATTCAGTGCCTTCCACAATTAAGAAGTTCTTGTAGATTGCCTTTTTCAAAGACGGAGCACCCCTTCTGTTCTTTGGTTGTTGAGAGTTTGTATTATATTATATATAGGCATTGAGTTTTTGTACATGTTTTTATATGTATAGAAGTCGATCATATGACTCCTGCTTTGTCTCTTAACAATGATTTTTCAGATGTTAAACCAATCATACATTCCTGGGACTAACTACACTCATTATTATATTCAGATAGACAGATAGATGATATATAGAGTGATTTTCATTTACTGTAATATTTTTAAATACCTATACTCATGTTCATGAGATATTAGTGGTATTGTTGTCTTACACCATCTTTGTCCAATCTGAGCATCAGTGATAAAATCTCAGTATTAACATTAGAAGCCGTCCGTCTTCCCCCTCCCTCTTCTATTTTTCAGAAGATCTTAGATTGTCCCAAGTATTTGGTACAGTTCACCACCAAAGCTATCTGGGTGTGGCGTTTTCTTGGTGAGAGGTTTCTAACTATAAACTCAAGATCTTTCCTAAGTAGAGGTGTGCTATTTCTCTTTTTAAGCAAGCTTTGATTTAGCTTTGTCCCTTTCAGCTAAGTTGTCTAATTTGTTGCCGTGTTGACCCTTTGGGTTTTTGGGTTTTTTTTACTGAATTCTATTATATTACGTATCTCACTCACTCTCGAGCCTCCCTCACTCATGATGTTGGGATGTGCCTGGCTGCCACCAGTTTGGTTCACAATTTCATTGACCTTCTCTGTTATTTTTTTTATTCTCCTCTCTATTATTTTTCTGTTCTCTGTTTCACTGATTCCTGCAGTGTTTTCTGCTGTTTCCCTTTCTTGGTTGCATTGAGTTTCATTTCCTTATCTTTTTCTAATTTCTTAAAATGTATGCTAAGGTCATTGGTTTGAGTATTATTTTCAGGTGTAGACTTTCAGGGCTCTACAAGTCCTCTTATTTACTATCTTTACTCTTATTTCATTGAGACACGGTCTCACTCTGTAGCCCTGGCTGGCCTGGAACTCTTCAGGCAGACCACACTGACTTTAAACTCACAAGATCCACCTGCCTCTGCCTCCCAGCTTAATCAAAGGTGTTTGGAAAATTTACTTTGCATGAATTTATAGATTCATTGAGTCTTATTTTATAATCCAAAATATGTCTCTCTTGGTAAATGGCCCCCTGTGCTTTCACCTGAATTTGGCAGTTGTGTGATTCAGCATTCTAGGAAAGCCAATCACATCAATTTTCCTAGACCTATCAGTAAGCCTGTGGTACTTAACTCATTTATTCACCCTATTCAAGCTATTGAAGAGGGAGTTTAACTCTCTATGTGTGATTACAATTTGCCTGATGTGCCTGTGTACTGCATGTGTATGGCCCACAGAGGCCAGCCAAGGCACCGGGGACCCCCTGGGAATGAGTCACAGATGGTTGTGAGCCACCATGGGAGTGGTGGGAATTTAACCTGAGCCCTCTGAAAGAGGAGTCAGTGCTCTTTGCCAGTGAGCCATCTCTGCAGCCCCAGTGAAATGGTATTTTCAATATTCAGTTATCATTTTTGATAATCTACCTTGATTACAATGAGACATAATGTACCTTGTCTGACATTTTAAAAAGCTACTTTAGAATGCTGAGAGTAGGAAAAATAATTTTCTCTGGGGGCGATCCCCAAATTGATTGGTTATCCAGTTCCAAGTGGCCACCCCTGAAATCGTATACATACAAGTAACTTAATACAAACTAAGTAGGTTGTATTTATATATTTAGAACTGTGTGTGTCTATCTCGCTGTCTGTGTGTGTATATGTATATATATCAACAATTAAATAAAAAGAGGCCATGAATTTAAATTTGAGAGAGTGCACAGAAGTGAGTACATGTGAGGGATTGGAGGGAGGAAAGGGAAGAGGGAAATGGAATTATTACATTTTAATTTCAAAAATTAAAAAAATGAAGAAATAATAATTTAAAATAGTTACTTTGATATCAATATGGTTCTTTTTTGACTAGTGTTAGCATTTTACATCTCATCAGTTCTATTACTACTGTGCAACAAATTAGCACAAGCTTAGACTTAAAACAACACATTTAAGGGTAGGAGAGATGGCTCCACAGTTAAAAACACTGGCTGTTCTTGCAGAGAAACCCCGTTCAGTTGACAGCACCCACACAGTGGCTCATTACTACACTTAATTTCAGTTCCAGAGGATCCAATGCCTCCTTCTCACCTCCGTGGGCACCAGGAATGAATGTGTTACACAGACATGCATGTACTCACAGGTACACACGAAACTAAAATTGACTTTTTGAAAACCCATTTATTACACTACAATTTCTGTAAGTCAGGAGTTTGTCCACAGCACAGTTGGGTTTTCTGCTTTTAGGCTTCTCAACAGATTGCACTGTAGGTGACGTGAAGGCCTGTGGTCTCATCTGAATGGTCAACTAGAGAAAGCCTGTAGACAAGACCATGCAGTTACTGGCAGATTTCAATTCCTTGAAGACTGCAGGGTTGATGGTCTCCATTCCTCATTGGCTGTGGATGGATTTAGTTCCTTTCTGCCTCGGTCCATTCCTGGCTACTATAACAAAATGCCTTAGGTTGGGTAGTTTACAAATCATATATATTTATTTCCCGATTTCTGAGTCTGGGAAGATTAAGACCAAAGTACCAGCAGATGCAGATCTAGTGAGGGCTATATCTGGTTCAAGCATTGAACTTTGCTGCTGCATATCATATAGCATAGAGGCAGAAAATATGGAAGTAATGAACTCACTTCTCTCGGGCCCTTTTATAAGCACTACTTTCATCTGTGACCACAGAAACCTTAAGACCTAATCACTTCCTAAGGTCCATCCATTTTCTTCATACAGTCCTCATTGAGGATTGAATTTAATATGAATATTAGAGACACATAATTATTCAAACCTTTGCTATAGGCCTTTCTAGTGTGGCAACTTGTTTCAAAGCATGCAAGCTGAGAAAACAATGAAGTCCCCTAACAAGGAAGAAGTAATCATTTTCTTGACTGGCAGAAAAAAAAATCTCCTGTTAACTTTTTCCATAGAGTATTTGTTAGAAA
This sequence comes from Lophiomys imhausi, assembly GCA_907164525.1. NCBI lineage: Eukaryota > Metazoa > Chordata > Mammalia > Rodentia > Muridae > Lophiomys > Lophiomys imhausi. Next base: position 13,143,587 of record CAJQZJ010013540.1, on the reverse strand, counting down.
CAATCCTAAGGTCTCAAATATGGTCAAGAGAGAGAATAAAGGAAATATTAGGATAGATGTTTGCTGTCTGTTGATCCAGTCTTCAGTTTTAACTGTTTGTTTGTTTGTTTTCAGAGAGGCTCACATATCCTGGCTGGCCTCAGATTCATTATACATCCATGAATAATGGTGAACTTCCAATTCTTATGCCTTTGTCTCCCAAGTGCTGAGATAATGTACAAATGCCACCATGCTCAGCTTATGAAGTTTCATTTTTGTTTTGTTTTTGAGATAGGATCTCTCTCTCTCCTTCCCTCCCTCCCCCCTCTCTCTTTGTAGTCCTGAAACTGCAATTTAGTTATCAATTGTATTTATTAATAAGGATAAACTGTAACATTAGGCTGGCAGAGCAGTCAGCGGCTTGGTGGGATATTGGCCAATGGCCTGGCCCGCCTTAACTGGCAGCCTGATTTATCCTAGGGAAAAAGCCCTGGACTGAGGGTGGCCTGCAACCTAAAGTCTGTTAACTAGCATCCTCATTAATAATAATAAGTTGTCATATTAGGCCAGTAGAATTGCCAGCAGTTTGGCAAGAGATTCACCAGAGTTTGGTGGGAAGCCGATGGCCCTAGATTGCTTGGACTGGTGACCTATAAGCCACCGCAATCTTTTCCCCAATAATTAAATACACCAAGACCTTTTAATGTTTCAACACTTAGCCCTCAGACTCTCAATTAGCTAACCTACGTTAACACAGATTACCTAATCCCAAATCACCATGTTCCTATTATTACCTTCCAGAGCTCTCAAACACTTCTCCTTCCATGTCTCCTGGTGGAAAGAGTGATTCCTCTGTGTTAAACAGAAAGTTCCTATTTCTGTCTCGGGAAGTAACACCTTCCTATACTCTTTCTGCCCAGCTAACTGGCCATCAGGGCCTTTTTATTAACCAATCAGAAGAATGCCTCAAAAGGGGCAGTAATCAGATCTCAGCATTGAAATCAGCCTATCAGAAGCAATGTTATTAGACCTTCTCCAACATCTCCCCCTTTAAGTCTAACAAAAGGCTCCTTTTCTTAATAACAATAAATACAACAATATACACACTACAGTAATAATAACAGTAAATAGAATACAATAAAAACAATTATGAAAACTAAAAGGCATGACATACATTCTCAGTGTCCAGTCCATATGTATTTGACTAGTCAACTATGAAATATATTCTATTACATATCTCTCTTGATGAGTTTAAGGTTCTATACCTAATTCAACTTCCATCTTAACTTACATTATTAATTAAAATCATCTTAACCCTAAAACATCCTTTTAATTCCTAGATGACTTAAAATTTACTGTGATGCTATAACTATGTAGTCTTCAATCACATCAGAAATCTGAGAAGGATAAATATATCTGAATAAATAGAAAGTGCAGAGCAAGCAACTTCCAAAACTATTTGTCCATTCTGTCTTTGCAGAATCAGGCCACCTATTTACCTGCATTGAAGCTTTGGTCCATCTTTGGACTGTATATATTCTGTTGAGAGAGAAGGGGCATTTCTGCTCAGTAGGAATTATCTCCTGATGGAGATTTTTGATGCTCATTGTCTCCTTCCAAGTCCAATGGGAACTGTCAGGAACTGACAGTCTCATGTCAAATAATTTTTTAAATAATAAAAATATTTTAAATGCCATATTCTACAGATCTCTTGAGGTTTTTGAAGACCATCTATCCATATCCATTGAGTAACCAAATGTTGCTTGTTTCTAACAACTTAATAGCTGATTAACGTAGAAAATATCTTAGACTAACTAACTTAATCAATATCTATTAATAGCCTAAACAGTTTGTGATGGTTGCTGTCAAAAGGACTAGAACCTCATGTTGAATTTTTAAGAATTACATAGATACAATACATAACCAAAATATAGCCTTAATTTTGTATCAATATACAAAGATCTATAGGAGTAGATTCAATAATCTACTTTTTTTCCTATCATTCTCATATGTCTATAACCTCAATTTTGTATTAATAACAAGGATCTATAGGAGTAGGTTCAATAATATATCTTTGTATCTTATCAATTCTATATTATGTACCTATATTCCCCCTCTTTTTTCTTTTCAAGTCTTCTCCCCCTATATAAGAGAAAAAGAAGGATAAAGAAAAAGAAAGAGAGAAATCTCTGAGTCTAACCTCCTATATCTTGCTTAACAAGACCATATAACAATTTTTAACCATTCCCCCCTAAACAACATCTATAACCCATCAAATGATCAAAGAATCATCCACCCCACTTTTTGGGAATGGGACGTCACTCTCTTAAAATTGTTTCCTGCTGAACTGGGATGTAGAAAACCTGTTTGGGGGCTCAAATAAAATGGAAAAATGGTTAATCAATTTAATAGTAACATTTGATGTCCAGTCTCTATGTGCTCAGCAATTTGAATGTCCTGAGCAGTTTGTAGTCCGAAACTGGACTTTGGGTGGGAAAGTTCAGGGCTTTATTGAAGTCCTGTCTGGAACAGTCTGCAAAGCTGGACCATCTTAGTAAGCCATTTTGAAGTTGTTCTGGATGCTGATTTTTGAGGAAACAGCTATTGAGGCAGTCTGTGAGGCTGAGTCATCTGGGTTACTTGTCTTGTCTTCTTTGGTGTCTGATCTCTTTTCTCCAAAGTTTCCAGTTGTCCAGTGGTCTCCAGAGTCTTTAGTTGGAAGCTTTTATTCTTGTGGAAAGATAAGAACAGAAACATGCCCTAACCCTGGCTCTAGGGTATTCTTTTTTGGCATGAAATATCTTTATGGGCAAATTGGTTTTTGGCAATAGAAAAAAAAATTTATCTTTCAAAAGAAATCTTGAAAATTTGAAGCTAAAAATATCTTTAAGTATATATAAAACATAATAATCTTAACTTTCTATCAATATCTATTAAAAACACAAAATAATCTTAAGTTTTTAATAATAAAAGAGACAAAGAATAGAGTGAGAGAAAGAAGAAAATCTTTGAATCCAACCCTTATTTTTTCACAACACCTATCATATATCCATTCATCCTAGACAACAACAAACAATCACAACACATAACATACTACACAACCAAAAACTTCCAACCCATCTATTAAGGATTAAGGTGCAAATATTTTTGAGTACCCTTTAAAAATTGAGATATTGGTCAATTCCCGGGAAAGTTAGCTATAGCTTTTATTGTCCAGTCTCTATATGATTAATCATTTTTGAGCTAGCTCTTTTAAAAATGATTTGCATGCAAAATTTTTAAGAAAACAGTGATTGAAGCAATATGTTAGGCTGAATCTTCTGGCCTATTTGTCTTGTCGTTATTGTCCTTCAGCCCTTGGCTCTGAAAATAAATTTTTGCTCTAAATTTGAGTAAGTGAATGGCATAGAACAATTTGTAAGTCCATTTAAAGCATAAATTCTATCCATGCTGGATGAAAGATTGGAATATCATGAACACCAGACATTTAAAAAAAATACTCTTACCATGTGAAGACATTCATGTCTCAGCTAATAGGAGGTTCTCCCTGCTCAGATCTAATCTTTATATGTTTTGTTGGTAGCCACATTTTTTCATTCCCTGTAGACACATAGGCATAACCACATCCCCATATTAAAACCATTGCAGATTTCCATTCTAAAGTTAAAATATCCTTATAATATATTGGTTGATTTAATTTCTCAATTTTTTTGTACAACCCAGTGTCTCTCAGCTGCACTGGTAGCTTTTTCACCAACATTTAGGAAATTCAAGTTAGCAAAGCGTTGTGTAATCTATCCCTGGGATTCTTTAATTCCCCCTTTTGTTTAAAAACTATCTCCTTTAAGGTATGATTAGCTCTTCTACAATTGCTTGTCCTGTAGGACTGTGTGGAATACCAGTAACATGCTTTATATTATAATATGCAAAGAATTGCTTCTTTTTATTAGATACATATGCAGACCCATTATCAGTCTTAATTTGTGCAGGTACACCCATAAATGCCATTATTTCTAATAAATGTGCAATAACACAATCAGCTTTTTCAGAACTTAAAGCAGTTGCCCATTGAAACCCTGAGTATGTATCAATGATATGATGTACATACCTTTTGTTTTCCAAATTCTGCAAAATGAAAAACATCCATTTGCCAAATTTCATTCTTTTTAGTACCTCTAGGGTTACTATAAGCAGGTAAAGGAATTTGGTTATACAACGAACACGTAGGACTTTTTTTTTATTATTTCCCTGGCTTGTTGCCAGGTAATAGAGATATTTTTTTCTTTAAACCTGAGCTGTTAACATGATGTTTCTGATGAAATTTTGAGACTTCCAACACATGTCCTATTAGTAATTGCTCAGTCTCCTCATTTCCTTGTGCCAGTGGACCTGGAAAACCTGTATGAGATCGAATATTGGTTATATATAATGAGTTATCTCTACTTCTGATGACCTGTTGCAATTGTATAAATAAAGAAGTAAATTCTGTGTTGTCGGGAATGAATTCAGCAGTTTCTATTTGCAACACAACTCTGTCTGCATACAAAGATTCAAAAATTATGTTAAGAGTCTCAGAAAAATCTAGTAACACCATAAGGATTGCACATAATTCTGCTTTTTGAACCAAGGTATATGGACTTTTGATTACCTTGCTGATTTTGTTTGTCTTATAATCTGCCATTCCCATCTTGTCAGCATCAGTATAGAATCTTGGTGCATAAGGAATTGGAACCTTTACAATACAAGGAAGAACCCAATTAGTTTTTTTATAAATTGTGTACATTTGCTTTTTGTATATTTGTTATTAATTTCTCCCAAATAATTACTGCAATCTCTTTGCCAATCTTCCTTGAGTACCCACAATGACATAATCTCAGCATTAGTAAGAGGCACTACTACTTCAGCTGGGACCATTCCTGATAATTGACATAGTCTTATTCTACCTTTTACAATCAATTCAGAGATTTTTTCTATGTATGTCTTTAATTTTTTATTTTGTTTATGTGGCAAGAAAATACATTCCATAATACTATCTTCCCCATTGCATAATGAGTCCTGAAGGAGAATGAGTTGATGGTAAAATGACCAAAATTTAGTCAAGTTTAGGATCAATTCTATCTACATATGCATCTTGCAGTCTTTGTTCTACTAGAATTAGCTCCTTCTCTGCTTTGGCAGTTAGACATCTTGGACTGTTTAAATTTGAATCCCCTTGTAATGTTTGAAACAAATTACTTAACTCATAAATACTTAATCCCAGGGTAAGCCTCAGCCAATTAATATCTCCCATCATTTTTTGAAAATCATTAAGAGTTTTCAATTGGTCTCTATGGATCTGTACCTTTTGTGATCTTATTTTCTGTTGATTTATTTTACAACCCAAATAGCTAATACTCCTCTTTGTATTTTTAGGAGCAATTTTTAACCCCTATAGTGGCAGAATTCTTTGCATTTTCTTAAATAAGTTCTCCAAAATAACTACATTGGACTCAGCCAACAAAATATCATTCATATAATGATAGATAATAGATTGAGGAAATTACTTATGAATTATTTCTAATTGTTTTTGTACAAAATATTGACACAGAGTTGGACTATTCAACATCCCCTGTGAAAGCACATTTCAATGATACCTCTTGATTGGTCTACTGTCATAATGAGTAGGTATAGAGAAAGCAAACCTTTCCCTATCATTCTTATGCAATGGAATTGAGAAAAAGCAATCTTTTAAATCAATTACTATTAAAGGCCATGACTTTGGTAATAGAGAAGGTAAAGGTATACCAGGCTGCAAAGGACCCATAGGTTGAATTACTCTATTCACAGCTCTTAAATCTGTTACCATTCTCCACTTCCCCGATTTCTTTTTTTAACACAAACACAGGAGAATTCCATGAGTTGGTAGACTCTTCCATATGATGTGCCTCCAGTTGTTCTTTTACCAATTGCTCAAGAGCCTTCAATTTTTCCTTTTTTGTGGGCCACTGCTCTTGCCACACCAGTTTATTTGATGGCCATTTCGAGGGTAGGGCTGTTGGAATTTCAGCAGTGGCCCCTAGTATAAACTTGGAAACTCGATACCTGGGGTGTCCTGTGTTTGGACACTAGACACAGCTTGTGATTGTTGTTGAGTACTCAAATCAATACCTTCCTCAAAAATATCTATAATCTCAATGTCTGGGGTGTCCTGTGTTTGGTCATTAGACATAGCTTACAATTGTTGTTGGGTACTCATATCAATACCTTCCCCAGAAGCATCCATCATTTCATCATTTATTATTTCTGGCATTCCAGGAATATTAATTTGAGTACCCCATTGTTGTAAGAGATGCCTTCCCCATAAATTTATGGGTACAACAGCCACATAAGGTCTCAACTTCCCTGTTTGTCCTTCTGGCCCAAAACAGTTAAGCTATTGTACACTTTGTTTTCCATGTGATAATTTACCAATTCCTATAAAATGTGTAGGAACCTTTTGAAGTGGCCATTTCAGATTCCAAGACTCCTGTGAGAGAATAGTAACATCTGCTCCTGTGTCAAGCAATCCTTCTATTTCAATACCATTCATTTGTATTTTTAATTTTGGTCTCTTATCATTCACTATTGTTTGCCAATATACACATTTTCCAGTACTACCAAATGTTCCTGTTCTTTCTATTGGATGTAGGGAGTTAGATTAATATAAATTAGGTTTAGTAAATATCTAGGTTTCTGATACAGTATCTTAATATGGGGCATGAAGATCAACTTGGCTGTGAGCAATTAGCTTATCAGCTTGTGGACTAAAAACAAGGATGAAGTCACGTGAAACAAGGGGAGTCTCTATGGACTAAAAACAAGGTTGAAGCCAGGAGAAACAAGGAAAGACTTTATGACCTGGCATTGTTTCCAGCTGCTAAGTGGGCAGAGCCCAAATTAAGCTGAAGCAGGTGGAACAAGGAGTGATACTATTTAAGGGCAAGTGGATGGAGCCAAGAGGGCCGCATGCTAGAGAGCTCCTATGCTAGCGAGGCCTCACGCTAGAAATGACAACGAGTAGTTTGTATGCTCTGATGGAGAAAGTGCTAGTGGATTGATGGCCAGATCTCCCTGAGGCAGAAAGAAGCTGGTGAGCAGAGAAAGCCTCAGCAAGACAGCAAAAGGCCAAGGACTAAACCCTGTGGCTCAGCTTTTGCCTAGAGGGGTTTGACCTGTCTGAACAGCAGCCTGATGAAACTGTGGCCAGCTTTAAGGACTGAGGCAGAGTGGCAGAGTTGCTGACACAAAGGAAATAAGTTGGCCTACAGATGGCTGAGGTCCCCCAGAGAGAAGAAAGCCTCAAGCCTTATTTAAGGTGAGACCGCCATAGCCAATTTACCCTGATGGATCTACGTCTGAGATATTCTGGAAAAAAGACTGCTAAGTGTATTAAAGGGTCTACCACAGAGACTGTGTTCCTGACGACTGAGGACCTGCCCCAGAGACTGTATCCTTCTAAAAGGCTAGGAAAATAGTTGTAATAGTTATCAATAGGTTTAGTGGTTAGGTCATAGGGGTTGTAGGAATTTGTAGTTAAGTGTTTATATTTGTTATAAGTGAATATAGTTACTAATAAATAAGTGAATAATAATTAAAAGGTTGGGTTTCAATTGGAGCATCCTTGCTCTTGATATAAGGTAACAACAGCAACTGAGTAATTCTACCCCTTGCATTAATTTTCATCTCTTTCTTTACTGATACCATAATTTTAATTTCTTCCTTGTAATCTCCATCTATAATACCTGGATGCACAATAAATCCTTTAGAAGTTAATCCACTTCTTCCAAAGATTAATCCTACTGTCTCTGATGGTAAAGGACCATAAACACCAGTGGTTATCTTATAACATTCATCTGTTTTGGATAATGTAATAGACTCATCTGTGGCCAAATCTAAAACTGCACTGCCTTCAGTAGCATGCAAAAGATCAGCAATAGTTAATTTTGTTCTTCCTCCTGACCCCTTGTTTCCCTCTGGCTGACTGATGGACGACAGTTCATAGGTTTTGCTGTGGCCCTTGAACCATAGGCCCCTCTCCTTGTTTCCCTGCAAGGGGTTACCTCTGACATATGTTTTAGCTCTACAATCCTGGGACCAGTGTTTACCTTTACCACAATGAGTACAAAATCCTGAAGACCTTAACCTTCCATTGTTACTAAAAACCATTTGTTCCCTTTTACGACCATGTTCTGCAGAGTCCAAGGACCTTTTGTTTTGAGTTCTGGAGGTTTCAGCCTTATGATATCTTTGGAAATAACCAAGTTCACCATTTTTAAAGCACTCATTAAGGCCCCTAGCAATGGCTTGTGCTATGATATTAGTTTGATGCTCCTGAAAACCAATATCAGTTGTTTCTCTTATCCATTCATCTATTGGGGCTCCTCGAGCTTTCAATGGTCTAATTGCCCTTTGACATTCAACATTCACATTTCATATGCCAAGTCATTTATCAAGTCCTGTCTGGCATCAGGGTTATCTACATCTCTCTCCACAGTGATTCCTTTGGGTTCCACCCTGTACATTTTTAACCTTATCTCAGTCTGACTTCAAGCAATATTAATGCATACTGTAAAAATCATATGACATTATATATCCATTTATCTCTTCTCATCCTCAGTTCTATTGGTATGTTACACTTTACTTACACATTTAAGCCCCACAATGCATTGCTATTATTTTTTAACTGTCAATTATCTGCTAAGTATGTTGAAATAATACAAAACAAGATTTTACTTTTACTTATGTAGGTACCCTTTCTTTTCATTGCCTCTGTGGAAATCCAGGACTTTATCTGTTATCATTTTCCTTCTGCTCCAAGGACTTTCCTCAATGGTTCTTCTGCTGAGAGTCTGCTGTTAGTGAATGCTCTCAGTGTTTGCTGTTTGAGAACAGTTATTTCTTTTGAGTGTTTAAAAGGGATCTTTGCTGGTAAGAAATCCTGGGCCAACAACAACTTGGTCTTCTTTCCCATCCTTTCCATTCTTTTCTCTTCTTCCTTCTCCTCCTCTCTACTTCTCCTTCTACCTGCACATTAGGCACACAGATCCACTGTCTTACAACCTGATTTCTTAAACAAGAAATCTGCTGTCCTCCTTGTCCAGATTTAGGAAGTTCTGTCTGTCACTGACTTTAAGCAATTGATAAGATGTACTTATCAATTAGAAATGTGTTGATAATTATAGCTTTTTATGTTTTAGTAGACCTTCCATCACTGTGACAAACATCTGACATAAACAACTTAGGGAAGGAAGTATTCATTTGGGCTCATGGTGTCAAAGGCCTTTGGTTCACAGTCATCCGACTCCATTAATTTGGGTCTGAGGTGACACCGACCCTGATGGCAACAGGAGTATGGTGGACAAGGCTAGTCACTTCACTGGAGGCAGAATGGATTCCTCTATATTCCTCTCTTGGTTCTACCCACATTCACAGAAGGTCTTCCCATCAGTTGTATAATTGCTATATTTACTTTATGGAGATTGAAACACTATTTCTCTGTTTCCATTTATTTGGGGGTTTTATTGTTTCTTCCCTTACTCTATACATTTGTTGGTCACCTGTGACTTCTCAGTTGCTGGAATATTTTTTGTTAAGAACAAAATTCCCAAGTATATCCCATTCTAGTAGAAAATACAGCCTGTTCAATGATATTTCATGTGTAGTTTTTACCACACCCCATACCTCCAAGGGCACACATATACTATTTACTCGTGTCTTATTCATAATTAAAGTTAGAGAACTCAAATGTAGCATGGTACCCTCAATTGGATCCTGGCAAGGAACATGGATATGAGGTGGGAGAGCCTAATTCTGATCATCACTCTCATTGCCATTAGTTCATCAGATACACCAATGCTAGTTTCCTAATAGTGACACATGTCCTGTAATACCACAACATCTCAACTTGTGGGAGAGCTGAATAAAGGGAACTTGTAAGCTTTGCCTTGCCTCCGCATCTCTCCTGTGAATCTGAAGTGACTGTTAAATTAAAAAGGAGTTTCTTTCATGATTCATTTTATAACGTTTGCATTTTACTAAGAATTGAGACTGCAAGACCTACTCAGAACACAAACTCCTGTGAGTCCTGACAGCAGCCCTCACAATAAGCCAATAGTTTGCATTTACATCATAAGATGCTGAGACCTGGTGTGGGCCAGTAGCACTTCACAGTTTATGCACTAGACAGAAACTAGCTTTCCTGGTACCAGCTGGTTTTTAAGCACAGTATAGGTGTAGGGCACTGTTTCATAAGGGCCTCTGAACACATCTCAGGACAAAACAGTATTAGGTAGAATCTTTTCCCCCCCTGCCCTCCTCTTGCTTCATTTGGGTCATTTTTATGTTCTGTTTCTTTGAGTCTTGTATCATTTAGATCCTTTTTATGTGGGGGGGGGGGGGGACAGGGATCAAGGCAGTTTAAGTTAAATGATGAATAAACCAGAAGTTCAGGCAGAACTAGGAAACAGCTGACTTAGAACCCCTCCCATGTCAACGATCAAAACACTGGCAGATTCCACTGCTTACTTCTACAATAACATAGCCCACTACCTTGAAGGATAAAAAGTTAATAGATGTCAGAAGAGATTTGGAGGTGCAATGAGGCTTTTCTGCTCCAAAGAGTCTTCCTACAGGCAGGACTCTGAGGAGGTCTGGCTTCAGGGAGTATAAACATTGTCACATTGACAAGAAAGAGCTACTTTCTCTGGGATCTTTTATACATAGTCAATTTTAGGTCATCCTTAATGTTTTTTTACCTCACAGTATCAAGAAGGTCGCTGACCTACATACACAGCCATTTTGTTCCCTTGGTCTTCTGACAATGGTCCTCATACCAAGGGACCCAGCTCTGCCCCATCCCCTATCAGTCAGCAATTCTCCCTGGGCTCAAGACTTGAAAACCTTTGAGTCTCTGAGTTCTTGAGATTAAAAAAAAAAAATTATCTGTGCTTCCCTCCGAGCAGCAAGCTTCAGAATTCGGAATTCAGCACACAGAAAGGGATATGAGACCTTTAATCTAGTGGCTGTTTGAAGAGATTTTTTTTCCAAAAAAAGAAAAGTTTCAGTAAAGTTCCTCTTTTCCCCACCTTGCAGGCTGCGTGCCAGCCTTGCCCTGTTTGTTATCAGAGTTCCTCCTTAACCCTGTTCACCCTTTTCTTTTGACTCTAGCGATTAAAACCATAGATGGCTTGTAGAGTCCCTGATTCCTGTTCTTGGCTATCCCTCCCTTGATCGAGGGAAAGTCAAGAGGACTTGCTTCCTCCATGAAATATATTAATAAGAAGCACACTGGCTCACTTTTTGGTTCCAGGTGTGTCAGTACCAAGTGAAAGACAATTCATAAATCAGAATTGGACCAGTGAACATGGCCAACTGAGGTGGGGGGGGGCAGACATAATTGAAGGAAATCATTATCCAATTCTGCTCCAGTTCTAGCTTGGCAGGTGGGACTATCTGAACAAAGGGAAATGGCATGCCATTATCCCTCAGTATCCATGCAGGGTTGGTGCCAGGATATCCATGGGTACCCAGAATCTGAAGATGCTGAAGTCTGTTGTATGAAAAGGCCTCAAATTTTAATGGAAGCCAAGAACATCCTCCAGTATATTTTAAATCGCCTCTAGATTCTTAGAATGTCTAACACAATGCAAGTGCTGTGTAAACCATCAGTGTGCTGTATTGTTTAGTGACACAGGCAAGGGGGAGATCTGCACATGCGCAGGACAGATGTAATTTTTATTCAAATATTTGCAATCCACAATTGCTTCAGTCTGTGGCTGTGGGGCCTACACACATGGAGAACCAACTGTGCTGCTTTCTCTGAGACAAAACAGCAAACAAACAAGCAAAGCTGTTCTGCTCAGGACTTCAGCTGGGACAACGGTTCAGACTCAGACTCCAATGCCAATGGCCTCTACCTAGCATGCAGAGGCCTCGCCCACAACTTGTGGGCACCAATACATAATCCAGTACGCAGCCCACCCATGTGCCAGTCAAATAGACAGGAAGGAAGTCTCAGTCAACATAAATGTAAGGCATCTCAGAGAATATTCAAGAAAGTGGGTGCAGGGTGCCCTACTTGGTAACTTGCTATTTGGAGAACTCTGTCCTTCCTGGGTGCTTGTGTTTTATTTCCTAGAACCCTCTTGGCCCTGAAAGACATGACCATCCCCAGTTTAAAGATTAGGAAACCAAAATACAGAATGGGGCCAGTGCTGTGCCAGCCTGGTGACACACAGGGGCACTGACAGAGCCAGTACCCAAAGACAATCATTCTGTGGGTAACACTGAAAGATCACCTCTCCCTGTGAACTCTTCAAATGCTGCCCGTGTCCCAAAGTAGTTCTACTTATCTCCATAGAGAGACAGGGTTTCTCTGTGTAGCTCTGACTGTCCTGGAACTCACTCTGTAGACCAGACTGGTTCAAACTCAGAGACCAGCCTGCCTCTGCCTCCCCAGTGCTGGGATTAAAGGTGCAGGCCACCACTGCCCGGCTCGTTTGTTTTCTGTTGCTGCGATAAAATGCTGACCACCAAAACTAACTCGAGGAGGAACAGGTTTAGTTAGCTTAAAGATCACAGTCTGTCACGAAGGGAAGTCAGGGCAGGAACTCAAGGTAGGAACCAAGAGGTAGGAGCTGAAGCAGAGACCATGGAGGAACACTGTTTATTGGCTTTCTCTCATAGCTTGCTCATTCTGCTTTCCTACAAAACCCAGGAGTAGCACATGTTGGCACCACCCACATGGGGCTGGGGCCTCCCACATCAATCATTAAACAAAGAAATGCCCCCACAGGCTTGCCTACAGGCCAATCTGATGGAGGGTTTTTTTTTTTTTTAATTGAGGTTCTCCTTTCCCAGATGACTCACTCTAGCTTATGTCAAGCTGGGAAAACTATGCAGAACACTCACCACGTAGCATCTTATTACTTAGAAACCAGGCCAAATCAAAGCTCTTCCTTCTGGACCAAAGTCTTGGGAGATGCTTCATAAAGCATAGTAAGCATTACTGGTTGTCAAAGGTATACAAATTAAAACCGCAATGAAATAGTCTCCGTTCCTTGCTGCCTAAGCTTCAAGACAAACAAAAACTTGACAACAGCAAGTGTTGGTGATAAAGTGGAGCAACTAGAACTCGCCTACAGTGCTTCTGTTGTGCAAAATGATACAACTTCTTTGGAAAACCGCCATTCTCTTATACCATGAAATATGGAGCCTCCTGTTACCCACTTCTAGGGCTCTAGCTAAGGAAGATGATGGTGCATATCCAAGAGAAGATGTATACAAAAGTGATCATGGCAGTTCTCTTTAGAATAATCAGAAAGTATAGACACCCAAACATCTGTGAACACTAACAGAAGGCTGTATTTAAGACATGGTCTATCTGTGCAACTGACTATGACTCCATAGTGAAAATAAGAGCAGGTTACACAGGGATGGCTGAGTGACAGCAAGGGGTGACCCTGGGGAGCTGGAGACAATTTGCTTTGCATTGAAGCAATGGTTATTCCTGTGGGTTCGTTTGTCAAAGTCCACTCAGGTACAATGTGAGAACCTGTGTGTTTCCCTGCATTCTTCTACTTCAGAACCCTTCAAACTCATTTCATTATCAGCTTCTCCCAACCCCTGCCAATTTTTCTCACCTCTCACTCTAATGCCTTTGGCTCTCCTGTTCATCCAAAGTATTAAGATCGGGGAGGAGAGAGAGAGAGAGAGAGAGAGAGAGAGAGAGAGAGAGAGAGAGAATATTGCTGTTCATGTCTTTTGGAAGAAGGGACACTAGAGAAGTTACTAGAAGGTCAGATGTTACTTAATAGGCCAATAGGCCATGTGCAGTAAAAGGCAGAGCTGATTTTTTATTTTTTTCACTCAATTATGTCTCAGCCACTCATTTGCCAAGGCATGGAGGTCTGTGTGCAGTCTAGGAACAGTTGGCCCCCAAATATCACTGCCCACTGCAACTATACAACATCAGAAAAACGCAGCAGCAGCTGTTGCCCAAAGGGAGACAGTGATGTTATAAATGACCAAGCAGGTTCTTCCTCTGAAGGTTCTGTCCACTCGCAGCAGCCTTTTCTGCTGTGAACCCTTGTGCATTCCCAGAAGAAGGGAAAGAAGGGAAAATGAACAGGGTGGGATGGTTATGTTTCCAAAGAAGACTGTTGCAGAAGGACCAGAGAAAGAAGGTGGAACTCCTCTTCCATTGGTCTCAAGGGTGTGGCTTCCCATGGGAGGGAACCTTTCTCTAACAGCTTCATTAGGATGTGAGGGTGATCTGGCTGCGACATCTGTCACTCCATTGATCGCCAGGGTTGATTCGGCTGATCTGGCTGGCTAGGCAGGTGTCCCCCTCCTCCCTCACTGCTCCCATGTGAGTCCCTCCCGAAGCTGTGCTTTGTCAAAGAGAGCAACTTTTCCTGAATAGAAGAGGACTGGTCTTCAATCTTCGTTTCGGTCAAGGGTATACAAGTAGCTGCACTCCCCTGCTAGACCCTCCAAACAAGCTCTAAAAACTTCATTAGAAGACATGGCTGCATTTTCCTCTACAGTTCTCCTCAGGATCCCTCCCTGAAGGGTCTTACACACACTGCTTTCTTCTCTGACCCAATCTTGTAGCTTCAGCTACTCTTTCTCCAGGACCATGCCTGGCCAGTTTTCACTATGCATATTCCCTTCAAGATGGCGCAACAGCAATAACTACAATCCAACTTGACCAGCTCCTAAGACCCATCACCCTTCTGGACCCGATATTTATCCTGAAGCCCCTTCTGCATGTCGGAAGAGACCCCAGTGGCAATTGTGTGAAAAGGATGCCGTAATGCCCGAGGACTCTCAGCAGATGTTGCCTATAAACAGTATTACTGACAAAGTGCTCAATAGCAATGTCTGTCCCCTACTTATTTCCCACAAAAGGTGACATTTTGATCATGACTTTAACCTTGTTGGGAGCTCTTTTTTTTTTCTGTTGTCATATTGCCTGTTGGGGGATTGTGGGATCACTGTACCTATGGTGGCAGACATTCACACCCAAGCAGCCTGCATTGACCACAGAGGCATGACACAGCATGTCCCTATTCCTGGGTCTTAGACCACTATTCACACCTGGAAGCTGAGTAGGCACCACAACCCAGGGAGAATGAGTCCACCATGGAGGGTTGCTGGAAGGACTGAATGAGAAGCAGGCTCTGTGCCTATCCCACAGCCAGAGGCCACAGGGCAGGCTGCCCCTCCCAACGCCCAGGAAGTCCTACAGTGTCCTGTGTCAAGAAACACATGCCATATTCTTTCGAGACAATGTATTTTTGAATGAATGAATCAATCAATTAATTTTTATTGAAAATAAAGGTTTCTTCACACAGTATATTCTGATTAGGCTTTTCCTCTGCCCCATATCCTCCCAGGTCCTCTCCACCTCCCCACACATCCAATTCCCTGCCTTCTTTCTCTCTCTCTCTTTAGAAAAAAAAACAGGAAAAAATAGAGTAAAACAAACAGAAAAAGAAAAACATAAAAGGAAAAAGCACAAGAAGCAGAGACACAGGCCCATAGAGAAACCCCACAAAAACACAAAATGAGAAACCATAACATATGGCCAGGCATGGGGGGCACACCTTTAATCCCAGCACTCGGGAGGCAGAGACGGGTGGATCTCTGTGAGTTCAAGGCCAGCCTGGTCTACAGAGTGAGTCCAGGACAGCCAGGGCTACACAGAGAAACCCTGTCTCAAAAAACAAAACAACAAAAGAAACCATAGCATATAAGTAAAAGACCAGTAAGGTTTTTTAAAAATGCCCAGACAAAGCCTTATGACACAAAAACCAAAAAACAACAACAAAAATCTACCAAAATATCATTGAGTTGATTTTAAGTTTGCTGCCTACTGCTGAGCATACAGCCTGCCCTTAAGTGTGGTTTGTATACCCAGTGAGACTCCACTGGGTAAAATCAATTTTCCTTTTCAAGCTGTTATCAACTGAGGATAGTTTCTTGGCTAGGGATGGGGTCATGCCCACTTCTCAGTGCTGAGACCCCATCTGGCTTGGACCTGTGCAGTCTCTGTGCATGCTGTCAGAGTCTGTGAGTTTATATGTGTGTCTGTCCTGCTGCATCTGGAAGGCACTGTTTCCTTGGTGTCCTCCATCCAAGCTGGAGGAAGCTCTTACAATCTTCCTTCCTCCACTTCCACAAAGTTCCCTGAGCCCTGAGGGGAGGGGTCTGATAGAGACATCCCACTTAGGACTTGGCTTCTAAGGCCTCCTGCTCTCTACACGTTGCTCAGCTGTGGGTCTCTGCATTCATTCCCATCAGCTGCAGGAGGAAGCTTCTCTAATGATGACTGAACAAGACACTGATCTCTGGGTATAGCAGAATGCCATTAGGAGTTATCTATTGCTGTATTTCTTTAGTAGAACAATACTATTCAGTTTTCCCCTAGGTCAAGAGTCTATCGAGTCTCAGGTTCTTGGCCACCTGAGCAGTATCAAGGAATGGGGTCCATCAATTATTTTTTTAAAAGCTTAATGTTCAGGGGAGATAGGTCAGCGGATAAAGTGCCCCACAAGCTCTAGGACCTAGGTTAGGAGCTCCATCACCCACATAAAAGTCAGATGCTGTAGCATCTCTCTGTAACCCAGTGCTGGGGGCAACAGAGATGGGAAGATCCTCTCAGCTCACTGACTACTCCAGCCAATGGGTGGATTCCCCTTTAGAGAGACCCTGTCTCAAAATATAAGTGATAGAGGACACCTACTGCTGACTTCTGGCTTCTACACACACACACACACACACACACACACACACACACACACACACACACTCACACACACACACTTAAATTCAAGGATATAGTATGATAAATTCATCATTGGACTATTTCATAGTTCATCACATCTTGATCCCTGTGAGATGGAGCCAATGATCTTCTGACAGCCACATGGGACAGTGCTAACAGCAGCAGCTATCTGTACCACCCCCAGGCCCTTCTTACTTCGTCCGTCTATCAAGCTAGCAGAAAACTCCCTCACAGAGTCCCTGCTTAGAGTTCGGGGCTCGGTCCCAGCTGTCCTCCCCACTGGCCTCTGAAGGCCAGATGGAAGCTTTTCCATTATACCACTGTATTCGTTCTTTCCTGTTTCTGTAATGAAACACCACGGCCAAGGCAACTTAGAGACAGAATGGTTTATGTTAGCTTATGGATGGGGCGGGGTGGGGTTGGAGGGGATCCGTACTGCTGAAGATGGCATGGCAGCAGGAGCAGGAGCTGACATTTCAGGCACGTGGAGGAAGTCAGGGGAGCAAACTGAAAGTGGGGCGAATCTATGAAGTCGTAAAGCCCACCTCCAGAGGCCTTCTTCCTCCAACAGGCTCCGCCCACCCCCTAAAACTCCCTAACCCTAAAACCCTGTGGGGCTGGTTTTGTGATTAATGCCCATTGGCTGTTGTTCTTATATCCACCTCTGACTCCAACATGTCCTAGACATTTTGAAAATATGTCAGTGAGAAGAAGTCAAAGCTCCTCATGAGCACTCCACCCTACACTGAGGTAGCACCATTTTGTCCTATACAAGTCCAGGCTCTCCTCAAACACATTCTTTATCAGTGGCTTTTTAAGGCAGTACTGTCCATGTGTTTTGTAGACTGATGGTTCCATGCATCCACGGGTCAGATTTGTGTGCGTCATGACCTAGACTACCACGCCTTCATTTTTAATGACCGCCTGACCTGTGCCAAGAGAGACGTGCCCCAGTCAATTTGTCCTGTGACTTCTCTCTCCAGCCACTGCCCAGCATTAGAAAGTGCCAAGGGTTAGCCTATTAAAGCTCTTTGTTAAAAACAGAAAGGCTGGCATCTGCAATCCTCCAGACTGTGGGCCAGTAACCCCATCCTGTCCCTACATAGCAAACAGTAACCTTCCATTAGCCCATCAGGCCAAGGGCCCTTCCAAATCTTTCTTTGGAGCTGTGCTGCTAAAAAATAAAAAACATAGGAGAAAATGTTTATAATGTTTTCGAGACTCAGTGACAAAATGAGACAGAGCCCTTGATTTCTAACCTCCTGCTGCACGTTCAAAATTCCTCCCAGAGAGCCAGGCAGGAAGCAAAGCGAATTGCTCTGATTGTAAAATTTGCATCCTTTCGTGGCTGGGTACCTTCTTCCCAAAGGATGTTTCACATCTCGCTGTAGTTGTTTGTAAAGATCTTTCACCCAAGACAGACCACTTCTTGTGACACTGCTGATGTGGAGGCAAGAGAAACACAAAGGGAGAATTCAAAATACTGAGAGTCCCTAGGAAGAAACAGAAATGCATCTCAGGGCAGCAGCTGTCAGCCACCAAACCCTCGATGGATGATCTGGATCAGAGGCCCAGTTAAGTAAATAATAGGAAAAACAGCAGCAATTCAAGAGAGAACTGAAAGATGGTTGTTAATGAGAGGCATTTGTTCAACAGGCTTTTGGGGAATACAGATAATGAGCTAGGCACAGCACTACACTCAACAGTTAGTCACATTTTATATACACAAGGAGCCAACAGTTTTAAGATGAAAGACAAAGGTGCCAGCATTCATTGGAAACACAGTGATGAGTGTCCTGCTTGACCATGTACTCACAAAGCAAAAACAATACAGAGATACAACCCTTCAGCCTGGTGGTTTGAGGAAGGCTTCCCAGAGGAAGAGGAAAGGAAGATAGGAAGTTGGAGGCCATGCCAGTAAGTCTCTGGAAAAAGTGCACACACGGGCATGAGGGCGTGCAACCACAGGATGATCCTAGGGTCTATCCTTGGGCCGAGAGAACTGAAACCAGCAGGAGGAGCCTGGCAAGGGAAGCTGGTTAGGCTCAAGGGTGGTACCTTTGTCCCAGGGAAAGGTCAGGTGTGGATCCATGGACTCATCACACTACAAAGGTTCTTTCTGGGTTACATGGAGCTGGCAGGCTGAAAGTGGACAAATTATGAGACTCCTGAACATTCTTGGCGGGGAGGCCTCTCAAAAGGCAGTGACAGTGGGAATGGTGAGAAGAGGGTGTTCAAGTGACTGTCTCAACAGACAGGCTAAGAGCCGAGTGGTGGGAGGAGGGAGGATAGAGAAAAAGCAAAGAGCAAGTAAAAGGCAGAAACAGGCAGCCCCTCCCCTGGGGATGCTGAGATGACAGGAAGAGGCAGATGTGGGAGAAATAGAGGGAGCAAAGGTAGAAACTGATCCCAGCAGGCACAGGAACAGGTGCCTCTGTGGGAGGAGGCAAGGGAGGGGCTTCTTGAGAGCACTCCAGCGGAGCTGGTAAGGTAAACTCCAGGGTGGATGGAGATGGGTGGGGGACAGCGGGTGCTGTGATCTTTAGTCAGCGTGCTGGAGTATCTACAGAAGGTACTAGCCAGGTGACTGGGTGTGCGCAGTGATGTGTCCATGAAGGAGAAAGGCTAGATGGGCTGGAGGCCTAAAGGACTGCAGATGGGGAGCTCCGTGGTGATCTAAATGGGTCAGCTGAGATCCAAGCCAGTCCCCAAAGAGGGTCCTGCCTTCCCCAGCTGAGTTTGGCAGCCAGGTGGAGAGAAATAGGTGACAAAAGATGGGGATGGTCATCTTCTCCTCAAAAGAAGGGAACGAAGACAGGGCAGCTACCACAGCCTTACCAGAGGAAGGGAAGCCAAACAGGAAGGAGGAAATCAAGGATCTGAGTTCTGAGTGCCCACTAGAGCAGAGAAGAATATTGCAACAGATGCGGGTAAATTGTGCTCTTCAGTCTGTGTACAGGAGTACATAAAGACAGCACTATGCAGAGAGTGGATCATTACCCACTGGCCAGGATCAAAGCCCAAGGACACAGGCTGGGGGCACTGGAGGAACGTCTCTGGCTATCTCCCCCTTCTTGGGTTGGCAAACTACTTTTCCTGCCAGAGGGCTAGGCTGTCAATTAGAATGCCAAATCTAACATGGTCCAACAGCCACCAGCGAAAGGTGACATGTTGGGAGTGCTCCCAGGGGACAGAAGATGGCCAAGGAAGCTGCTCTCCTGTGAGAATAGGTCTCTGGAGTCGAAGGCAGTCTTGAATCCAGTTGGTGAGCCTAGAAACAGAAGAATCTGTACTCCTCGGTGGAAGAAGCGATCCCCACCCCCCACCCCCCACCCCCCCAGGCTCAGAAACCCTGGGAGACTGGAAACTTGGGTACAGCCAAACCGTACAGTTTGGTCAAGGAGGAAGGGATCAGACCAAACATAGGCCCTTATGTACTTCTCCCTGAGTCAGTGTCCTTGAAGCAAGGATGAAGCCCCACCCTAGCCCCAAACCCGGGCAATGAAAGGCTTGCCTTGCACCTTCCCTAAAGCCAGCCATTTCCGGAAAGATGGGGCAGTGTGATCTAAGGGATTCTCTCTAGACTTTAACATCCAGGTTTGACCAAGTCCAGATAAAGTCCAAGGGGCCAACTCCCTAAACAATGTCATGTGGACATTACCTTCCCAAATAGCTCCAAGCAATTGGCATTCTCATCTTAAGTCTAAATGCATACGAAATGTTCCTGCTCATTTGGTGACCAGTGGGGTTTGCCATAATCTTGTTTTTGCCTCAGCTCTGGTCGCTCCGCAGTGGGTGGCCTTGGCAAACCTGGAGATCCGAAGTTCTGACTTTGGCTGGAGCTCACCCGGGGGGCGGGTCGAGGCTGGTCGCGCGTGCTGGTGACCGATTTGGCCTCCTCCGCAGGTGCGCTCGGGCGCTGCTGGAGCACGGTGCGACAGTACAGCTGGAGTGCGGCCAGGGCCGAGACACACCGCTGCACGTGGCGGCCCAGCGCGGCCTGGACGAGCACGCGCAGCTCTACCTGGGCCGCGGCGCGCGCGTGGACGCGAGGAACGGCCGCGGCGAGACAGCCTTGAGCGCTGCGTGCGGAGCGGCCACGCGGAGCCCCGACGAACACGCGCGCTGCCTGCGCCTGTGCGCGCTCCTTTTGCGTGGCGGCGCGGCGGCAGACGCGCGCGACGAGGACGAGCGCAGCCCGCTGCACAAGGCCTGCGGCCACGCGCATCCTGGCCTGTGCGCGCTCCTGCTACGGCACGGGGCCGACGCGAGCGCGCTCGACTACGGTGGCGCATCGCCGCTGGCGCGCGCGCTGCAGACGGCCACGTGCGCGCCCCCGGCAGAGCCGCTGCGCACGGTGCAGGCGCTACTAAATCATGGATCCCCCTCCGTGTGGCCTGATGCCTTCCCCAAGGTAAGGGGACCACGGGGTAGCTTGGCCATGCAGACGCTAGACCTGCCAAGTCTTGCATGCTGTGCCCAAAGTGGGACGGATGGCCCGTGGGATGAACCGTGGGAGGAGCTGCATTTCTCTCAAGCTCCATGGGGAGGTGGATGCTGCAGGTCTTGGGATCCCACTTCGAGAAGCTAGGACTCAGAATTCTCCCATGGTTAGTCAAAAGAAAAATGAAGAGGCTACACTGTTGCTAAATATTCCAGAATGTCACCTTTGGAAGTAATCTCCTGAGGACTCCTAGCACTTACTTTCGTGATGCCCTCACAGCGCTAGCTCCGAGTATTTCATCAGCTCATCTTTTGTTGTAATTTTCAGAAAGATGAAAATGAGTCTCTTGTCACAGCTAGCGTTTGACCTGCAGTGAGGTCGCCTAACCTGCTCAGCGCCTTGGTAAGGAGAGCACTTTACACCTTTGCAAATTCTTCACCCCTGCTGTGCAATTCGCCTGACACGCCTTGTTCTGGCCACCCCAGTGTTGCAACCTCCACCCCGGCCCTGGCCATGCCTTTGCAAACCTCTCTCACCTTATCAGTTCCTCCATGGTGAGGTCGTTATTCGGGCAAAAGACTCATGAGGAAAAGGCAAACAATGCTACCACAATAAAATCCCTAGGCAAATGTGAACGAAGTACAGTGATGTATATGTGTGAAAATGCCATAGTGAAATCATGAAAAAAACTAAAGGATGTCAGTGGGCTGGGGAGATGTGGCTCGGTCACTAAAACTCCTGTAGCAAAGCAAGAGGAACCAAGTGTGGACCCCTTGCATCCAACCCAGTCTTGATGGCTCATGCCTTCAATCCCAGGACAGAAGAGGCAGAGACAGCCCGACCAGACAACCTAGTCTAGTCATCCAGACCCAAGGCATAAAATCAGGGTTCGCCAAAGCAGTCTTTCTCAAACTTCCTAACGCTGTGCCCTTTTAATACAGTCCCTCATGTTGTAGTGACCTTCAACCATAAAATTATTTTTGTTGCTACTTCATAACTGTAATTTTACTACTGTTACGAATCATAATGTAAATATCTGGTATGCAACCCCTGTGAAAGGGATCTTCAAAGGGGTTGTGGCCCACAGGTTGAGAACCACTGCTCTGTAGGAACAGACCTGATAAAGGGTGCACATATGTATACACCCCTTTGTGTATATATACAAAGTTGAGTGTGAGCTGAGAGCCTGTGGTCGAACGATGGCTATCTCCTGGCAGAAAGACTGAGAATCTAGTAGCTGTTCAATTCACAATACGGTATGTCTCAGCAGTCCTGGAGGATTCCTGAAGAGCCTCAAATCTTCAGGTCTAAGTTTGAATCCTGAAGAAGTTGGATTGCATACCAGCCTCAGCAACAGGATAGATGAACTTGCCAGCAGGAGTGAGGGCAAGCAGGCAAAACTCAGTTTCCTTCTTCTGTGTTCCTCTGTGTGGGCTGCCACCAGAAGATGTGGTCCAGATTTAGGGTGGATCTTGCTTCAAATAATCTGATTAAGAAAACCCCTCACCGGGCGGTGGTGGTGCACGCCTTTAATCCCAGCACTTGGGAGGCAGAGGCAGGCGGATCTTTGCAAGTTCAAGGCCAGCCTGGTCTACAAAGCGAGTCCAGGACAACCAGAGCTGTTAAACAGAGAAACCCTGTCTCGAAAAAAAAAAAAAAAAAAAAAAAGAAAACCCCTCACAGGTGCACCAGAAGCTTGGGTTTAGTTGATTCCAGGTGTAGTCAAGTTACAACCAAAATTAGCTGTCACAAAACACCCAGGTTCCTGTCAAAGACCCTATCTCAGAAAAGCAATGTGGACAGTTCCTGAGAAATGACACCCAAAGCTGACCTTCAGCTCCCGCTATACACATGCGCACACCTGTAAATAAATAAATAGTACATAAATCTTGAAGACCAGCTAGCCTGGTGTATGCACTAAAGTGGCAACCAAAAGGGGCCCGCCTCAAACAAGGGGAAAGGTCAGGATAGCTACCACCTCTGATTTCCACATGCACATGGTAGACATACATGTGCATAAACACACACACACACATACACAAATAACATTCCTAAAGTGTTATCTAGAAGAAGAGATTGTTTTCTGCAAAAGAATTCACTGAAGAAAGCCAAATTGCTCATAAAATTTTGGTTTGTTTCATTTTAAAAATCACCCCATCTCCCAAGATGCCTCAATCATATACAATATAATAAATATACACCTACACATACCTGTGAACATGTATGTGTGCCTGGTATGTTTTGAGCCAGCGAGTGGAAAGCTGCTTGATGATCCAAAGGAATAGTTTTCAATGATCTAAGATTATGAGATTCATGCATTTCTCTCAAATGACTTTGTACATGGGCACATTTGGAATGAAGGATGCCTCTATATAGCCAGGAGAAGGGTTGAAACTCTACTGGGTGCTTCTCCTTCACCAGACAAGCATGCTGACTGTTTCTTGACACTGTCACCCACATCATTCCCCTGTGTTGCTCTGCGAATCCGCAGATTTGATGATGGCAGGCTCTCAAAAGGAATTGCTAGCCTTCTAGTATTCTGGAACATCTCCACATCCACAGCTTCCGCCCTAACACTCCCTGTTCCCAGAAGGACTCATTCAACTACTTGGGACATGGACACAAGGCTCATACTGCCCTTCATTGTTTACATCCTGTCTTCATTAAGCTGAGACACTTAGTCATCATGATATAGATCCACACAAAGAATACAAAAACAGAGTGGATTTCACATGATGGGCTGCAAACAGAGAATGCCTGACAGTACTGTGATGGGACATGGAGAAAGGTAGTTGGTGCCAAAGCTGATGACTTGAGTTTAGTTCCCAGGAGTCACACTGTAAGAGAGACTCTTGCAAGTTGTCTTCTGACCTCCACATACATGCCATGACGAACATGCACACACATGTATACATGCACATACAGACACACAAGTACAAACACAAATACACATGCATACTCACAAATACACAGATACACACACACACACACACACACACAATACAATTAAGTTTTAAAAGGAGTCACTGTGCCTCAGTGGTGTCTAACTTTGTTAGCCTTAATGTCATTTCAATTTGAGGGGCTCCATGAAGGTGTTGGCATTTGAGCCACAGCACCCCTGAAGCCTGATCCCTGGGGATAGGCTTGACCTGTCTATTCTAGGGGACAGCCAAGAACCCTACCTTGACCTATAGAGGCAGCTCATGGCCCCGTGCTTCCCTGCAGGTCTTCAAAGCCTCTGTTCTGGGACATGCCCAGATGTCATGCCAACTGTACGGGGTGTGGCCATATGAACATCTGGTCATGCCTCCGGGCTGAGGGATTAAGCTTGCCTGTGCTGAGCAATGTGCTACAGCAGGGCCATAGGAAGCACCTGACCCCTGGCAGCCACAAGGATTTTCTGGTCAGTTTCGACCAATGTGTGAGGAATTGAACAGTTACTTGAGAAATCTTCATACTAAAAAGCATTGCCTGCCTTGGTTTGCTTCATGAATACAAGGGACTCCAGTGACTCCAGGCCACGGGTTTGCATCCAGCCTCTGGAAGTGAGATGCTCACCCCTTTGCACAGACACCCTTAGACTTCTAGAAGTGACCTCACTTTCCTGAGCAGCCTGCAGAGGAGATGTACTTACCCACACCGAATCCAAGCTAGATGTGCCTCTGATGGGCTGGCCTTGCCTTGGGATAAGCATCAGAACCATGGAGATGGTGAGGCAACATACTCCTCCACCCGGGCTCCTGAAGGATTCTAATCACCTAACTGGGCTCTGCAGCCCCATGGGTCACACAAAGTGGAGGCATGCATAGACAAAGTGGAGGCGAAGATGCTCCATAGGCAAGACACAGGGGCCATAGCAGGCGCACACCAGGCCACCTGGAATGCTACAGAGCCCTCGCCCCGCCCCTCCCCTCTCCCCCCTCCCGTGAGCAGCAGCCATACTTTAAATAGATGTAAAGAGACGCCTGTGGAGTTCAGAATTACTGAGGCAAAAGGTTTCACGGGGAGCTTGTGACATAAATCACAGTTCCCTGTGCCTGCCCAGACAAAGGCACCCTCATGGCATCAGGCAGACATGGAGCATCGGGTCTCTGCCATGCTCACTGTACTGCTGTGAAAGCCAAGGAGTGCCAGGCTTTGGAACCACCATGTCCACAGTGCCAAGCCCTTCTGCCCTGCTGACCCTTAATTCACACCAGAGGCAGGGGTGCAGGTAGAGGCTAGAAGCCAGGGTTAAGTAAGTCCTAGAAGGTCTAAAGACTAGAGTAGGGCCAGACCTGGGGCAACAGACTCCCCGTGGAGCAGGGAGACCCAAGAATGTGGGCCCAGCAGTGATCTGGGATAGAAGGCTTTACTGAGTTTCTCTTCTTATTCATGACTCTGAAATGAAGCCCATTTTCCTTTGTCCACATCTTTCAAGAGCACATTTCTGGTTCACCCCAAAAGAAGATGTTGGGGCCACAAAAAGGCTGGGGGGCCTTTAAATCCAGCTGCTTTTAGGAGGGCCATGATCTGCTTTTCACATCCTCTAACTCAAACCCTTCCCCCCCTCTCTCTTTCTCTCTCTGTCTCTCTCCATCTTTGTGCTCACTTGGGAACACCTGAAGTGCCATGGGACCAAGTGACCAGCTGTGTTTGCCCCCCCCATGTCACTGACCCTCTCCAGATCTCATTGCATTCACCCTCTTCCTGTGTCATGCTTTTTCTCTGACCAGCCCTATAATGGTGAAGCCAGTATGTGCCACCCCAGGAGGGGGCCAGCCACCTACAAGGGTTGTAAGTAATTGAATCTCTGACCTACCAGTGACTTAAGGGCTAGGCGCACCATGAGTTCCCCTGTTTCATTGGCCCACGGTGCCCGTCATGTACTCAGCCATGTAACCATTTAACAACCGTGCTAAGGGGCTGGAGAGATGGCTTGGAGGTTAAAAGCACATACCCCTCTTGCAGAGAACCTTAGTTCTGTTCCCAGCGACCACATCAGACAGTTCACAACCTGTGGTAAATCCAGGACTAGGGGGGATCCAACACCTCTAATCTCCTCAGACACCTGAACTCATCTGCAGGCGTACGCACACACACGCACGCACGCACACACACACTTCACACATGCACACATATACATAATTAAAATTAATAAAAATAAATTCAAAAAAAGAAGCATTCTTAGGAGTCCTGACTGAAGTCCCATTGGGGACAGGAACACACAGACTTCTGCCCTCGTGAGCAGCCTGACCTGGGGGTAAGGCAATCATACACACCGAGACATGTCACAGAACCACCTGACTTTGGGTCTTGGCCTTGGCCGGCTTTGTGTATTATTTAGTTTCTTATTTTTCATTGCTGTGTTAAAATATCTGACAGAAGCAACTTAAGAAGGGAAGGTTTGCTGTGGCTCACAGTTCATGGGTATGGAGTGGTGGGGGCTTCAGAGCGTCAGGAGTGCGATGCACCTGGTCGCATTGGCCACCCAGTTAGGATGCCGGCAGAGAGCGTGCTGGTGCTTGTAGCTCTCCATCATATTCAACCCGGCCCCACAGGATAGCTGCCCACACTTAGGATGGGTCTTCCCATTTTCTTTAACAGGATCTGGAAACGCCTTCACAGACATGTCCTGAGATTTGTGTCCTAGGTGATTCTACATCCTGTTCAGTTGCCAGTCAAACTAAATCATCACATTGGGGTATCAGAGAACCCCACCCGAGCATGCAATTAACAAGCTCAGATCTGATGCAGAAAGCCTAGGGCAGGGTAATACAGACAGCAGGCACGGGATCGGCAGATGCCCTAGGACGTGGAATGTGTGCCTCTGAAGGAAAGAAAGGGCCACACCCGTTCCTACACTCTCACCCCGACTCATCCTGAAACAGCTGAGTGGGCGCCCTGGGAAGGGCCTGGGTCTTTGCCTAAGGACAATAGGAATCCAGCTCACTTTAAAGTAAAGAAGATAACATAAACAAAATCTGTGTGTTGAAACGAATCTGTTTGAGTATGAAGAAGAAACTGGAGGAGAGAACGGAGAGGAACCACTGGCTGCTATGAAGACTCAGAGGAAGACAGAGCCGGAACCGCAAAGGTGGAGGTAAGTGGGAAGGATGGAAGAGTCCAGAAACATCTGCGGATTCCAGGTCTTGGCTCACTCCCGGACACAGACACTGCTGGAACCATAGCCTCTTGATTTCTTGTTTGTACCTAATTACAGAATTAAGTAAAGTGACTTTAATTTCACCAGATTCGGACAGGAGATTGCAGAACTGTGGTCAAGACGCAGGCCCGTTTTTTTTTTCCCCCACCCCTGGCTGCCCGCTGCGCAGCCGCGTCTCCGGGGGAGGAGAGATGAGCGCCGTCAGGAAGCTTGCCTCTGTTTTCCTACCCTTCTTTTATTTCTCCATCTACATATAAAGCAATGTGCCTGTGTGATTTTTCCCCTTAATTTTCTTTCTGCCGCCTCATTAGCTGAAGAGCGGGCGCTTGGACACTAATGACATCAACGTGTCAGAGTAATGTGGCGGCCGCCTCTCTGCAGACAGCAAGGAGGCAGCGGAGATTTTTAAACTGTGTTGGCGTAAAAATAATGAAGGCAGCCAGCTGCCTGGGAAACACGAGGGCACGGTGCTGAGGGGCTGGGGAGGGGCGGGGAGCCCCAGAGAGGTGGAACAGAGGGAGAGACAGAAAATGAATTCCTGGAGACAGGCAATAAGACTTTGTCACAGTCTATGACCCCGGGGTGGGGGAGGGGTTGGGAGAAGGGGTGGTGCTCGGCTCTAGAGGAGGGCAGCCCTCTCCTACCCTGGGTGGGGGAGGACTGTGTAGCATGCAGTCCCTGGGAGCCATTTAATGTTATGCGGAGAAGGGGCAGGTCTGGGGTTTGGGGAGGGGGTAGCATGGCCTCAGAGAACAGAAATTACCAGAGCCCACCTGGGATGCAAGAGACTGGAGCTGGGGACTGGCTTTCCCCAGCAGAGAAGAGAGCAAATGAATGAGAGGTGATGGCCCAAGACTGGTACTGGGGACACCAGAAACATCAACAAGTAAAGAGCACCTTGAAGGGGACAAGGGCACGCTGGGCTAGAAGAGGCCAGAGCCCCTCAGCTGCAGCCCAGTGAGTGCATTCTGTCTCCTTTTCTGAAAATGGTTGACGTTTGACTTGGTGACGGGCCATAGACGGGAAGAAATGGACCAGAGATTCTTACGATGCAACGTGGGGCAAGAGAGATGGTTCAGTGGGTAAAGGTGCTTGCCAAAGACCCTGACAACCTGAGTTCAGTCCCCAAGACCAACATGGTGGGGAGAAAAAAAAAACAATATCAGGTTGTCTACAGACCTCCACATACATGCCTGAGACCTGGGCACACACTGAGTAAATAGCATAGTCACAATGTCCGTGTAAGGACTAGTTTAGAAAAGGTAGTGGTTCCTGTTTTCTGAAAGATGTCTTTGGAGACAGAAGCAAGAGAAGAAAGGAAGGGAAAGGAAAAGGAACCCTGAGGCAGCACTACCTCCCACCACCACAGTGTCCCTCTGTGGTAGCACTGTGAGTGTTTTGACAGCTGGGCAGATCTCACCAGGAACAGCGAACAGGCAGCTGGGGTGCAGAGCAAAGTACATAGGTGGAAATGGGGACCCAGGTACAGAGCAACCTGGGGACTCTCCCCAAAAGAGGCAGACAGGAAGGGGCCTCGGGCCTAAACAGGTGGGTATGTGTCCTATAGGCCACCCTCCACTCTGACGACTAGACAAACAGCAGGACTAGACTTTCCCACAGGCTCAGATCCTATACCAGTTTTACCTTTATCAAAATAATAATAATAAAGGAGCTAGTGTGATGATTCCGTGCTAGAAACCCTTGCTCTGTAGCCATGAGGACTTGAGTTTGACTCTTCAGAACCTACATAAAAATAGTCAGACACAACTGCATGCCTGTAACCCCAGCATTTGGGGATGGGTTGGGCAGTAGAGTCAGGCAGATCCCAAGACCACCCTGGCTAGCCAACCCACAGGATAAGCTTCCAGTTTAGTGAGAGACCATGCCTTAAAACAGTAACTCAGAATTCAACCAGAGGAAGACACTGAATGTGCTTATGCGGGCCTTTGCTTGCTCAGGCACAGGCGTGGGCAGCCATGTACTCATGTGCATGAGCCACATACATGTACACATACAAGAATAAAAACTTGATGGATTCCCCAGGGCAGGAGACACAAAAAAGGAGGGAAAGTACAGCATCCAAAGAATAGAGAAGTGACGTGTCTCCGCAGATGGTCTAGAAGAAAAGCTGAGAGCTGAGTGCAGATCCGTGAAGAAAGAGCAGGCTAAGAGCAGTCCACAGAAGGACATAAAGAGACCAGCAAGGGGACCAGCACATACCAAAGTCAGGGTGCTGCTCCCACGGTCTGTGCATTCTTAGGTTCCCTCCTTGCTGCTCCTGGTTCTGTTCTGTACCCCGCATGGCTGGAGAGAGGGCCTAGCCCCATATCAACTGGTCTGTGCTGTAACCGAACTTTTAAATTATTATTTATTTAACTCTTATTTATTTACTACATTCACTTATAACAAACCAATAATTTCTTAACTATTAATCCTATAAATACCTACAACCCCTTTAACCTATCCACTAAACCTATTGATAATCATAACAACTACTTTCATAACCTTTTAACAACTACTTTCATAACCTCTCTGGGACAGGTCCTCAGTTGTCAGGAAACCAGTCTCGGGGGTAGACTCTTTAACGCACTTAGCAGTCCTTTTTCTGGAATAGCTCAGACGCAGGTTCGTCAGGGTAAATTGGCTATCGAAGTCTCACTTTAAATAAGGCTTGAGGTTTTCTTCTCTCTGGGAGACCTCAGCGTCTGTAGGCCACCTTACTTCCTTCGTATCAGCAACTCTGCCGTTCTGCCTCAGTCTTTAAAGCTGGCCACATTTCCGTTCAGGCCACTGTCCGGACAGGTCAAACCCCTCTAGGCAAAAGCTGAGCCACAGGGTTTAGTCCTTGGCCTTTTGCTGTCTTGCCGAGGCTTTCTCTGCTCACCAGCTTCCTTCTGCCTCAGGGAGATCTGGCCATTGGTCTACCAGAACTTTCTCCAGCAGGACTCTCGGAGCTCTCTCATATCGGGGGCCCTTAGCACTCACCTCTCTGGGCTCATCCACTTGTCCTTAAATAGGATCACTCCTTGTTCCACCTGCTTCAGCTTAATTTGGGCTCTGCCCACTTAGCAGTTGAAAGCAATGCCAGGTCATAAAGTCTTTCCTTGTTTCACCTGGCTTCAACCTTGTTTTTCAGTCCAAAGAGACTCCCCTCATTTCACCTGACTTCATCCATAAGCTGATAAGCTAATTGCTCACAGCAGTTGATCTTCATGTCCCGAATTAAAAGACTGTATCAGAAACCTATATATTCACTAAATCTAACTTATATTAACCTATCAGCCCCTACACTGTGCCTGGGGGTTCCATAGTTAATTAGAGCATGGCAGGTAAAGAAGCCATCCTTTCTCCCCTCTTGCTCATCTCCTACACCTTTGTCCGCTCCTGTCTCAGCAACCACTTTCCTGGTCCCAGACCCCATCCAACTCACAGCCCCCTGACTCGACCTGGTTCCAGGGTACTTGGATTGTCATGGTCTCTGGGCTTTAATAACACCTTGATCAGTTCAATCCCTGAGGCACACAAGGCCGAAGGAGACAAAGAGAAAGTAGCAGGCGCTAAGGACGGAGTGTAGAGCCAGCCAATAGATCAGTGGTTCTCAGCCTTCCTAATGCTGAGACCCTTTAATACACTTCCTAGTGTTGTGGTGACCCCAAGCTATGAAATTATCTCCTTGCTACAACATAACTGTAAGTTTGCTACTGTTATGCATCATAACCGTAAATATCTGATATGGGATCCCCAAGGGGGTTGAGACCCACAGATTGAGAACCACTGCAATAGATTATTCAAGATGAACCTAGGGCAAGAGGATTAGGAATCATATTCAGAGACTTAATAGAAAAAAAACTCGCTGCACTAAATCCTAACTTTTAATTTAACCTTAAATGAATGGTTTTGACAAGTAAATGACAAAAAAATAACATGCCTCATGATATTCTCGCAAACCTGTTCTTAAAACACATGGCAAAAATCTTTTTTTTTTTTTTTTGGTTTTTTCGAGACAGGGTTTCTCTGTGTATCCTTGGCTGTCCTGGACTCACTTTGTAGACCAGGCTGGCCTCGAACTCACAAAGATCCGCCTGCCTCTGCCTCCCAAGTGCTGGGATTAAAGGCGTACGCCACCACCGCCCGGCTACATGGCAAAAATCTTACTAGCAGCTGGGCAGTGGTGGCGCACGCCTTTAATCCCAGCACTTGGGAGGCAGAGGCAGGCGGATCTTTGCAAGTTCGAGGCCAGCCTGGTCTACAAAGTGAGTCCAGGACAGCCAGGGCTACACAGAGAAACCCTGTCTCGAAAAAAAAAAAAATCTTACTAGCTATCCAATCAGAAAACAGGTTACCTCTAAGTGTATAAATTCAGGCTGGATTCAGATTTTGCAGTACAATATCAGCAAAAGGTAATGAAATATCCGTTACATATTTTTTGAGACAAGGTATCATATAGCCAAGGCTGGCCTCAAACTTGCTACACAGTTAAGGACCACCTTAAACATCTGATTCTCCTGCCTCCACCTCTGAAGTGCTGGGGACAGCAGGAGTGTCCTGACACACCAGAGTTTTATAGGATGCTGTGAGATGAACTCAGGGCTTCTTGGATGCTAGGCAAGCACTCTACCAAACTGAGATTCCTCCTCAGCCTTCATCAGCATTTTTTTTCAGTTGAAGAAAAGGACTTAATGGAGGTGAAAAAGTACACACATACATCAGACACACAGGAAAAGGACCCTTAGCTCATGAAACTGAAAAATCCTTCAACATAGTTTAAAGGAAAAGGTGGGACACTAGAATATTACACTGAACCAAGATGGCTTTCATTTGATGCCAAAAGAAATATATTTTCAGATATCAACAGCTCAGAAAATATATCCTTTGATCCTTCTTTTAAAAACGAAAAAGTATTTATATTCAATTATTTATTTAACAGATAGATACTCATGAGCACCAGTCAGATGTCAGCAAGATGCTAGGTTGTAGTTTGTCTTTACTACTTTGTGAGTTCTTTTTCCCAACCCTTGGGAGGGGGAGGGTTAATCTTTTAGATTATAGTGTCTTCATAATCCCAATGGTTGTCTTCTTTCTAAATTCTTCCCAGTAGCTAAGAGGATTGAAATTGTATGTCTTAAGAAGTTAACTGTGGGAGCTGGAGAGATGGCTCAATGGTTAACAGCACTGGCTGCTCCTTCAGAGGACCCGGGTTCAATTCCCAGCACCCACATCGCAGCTCACAGCTGTCTATAACTGCAGCTCCAGGGGATCCAACACCCTTAGGTGGCATACATCCAAGCAAAACACCAATGTACATAAATAAATATTTTTCTTAAAGAGCAGAAAAGACAGGCATGGAGGTTTACATAATGAGATACTGTCTCCAAAAACAAACAATCAAATAACAAAAAATTAGGAATAAGATGGTTATGCCAACTATCAGTGTTGTTAACATAAAACATAAGACTATAGCCAATGTAATTTTTTAAAGATTTATTTATTTATTTTACATATATATGAGAGCTCTATCTGCATGTACCCCTACATGCCAGAAGAGGGCATCAGATTCCAGTATAGATGGTTGTGAGCCACCATGAGGTTGCTGGGAATTGAACTCCGGAGCTGTGGAAGAGCAGACATTGCTCTTAACCGCTGAGCCCTCTCTCCAGCCTGCCAATGTAATTTCTTAAAAGGTAAGAATATTAATATCAAAGGTGAAAGAACATTAGCTGCAAAAAATGCTTATCTGCCCAGAAAATGGTGCTTACTATTCCTCAAGAGGACCCAAGTTCTGTTCCCAGCACATACGTTAGGCTTCTTATGGTCCCTTGTACCTCCAGCTCCAGGCAATCTGA
Source organism: Lophiomys imhausi (assembly GCA_907164525.1). NCBI lineage: Eukaryota > Metazoa > Chordata > Mammalia > Rodentia > Muridae > Lophiomys > Lophiomys imhausi. Next base: position 13,110,369 of record CAJQZJ010013540.1, on the reverse strand, counting down.
CGCCCTCTTCTGGATCCCTCAAGCACACACATGGATACATAACCTCATACAAGTACACACACATACATAAGTAAAAATTAATATTTTTTGAGACAGGACCTCACTATATAGCTCTGACTGTGCTGGCACTTACTCTGTAGACCAGGCTGGCCTAAAACTCAGAGATCTGCCTACCTCTGCCTCTCAAATGCTGGAATTAAAGCTGTGCACCATCACACCAAGCTAAAATATCCACATAATCCCACACAGATACAGAAACACAGTTAAAATAAAAACTAAATCTTTAAAATTAAATAAATAAATAGAGTCTTTGCCGGTGAGGATTGTGATAAAATGTAAGTGGGAAGTCAACAGTAAAACTTATTCTCTTCCTTTCCCTCCTACTACTGCCATTCTTTCTTTCCTGACACTAAAAAAATTGAAGGAAATTATGAACACAGTCCTCAGGCCACACTGCCCATGGTACTGCTTTAATTTGCTCTGAGCAGCTCTGCAGAGGCAGGGGACTGTCACCCATCAGCATCTCCCAACCCACCCCTACCCCTAAACCTGACTGTTAAGGCCCAGCCCTGAGTCCACAGATAGTCATCCAGAGGATGTGGGCTTCCTGGAAGAGTCACTGCCTCCTGGACCCGGTGGATTAGCTCACTAGCAACACTCTTGTTCTGCGTCATCCTCGGTGTAACTTGGGCCTTTGAGGTCACAGCGCCAGGGAGTGGCAAACATGAAATGCAAGAACATGCCTGCGTCTGCAGGCTTTCTCCCCTTGGACCTCAAGCTCCTCACCCCACATGGTGCCTCCTGCTTCCCCCAGGTGCTGAGCGCATGTGCACAGGTACCTGCTGTCATTGAAGTTCTGTTCAACTCCTATACTCACCTCCCAGTGTCTGAGTCCTGGCAGGAGGCGATCCCAGAAGAAGTGTACCAGGTGAGAAGTTGCCCCAATTCCTTTCCCTGATGCTACAAAACTCAACCCCTTCTCACTTCTCTGTCTGGAGTTTTGCACTCAAACCCAGGGTCTTAATTAGGATTTCTATTGCTATGCTGAAACGCCATGACCAAAAAGCAAATTGGAGAGAAAGGGACTTATTCTATGTATACTTCCACATTGCTGCTCATTACCAAAGGAAGTCAGGACAGAAACTCAGGCAGGGTGGTATCCTGGAGGCAGGAGCTGATGCAGAGGCCATGGGGGGGTGGGTGTTGCTTACTGGCTTGCCTCTTATGGCTTGCTCATCTTGCTTTCTTATAGAACCCAGGACCACCAGCCCAGAGATGGCACCACCCACAATGGGCTGATATTCGTCACTAATTAAGAAAATGCCGTACAGCCAGATCTTATGGAGGCATTTTCTGAATTGAGACCCCTTCCTCTCTGGTGACTCTAACTTGTGTCAAGTTGACATAAAACCAGCCAGGAAGTAAAACATCTGAAGAAGGAAGACAGAAAAGTTGAGGGGAGCAGTTGGTGATCTGTGGGCACTGTCCCTATGGCGTCAACCAGAAGTATTGGGGGTAAATGGAATCCTCCCCAAATACACAGACCTTCATCATATTTTCTTCCATAGCATACAACAATCGCTCTATGAGGCATTTACATTATTGTAGGCATTATGGGTAATCTAGCGGTGACTGAGAATAAATGGGAGGATTGTGTATATTTCACACAAACACGAGGCTGCTTTGAGTGACTTGCCCATGAGTGTATTTTGGTATCCTCAGAGTTTATGGAAACTCTGTGGATACCAAGGGACATTGTGAACTGCTACTGGACATGAAGAACAAACAGCCATTCCATGAAGGCTTGAAGAGTATTGGGGCTCAGGGAGCGAGTGTGCAGTAAATGTGTGGATTGGGGCTCAGGGAGCGAGTGTGCAGTAAATGTGTGGATTGGGGCTCAGGGAGCGAGTGTGCAGTAAATGTGTGGAAGCTGCAGGCTCTAGCACATTTTCCAGCCACGCCTTCCTGGCCCTGTGTAGGAACTTCGGATTATGACATGTGGCCTACACTAGTGTGAGCTCTACATCCATACATGACAGAGTCCACAGGTGGCTGTTGATCACAAAGAGGGGGAACACTCCGTTCCAGCAGCTCCCTGAGAACATCCCCTGGGGTCTCACTGCCAGTGTTAGTGAATGCCTTACAAGACCTTGAGCTGATGGGCTCAGGTGTGCCTCCTGAGCCTACTGTTACATAGACAGTGTGCCCGGCCCGCTTCGGATTGATGGGGTCATCCCTGGAGGTGCAGGGCTGCTGTGCCAGATACAGGGCAGAAAGGGATTGGAGGGAATAATCCCCAAACCATATCCCTCTAATACAATGGGAGCTTTACTTTGTCAACCCTCTGAGTGGAGGCCAGGTCTCGGGTGACAGCCCTTTCCCTCTGCTGTGTCCCCTGGCACCTGTGAACCACAGGATGGCATGAGCCATCAATGCCCCTGCCAGGAAGGATGTTGGTTTCAGGCACTGCCTTACTTTTCCCGCCTTTCTTTCTAGAAGCACGAGCCTTTCTACAGGTCCTTCTTCACCTTGGCAAACACCCCGCGCTGCCTACAGCACCTTTGCCGTTCTACCATCCGAAAGCTCTTTGGCAAGAAGTGTGTTCACCTCGTGCCCCAGCTACCCTTACCTGAGACACTGCAAAGTTATCTGCTTTTGGAGCCAGAGGGTGTTTTGCGTTGAAACCATAGCCTTGGAGCCCGTGTCCTAGTCTGGTTCTTTGCTTTTCTGCAGAGGCTGTATGTGAGGGACAACTAGTTGGTAATGGGGTGGGGGTGGAGGTGGGGAGGGTGCACATCCAGTCCCCTCCATCCAAGTAACCAGGTGAGGCACAGACCCACAAGCCTAAAGTACATCTTGAAATGGAATTGGTAATAAAAGCCCTCTCTGTTACCGGAGCTAGAGATGACTCCACAGTGAAGAACACTGGCTGCTTTTGCAGAGGACCTGGGTTCACTTCCCAACACTTACCTGGTTGTGCACAATCATACATAACTCTAGTTCCAGGGGTTCCAGGATCCTCTTATGACCTCCATGGGCACTGAATGTACATATGCATGAAGACAAAACGTTGATAAAATAAACGAAATAAATGTTATATATATATATTTTAGAAAATCCTCTCTGTCTCTTAGTTATTTATGAGGGACACACGGTCAGTCCCAGTAGTTGCTGCCATAAAGTACCCTAAACCAAAGTCAGACTAAGAGTGGCCTCCCCTTCTTCATACACTGGGGGCCTACAAGGCAGTACCACCAGTGAAAAGTGTCTCATTGCTGGGGAGGGAAAACTAAAAAACAGACCAAAGGACAATATGATGGAGATGTAACCTGAAGCAACCAATAAATAAATTTATTAAATAAAAAAAGCAGGTAACAGGTTTAAAACACTGTAAATAAATTAAAGATTACAGCTGTTCAACCTGGTTTTATAAACCACCAAGAGTTGAAAAAACTTACAGCCAAGGTAAAAATACATGAAATACGTGGGGTTAGCCCATACCTTTAACTTCAGCAGAGACAGGAGGAGCACTATAGAGTTAGTTGTCTTATAAATTCTAGAGTTACAAGGAACAGGGTGGTAATGGTGCACACCCTTAATCCCATCATTCGAGAAGAAAACACCCTTAATCCCAACACACTAGAGACAGAAACAGGCAGATGCCAGAGCTCAAGGTCAGTCTGATACAAAACAAGCTCTACATAGGGAAAAACTTCGATCCAGGGGTGGGGGAGCACATCTTTAATCCCTTCAGTTGGGAGCCACAGGTCTTGATCCCAATACTTAGTATGCAGAGACAGGCACATAGGATCTGGAAGGATTTAAGTTTAAAAGGTACATACAAGGGCTGGAGAGGTGGCTCAGAGGTTAAGAGCACAGGCTGTTCTTCCAAAGGTCCTGAGTTCAATTCCCAGCAACCACATGGTGGCTCACAGCCATCTGCATTGAGATCTGCTGCCCGGGCATATATGTAGAGCAAATACTGTATACATAAAAAATAAAGAAATGTTTTAAAAAAAAGGTACATACAAAAGGCATGCTCAATGTAAACAAATTGTCCTTTGAGATCTCAAAATATATATACTAAAGGTTTGTTTAGCTCCAATATAATTTCTTCTTTAATCCAGATTGAAAGATAATACTTTATATATTGTCAAAAAAACAAATTTGCTCCAGAAAAACTATTACCTGACCCCCCCCCAAAAAAAGGTAATTTCCCCAGAGTTAGGATTAGGGCAGGGCTCTGTTCTTATCTTTCCAGGAGACTTAGAGCATCCATTCTAGGAATCCAGGGACAACTGGACAAGGGAAACCTCAGCAGAAAACAGATCAGACACCGAAGAAGACGAGTGGCCCAAACGATCCAGCCTTGCAGACTCCCTCAATAGCTGTTTCCTCAAAAGTATACAACCACAACTCAAAATCGCTAAGATCGTTCAGCTCCACACACTGCTCCAGCCAGAACTTCAGTAAAGCTCTGAAGATCAACTTCTGTCTACAAACTTCTTAGGACATCTAAATAGCTGAGCACAAAAGGACTGAACATCAAATGATTCTATTAACATTTTTAACCATTTTTCTATCCCTATTTGGGCCCCAAACAGGTTTACTACGTCCCAAATCAGCAAGAAGTCATTGATGAGAGTGACATCCCAGGCCCAGAAGGTGGGGAGGGTATTTCCCCCCCCCCTTTGGTTATTCGATGGATAACAGAAAATTTTGTCATTTAGGGGAAGAGACTACAAGCTGTTAAATGGTCTTGTTAAATGGGTTTTGGAGGTTAGACCTAGGGACTTCTCTCTTTTTCTTTTCTGTATCCTTCTTTCTCTCCTATGTAGGAGTGAATAGACTTGAGAAAAAATGGGACATAGACATAGTATAGAAAAGATCAAGAAAAAAGGACAGATTATTGAATAAGCCCTTATACCTTTGTATATTGATACAAAATTAATACTATATTAGGCTAAATTGGTATTGATCATTGTATATTAATGCAAAATTAAGATTGTATTGAACTACATCGGTACTGATCTTAGTATATTGATACAAAATTAAGATTATATTTGGCCACATTGGTATTGATCCTTGTATATTGTTACAAAATTAAGGTTAACACTTCTTAAAGGTATTGTACCTAGTAATGCTTAAAAAGGAAATGTGAAGTTTTGGCCTTTTGCTACCAACCATCAAAAACTGTTTAGGATAATTAAGAAATACAAACTAACAGTCATGCAAGAGTGTCATTTTGTTAGTTACTATGACAGTCTATCACAGTTATTTTCTAAGCTACTCAGAAATCAAGTTGTTAAGAGACAGAAACATTTGCTTATCTAAACATAAGAGATAGACAGGGCATCTTCAAAAACCCCAAGAGATCTGCAGAGTATGGCATTCAAAGATGTTTTCTTAAATTAAGATTTTTTTTTATATCGAGACATGCCAGCTCCTGACAGCATCCCCTATTCCACTCCAAGTAGAAGATGAGCATCGAAGAATTTCCAGTGTGAGATGGTTGAATTAGTGGCAAGCCTATCTCTTGGCAAAAAAAACAAACAAACAAACAAACAAACAAAAAACCCCGTGCTTCAACTGTAGACAGACTGCTGTCCAAAAAGGACAAAACTTGGAAGCAGGTAAGTCGACAGCCTAGCTCTGCCAAGACAGGGTAGATAAGTCCTTCATAACCCCTGCTGTACAATCAATGTCTGTCAGAGAAATGGGGCCAAACAGCTGAAGATTGATGCTGTAATGTATGGAGAGAAAATGGGAACTGTCGAGGCAGCCACAGGTATGTCATTTCTTAGTTTTGGAAGCTGCGGGCCCTGCACTTCCTACATAATCAGATATATTTATCCCTCTCAGGTCTCTGAGGTGGTTGAAGAATAGACAGCTAGAGTCTCATAGTTAAATTTTGAGTTGTTTAGGAATCAAGAGGGCGTTCTGGATCTAAGAAGATGTTTTTAAAATTGTGATGCAAGTTAGTATGAAAGCTGAGTTAGATAGAGAACTTTAAACTCATGGAGATAGTTAGATAGTAGAATATTAAAGTCAGGGCTGGAGAGGTGGCTCAGAGGTTAAGAGCACCGGCTGTTCTTCACAAGGTCCTGAGTTCAATTCCCAGCAACCACATGGTGGCTCACAGCCATTTACATTGAGATCTGCCCGGGCATATATGTAGTGCAAATACTGTATACATAATAAAAAAATGTTAAAAAAAGAATATTAAAGTCAGGGGCCAAATACATATGGACTGGACATTGAGAATGTATGCTAAGCCATATAACTCTCAGAATTGTGGCCTATTTATTTCAGTTGTTTTGTACTGTATTTATTGTTATAAGAAAAAGAACCATTTGTTGGACTGAAAAAAAAAAAGAATTATGCATTCAGGGGGGAAGGGTGAGAGGGTAGGAGGGTGGGGATGAGAGGGGAAAAAAAGCGTGGCCTCCAAGCTGTATCTCCAGCCCCCAAGGGTCAACAGCATGGGCATTTCTTCCCTGGACTATAGACTCTTGGGCATCTAGGAAAGGCAGTCCACCCCTCCTGGAGCCAGACCACTTGGAAGGAACTGTGCCCAGAACATAGAAGACCTCCACTATGAGGACATCTGCTTCAGGGTCAGGGACACCTACACGGGACCCATTGTGCTTGCAAGTACATGAGAATCCTGCACCCTTGGGACACTGGAAGATGGTAAGCCAGACCTTGGTCATTTAGGAGTCTTCTGCCTGAAACCCTCTTTCAACCCTTGGTGATCCCACTCTGGTGAATGATCCAGAAACCAGATGCCAGGAAAAGCATGTGGAGCGAGGGGTGCCAGAGCCCAGCCTGAGCACCACATGGCAAGAGATGCCCAAACATCAAAGCTTACGCTCACTCACCATCCTTTGCTCTGATGCTTCAACATAGGGGCCTTGCTGACCCCAAGGGACAACCCCTCCAGTGACTAACCAGTCCCTAGAGAGAGACAGTAACTGTGTGGACTGTGCGTGCCTATGCAAGCTAGCCATCCCAGAGCCCATACACGGCCACCACCTTTGTCAGACTCTTGCTTAGGACCACTGCTCTGCCGTGGCCAGCAGCCAGACACCTAGAACGAGAAATGCTCTCTCTGCCCAGGATACAGAGGCAACTATGGCAAGTAATAGGTGCAAGGTCCGTTTATCCTTCCTTGTCCACCCCCCAATCCCACCTCCTGACCAAGCCTAATGCCTCCTGGGTGGCCCCCATGACATGGTGAGCATCTCCAGTGGCAATGGTGTTATCTTGGTTTGGAGGAGGGGTAGGTTTTTTTGGTTTTTGGTTTTGGGGGTTTTGTTTTGGGTTTGGTTTGGTTTTTCTTTTTTCTTTTTTTATGCTGGAGATGGAACCTAAGGCCTCTTCTACCCTAGGCAAGGGCTCTACCACTGAGCTATATGGTAACCCACCATTTTAAAGCAAGGGCTCTCATGATCATCTTCTAAAGATAAGTAGAGAGACCCCCTTTTCTAATTACAGCCAGAACAAGAGCACCTCAGAGTGGGTAGGCACACTATTGCTACAATGTATGAAGGGAGTTCAGACTCCAGCAAAATACCTGCAAATATGGAATGTCTAAGTAAAGCCTTAAGTGAAAGTAAGAACAAGGACCAAATAGAATCCACCTCTTGAGTGGCCCACACAGTGGAGACAGCCTGGATGAGCCTTGGTGGGCTGTCATATGTCACCACAGTACACCTTTCTAGGGATTGGTAAGACGGCATCTTCCAGCTCTTTTGGATGACTGTCTTTAACCTGCCCTTTGTTAACTGTCCAACAAAGGCATAAATAAAACCGCTTCAAGACTGTATCCAAGGCAGATGACCCTCCCACAGTCTTCCGACCTAGACTTCTAGGAATCCCCGTATGTGTGCAAAAAAGGAAATATTGAACAAAAGCAAGAGTGCAGGAAAGTGCTGGGGACAATGGAGGGAGAAAAAGCCATTCATCCTCTCCAAGGTATGGATCCCATACAGTGGCAGATGGAAGTAGGCGGTTGTAGGAGAGAGACCAGGAGACCTTGGTCTGTGCGTCCAAGGAATCTCAACGTCATTGAGCAGACGTGAAGAACTGGAGAGATGGTGAGGACTTGCAGCCCTGAGGGGGACTTGGAAGGTTGCTTTGTCCCGGAAGGCAGTACACTGGATACTGATGAGCAACCCATGGTGACAGTGGATTCAGAGCCAGGCACCCTCACGAAGCAACAAGAACAGTTACTTCATAAGAGCCGGCTGCAAATTTGCTTGTGCACACCCCTCTTACTAGGTTAGGGATGGAGAGACAGTAGATGGAAGGCAGATCTCCAGCAGGTTTTAGAATCTGGCAGCCTGGAGAGTTCTGAGCACTTGGGTTTCTCCACATATTAATATGTGACACTTGACTGCTGGTCCTAAGTCTTACTGAGGTCCAGCATCCAGCCCAGATAAAGCACTCAACAGATACTTCCTTCTACTCCTAGATAGTAAGAGGAAGCAGGGAAAGAGGCACAACCCCCGGAGGCAGTGACTCAGAAGCCAGGCCTCCTCAGATTCTGAAAATAAGAGTGCAGGCTCCAGCCACCCTCTCCGTCACACCCCACCTGAAAACCACGTCTGGTGTGTCTCTAAACTATCACGATAACCACCCCCCCAAAAAAAAATTCTTGTTTCTATAATCAAACACCTGGGAAGAAGCAATTTAAGGAGAAAAGGTTTATTTGATTTCACATTTGGGGTGAATTAATCCCATCATGATGGGGGAGTGGCGTTCACATCTCATCATACTCAGGAAGCAGGGAGGGATGGATGCTGGTGCTCAGCTCACTCCCTCATTTTCAGTCAACCCAGGACCCCATCCCAAGGGATGGTGCCACTCATATGTAGCCTGAGTCTTCCCACCTCAACTCGATCTGGAAACTCCTTCACAGGCATGCCCAGAAGTTTGTCTCCTAGATGACGCTAGGATCTTGTCCAGTTGATGGTATCTGCCAGTGGGACCGGTGGGTCAGATAACAGCTCTGCCTTCGGCTTTTGTTTCCTGAGAGATCTTCAGCCAGCTTCGCTGAGCTATGGCATGGTTCTACGTTCCCACCAATGCATGAGGCTTCCGACTGTCCCGTGCCCTCACAAACACTTGCTATTTTCAGTTTGGCTTGGGCTTGGTTTTGGTCTTTCTGACATTTGTTCACTTAGTTAACTGAGCTTCATGAATGTCTGCTGGAGGCAGAGCTGGGGCCTGGCCTCAGAAGAACACCACCCAGGCAGACTCGGTGTTTTCCCTGCTTCCCACCAAATAAAGCTGGGCAACTTGTCTTAGGTCATTAGTTCTCAGCCTGTGGGTCACAAGAATAATAACCCTTTCATAAGGTCACTTAAGACTATTGGAAAACACAGAAATTTACATTATGATTCATAACAGCAGAAAAATTACACTTATGGAGTAGCAACAAAATGTTATGATGGTGGGTCACCACAACATGAGGAACTAGGGGCATGCCATTAGGAAGGTTGACAACCACTGTCCTAGATTTTCTGGAGCCACTCGGGCAGGGAAAGGAGAGCTTGAAGAGGAAGAGCTCCCTGATCCCCTACTCCGTCCAGCTACTTCTCTTTTTCTCTCTGTTGAATGTGGGGTCTCAACATTCCTGATGTGCAGTGACTTTGCTGCATGGCATCCTTTACCAACAGCCAAACCATCCCAGTCACCATGGACTCATGTGTGGCTGTGACACCCATAAGCTAACCCTCCAGACAACGGAGAGTTTTTCACTCTGCCCCCTGACCTTTCAAGAGCATGACACCACAGCTGCAAGACGATGGTTGGGAAATAAGCTGCGAATCACCGGGACTCTCCTAGGTATCACAACACACCAATGATGTTCTGAACAAATACTATAACTGTATGAGTCCATAACAACTACCATGGCTGTTTGGCAGTAACTCAATCGCCACGTAAAATGGAATTCATTCCTGGTCACCCTGAGTTGACTGGTTGCTAGGAATTTGCTTTGTTTTTAGCAAAACAAAACTGACAACGAATTTTTTGATCACTATTACAAAAAAAGAAAGAGAGCCAAGAGGAGGAGGAGACAAAGGCTAAAACCTAAAACAACAAGGGTAGGGAAGCATGGAAAGGAAGTTACCAGTCATTTGAGATAAACTTCCAACAACATGCTCCCGTGAGGGTAGGCCAGTTCAGCTTGCTTCTTCTCCAGCAAACAAAACACACCGTGGTTGTTGTTGTTATTATTATTATTATTATTATTATTTTGTTGTTGTTGTTCCTTCTTTCTCTTTTGTTACCGTTCACATTCAACACAATTTTTCTAGAGTATAGAGCATAAGGCCAATTCTGTATGCTTACCGTTTAAGTTTTTATTTTAGTTTATTTTTTCAAATGATTTATTTTATTTTTCAGTTATATGCATGTGTGTGCTGGTGCCAGTGCCCATGGAAGCCAGACATGTCACACCATCTGGAGCTGGAGGTACAGCTGTGAGCTGCCTGATATGGGCACAGGAAATTGGATTGAACTTGGATCATCTGCAAGAACAGTGTGTGCTCTTAACCTCTGAGCCCTCTGTCTCTCTAGCTCCTTTGCATTGAGTGTTTAATGGCATATTTATTTGGTTTCAAATTCATATTGGAAAGAGTGATCCTTTTACCTGCTTTTTGTATAAAAATGGAGGAAAAATACATATCTTTATCTTATTTCCATCAAGTATATATGGTTACTGCTTGTTATCTGACCATGTTGAATTCAGAAACACACAGGCAAGCTCTCCCCTGACATCAGCCCTGAGGAGGCAGGCCTCTGCAGGTGTAGCCATCCCCTAGACAGAGGGAAATGGTCACACCTGGACCTTGGCACAGTCCAGAGTCCAGGGACAATTAGTACACAAGCAGGCACTATGAGACATGCTCATTTGAAATTCTAGGTGCAGCATTAGGCACCTTGGTAGAGTGTGTGTGCCAGTTTAATTTGAAGACAGGTAATAATCATGAATTCCACATGATCTTCAGATAAAAATGAAAAGCATGGGCCTGGCTCTCATGGTGGGGGGCTGCTAATCTCAGCAACTGTGTATAATCAAATTTATAGTCTCCAAGTTAACTCCCCAGCCACATGCTGGGGGGCAATCTATTGCTCTTTGGAAGAGAACACCTACCCACTACAGGAATCACCATTCTTGAAATACAGGCTTGGAGAACCATCCGGTTGGCTCCAGCCACCCAGCCTTCCCAGTCCCCACTGGGCGTTGGGAGCATTTAACAAGTTGTTCAGTCTCTAGGACCTAGGATGCTAAGTGTTCTTTGGCTCTTAAAGTGTGCCAAAGGCCACAAGATAGGTTAGGAATTTTGCCCCTTTTATCCCATTGTTTCTAAGATAAATTAGAGGGCAAGGAGATGACCCAGTAGTTAAACACAGGCTGCTTTTGCAGAGGACTGAGTGCAGCCCCCAGTGTCCATGTCTGGTGGTTCACAACTGCCTATAACTCCAAGGGACCCTATGTTCTCTTCTGGGCCTCCAGGGACATCTGTACTCATGACCACCACACTTACATACAATTAAAAATAAAATAAATCCTCTTTTTTTCCTTTTGGCTGTGAGCCTAGCCTTTAACAGCTGAGCCATCTCTCCAGCTCAAATAAATCTTTTTTTTTTTTAAGATAAATTATTCCTTTAGGAAAATCTTCCATGTGGTAGCTGCAAAGTCCAAGAGTTTCCATTGTAGTCACAACACTCCATCTTATTGACAAGACTTAAGCATCGTTTACCACCATCAAAATGTTCTGAAAACCCTAGGACTTGTTTTGAATGTTCCGGTCTTTCTATGATGACGTAAGTATTCAATTGTTTTAGTTAATCTGCTGCAAGAAGCCTGAAATAAGCCCAGAGTCCTGTGAAAGACTACAGAGATGGGGAACGTCCTTCTCGTCGAGTCCTGCAGGTGGCGCCATTAGCAAACTCTCTCACCCCGGCCCTCCGGCCGGCTCCGCCCACAGTGGTGACAGGGAGAAAACACCAAGGGTTTTCAGCCCACCTGCTAACGGGAAGAGAGCACGGGAAAACGACAGATCCATAAAGTATTCTACAGAATTGCAAGATGTAATTTTTTTTAAAAAATCGGTAATTAAAATATTGATTGTGGAACTGCTTGCTTCCTTTGTATTAAATATGCATTGTATAGGCGAGATGTTTATAAATATATATGATTTTCAGTTGACTTTTTTATGATGCCATAATGACAGCCTGATCCTCATTTGTGTGTTATATGTGTGCTTTGACAAAATTACACATTCACCAGCGCAATATAAGTGGCTGGGCTTGCAGCTTCCGTCTAATCTCCCAGAATAGTGTTTCTGCAGTCTTAAGACTCTTTGCTTAATCACTCCAATAAAAAGAGCAGATTCCTTTGTAATGCAATTTGTAAGCAGTAAACAGAATCGAGAACGCAGTATTGCTGTTGAGAGCATTTAATGCAGGGTTTTTAATTTGGTGTGTAATTATTCATTTGGTAGGCACCTTTTTCCCCCTTCAGATTTCCTTTCCCCTGCTTTGAATAAAAGTTGGTGAGTCTGGAAAACAGGATTTCCTTGTATCTGATGTAAGCCGGAGTTTGATGCAGTTGTTATGAAGAGAGCATTTGTTTTAATCTGCTAAAGACAGGAGGTCACATTAACGAGTAATACAGACACATAAAAATGTGATTATGGCTTCTAAACAGAACGCAGTAGGCGTCTAGTTAACACAATGAGATTTCTAGGAGGTGATGCATAAGTTCCTCAAAAATGACACATTTCTCACGTTCTATTCCAATTAAATTACTGAGGCAGCTAACAGCCGATGAGCACAAAACACGAGGATAAAATGAGGATTTTCTTCTTGTAACTGTATCTCTGTGAAAGTATTTTTTTATGAGAAGCCGTTAATATTAAGCTATTATTTTTCAACTGCGCTGGAAGGTCTTGAGCCTTTCTTGCCGCTGAAGAACCTCCCCCTTTGTCTCCCGGGTTTGCTAGTAGGAACCGAAAAGGGTCCCGCCTTCACCCGGGTCCTTAGAATGAAGGACTAAGCTGACCGGTGGGGAGGGGGTAGTGGGTGAGAGTCCCTAGGGTCAGTGCCCAGGGCTGCCCAGAGGCCTGCATGGGTGGGACTCAGGACCTGGGAACACCATCCGCTCCCCAGCGGCGCCGGCTGAGGCTCGAGAAGCGGAGCTTGAACGCACTCGCGGTCCGCGGACACGCGGGGGGTGGGGGGCGAGCGCTCTGCTCGCGCATCCCAGGCCTGGAGTTCCTGAGCGTCTCTAGCCACGGGGGTGGGGTGGGGAGGGCTTCACTGCGCAACCCTGGGACCAGGCTGGAGGAGGAGTCTCCCAAACCTTACCGAGCCCCGGCTGCAGGGCCTGAGGGGCAGGGGTCCAGCCCACCCTCCCGAACTCCCGATCTGGGAAGCGGGGTGTCCCAGCTGCGCCCAGGCCTCGGGAACCGAGCGCCGCCGGAAGACAAAAGGGCCGGGTGTTGGGTGACTGCAGAGGGTGACAGCGAGCTGCGCGCTGCGGTTGGGGAAGAGCTCCGAGCGCAGCGACCGAGCCACCCTTAAACCGAAATGCGATTTGAAGTCCTAATGAACTTGATTGCGTGAACATTTATAATCCCCCATGGCCCTAAATGAAATCAGATATAATCAGAAGACACGGGGAAGGGAGTGTTTACAGCCGACGCCGGGCGGCTGCGGGACGGGGAGATGCGGCCCCAGTATTGATGTCGAAAATGATGGATAACGCGGGAATGGCAAATATACTATTTGTCTAATGGCTCGGCAATTAAATTCCCCTGTAAATGACCCATGCCTCATTTCATCCTAATCTATGGAATTTTGATTGAATTCGTCAGCTCTAATTGAAAAATACTGCACTTTAATGCCTGCATTGCAGTTTCGGGACGAGAGTGGTTTTAATGAGACAGTGCCCCTCTGACCCGGGAATATTCCAGACTTTTATTCGGAATTTAAAGCCAGAAGATTGCTCAACTGAGCCCTGTGATTTCCTCTCTGCTATCCACGTCCATCCATCTCCAGATGCGATTTAATAAACGCACTTGAGGATAAATGTGTCCTCGACCCTCACTCGTCTCCTGGCACCCAGTGGGGGAGGCGCCCTCGCCTCGGGATGTGTACTGTCCAGGGCCAGGGGCCTCGCTGGGTGAGGGGAGAGAACTGCTCCGCCCCCAGCCGTCCCTGCTAGGCAAAGTGCCTTCTTGAAGCCAAACCCAGTTGCCCTACCTGGAGGAGGAGGCCCTGCTGCTAGCGACCCCTCCCCCGCCAGGGACAGACTGGGCCCCAAAGCGCTTTATATGCAAATGGCGAGGCAAAGCCATCCCTGAAAAATTAGCTACTTGCTGAAGCATATTTACTAGATTGAAATGAGTTAAAGAGAAACATTTTACGTCGTGTAAACGAGATAATTGAGCCGCATTAAAACTAGGATGGCTTCTTTCAAAAGGAAAAAAAAAATACGAGAGAAAGAAGAAAAGAAACGCTGAGGAGTAGAGCAGAGGTAAAGCCCTCCTCCCCGTGACTCCCTGAGGGCTGATCCCCACCGCGGCGGGCAGGGGCGCTGTCGAGTCAGGGTCACGTGGTCACAGCACAGCAGAGGCAGGAAAGCGGTCCAGGTCCTCTCGGGTCCTTCCAAGTCCTCCGACCCCACCTCCCCTCCTTCCCAGGCATTAGAAACAGAGGATGGAGTTGAGGTGGAGGCCCCGGGGAGACCGAGTGTGGAGCACAGCAGGAATCCAAAGTGGACGGGGGTGCCCGTCCCCCTACCCCTAAGAGGGAGGGATGTGCTTGAGGTTTAGTACCTTAAGAGTTTGCAGATCTGTTGTTTTAAATGAATGCCAGAGGGCATAGACGCCATCTCTCCCCGGGAAGGCAGTGACTTGCGCTCAGACGTTGCTAGACTTAGCGGCAACAGCACATGGCAGGGGCCGCTCCCCGGGCTGGAAACACCTCTGTCTTCACCCAAGGCTAAGCCTGCCCAGGGGCGGAGCTTGGGGGCCTCTTCCCCACTCCCACCCACTCCTTCCCTGGAGGCGTCGTGGGTGGTTAAATGCCATGCTGTATCCTGGATCATTTGGTGGCCTGTGATATGTTTTTAAGGCCTTGTCCTCGCACTGACTCGAGGCGCACCCAGCACTCTGCGAACCCTAGCCTGGCATGGAACTCTCAATTAGCCATGCTCACCAGCAGCCACCGTGGACAGACGCCTGGCCAACGCACAGGACCCACGCAGTACAGTGAGCAGACAATCCGTGACCCAACAACTGTACTAATTATTCCCGTATAGTGACAGTTGTTGTTTTAACCGGAATTCCAGCTGGTGAGAGAACTGAGCTGGAATTCCGGCCCATTATGCAGATGGAACCGCAGAGGTTGAGTGACGTCAGCTGCCCATCCATGATGCACAGGCCCAGATGGCAGAAGTTTCTTATCTATCTGCTTCCAAGCCCTGCTCAGGAGAACCTTACACGAAATTTACCGGAAGTCAAAGTGTTTTCTACCAGCACAGCCAAAATCTGGCATTTCCTAAGCCTTGTGTGATCACGGAGGTTTGTGATACAGGCTTCTCTTGTGGCGTAGACGTTTAAAATAAAAAGAAATTGAGAATATTTTTTCTTGTCCAACTGTAGACATACATAAAACCGACCCCTCTGCCTTTATGGTCTCAGGAGAAGGACGTTCCAGGGTCCTTTGGCTTCCTGGAACCACAAAACCCCAACAGCTCTAGAGCAGTTATGATTACTTATGTAGTCCATGGGGGACGCTCTGCGCGCCAATGTGATTCTCCATCAAACGCTTAAGACATTGTGAAGCCTTAAATAAAACCGCTCGCTGAACCTGCAAGGTGGCTCAACCAGTAGGGCGTTTGCAGCCAAGATGGGTGACCTGAGTTCGCTACCCAGGACCAATGGGGAGATAAGCAATTTCCAAAGTGTCATCTAACCTCCATACACTAGAGAAATCAATGTAAAAGTAAATGCTCACTGCCCTCTCATTAATTCACTAAAACCTACAGTACATATTTGTGTCCTGTTTGTAGATATGAAATAACCCCAAGATAATTAATTTAAAATATCTAATGGGGCAAGAGAGATGGCTCAACAGTTGAGAACACTGGCTGCTTTTCCAGAGGGCTCAGGTTCCATTCCCAACACCCATATGGCAGCTTACTCCAGTTCCATGTGACTGTGACACCCTCTTCTGGACTCTGAAGGAACCAGGCACACTCTAGGGGCACAGATATCCTTGCAAGCAAAACAGTCATACACATAAAATAAAATATACATAAATAAAATACAGAATGTAAAATTGAGTTGCACAACAAATTGTTCAATTCACTCTATATGAAAATATAATATCCAAAGAGTTTTACAATATACTGATTTAAGTCTGTTTGGCACTTGCTTTGTGTGTGTGTGTGTGAAGTTGGATTTAAGTTTCTCACATCTTAAGGTTTCTGATTATTCCTTGATGTGCTTGCTACTGGCCCAAGGGGCTCTGGGAGAAGGTTGGGGTTTGGAGAGGAAGTTATAATAATAACGAGAAATAACAGGAACCAATTCTAAAATGCTCAGATCTAATAATAATAAAGAGGAGGGTAGAGGGTACAAAAAGGAAAGGAAAAGCCTCTAAGATTGAGGAAACATCAAATTTGGTCACATAGTAGCCAGTCACTTTTGTTTTCTGAGCACTGGGGCCAGTGTCTGCTCCTTCACGTTTATTGTCTCAGCCTTCCAGGAAGAGAAGGTTTGTGTGGACAAAGACAAGCTGGTTTGCTTCTGGCTTTGATTCATTTCCCAGGCAAGACAGGTTTTGTTCCTTTGCACAGGAGGAGGAGAACAGGAAGTAGGGGCCTCAAGAAACACATATAAGGCTCTTCATCCCTGCCAGACTATAGGTCTACGATCCTAAGGATGTCCTGTTCTACTGGGTCTGGTGAGAAGAGGCCTCCAAGAGCACCAGGGATCCAAAAATGGAGCTGTGTACCCTGCATTTAGCAGTTGCCTGCCTTGGTATCCAGGTGTAAGTTGTAAAGGTGCTGTGTGGAGGAATGACACAGTCCACATAAACAATGTCCATGTGTACGTGTTCTTAAGTCCTGGCCCTAAATACTAGACAACAAACACTGAACATTAAGAGAAAATATACCCTCAGCTCACAGAGAGAGGGGGGAAGACAGAGACAGAGAGATCCAGGAAAATGATGTTCATTTTCTTACTAAACCGACAAGGGTTCCTGGGAATGAGTGTGTGAAGGAACCTGTTCTGAAGTTGTCTGCCTTCTGGCTGCAACTAGAGAACTCCCTCCTTGTCCCCTCCACTTCTCATTTGCTCTCCTGCCAAGTTGGTCCCCAGCTGAACAATGTCTGGGGTGGTAGGACCTGGACCCTACCCTCTGATCTCATTTTTTTTTTCTCTTTTGTCCCTGAAATCTGGGAACTTGAGACCATACCCCTGGGACCATGGGATTGCCTGCAGTGGCAGCAGGAAGATGCAGCCCTCTGCATTTGTTCAACCAGAGGAAATGCAAAGCCTCTATGCTTCGAAACCAGGGAAGTCACTGGAGCCTTGTGATTTCCACCATTACCAACAAACAGGGAAGGTATAGTGGAGCAATTTCAGAGCTCAGAATAGGAAGTTGAGTTCCCTGTGCTCTAGTCTCCATCTCCTATGGCCAGTGACTGCTTTTACTGCTCTCAGCCTTCCACTGTTGTGGCCTTCCTCACTAAAGGGTTTAGCTTGATCCCTTGAGAAACCATTGTCATGACCTGCCTTTGGCAGCTGGACCACACCAGTGGGCCAAGAATCTGAAGGGAACTCCGGATAGGTTCTGTAGCCATCTTGAACTAACCTCTATTCTCACTGTGTCTGGCTGGCACCAATCCTGGGTAGCTTTAGAGGCACCTACAACAGTGAAGATCTGTCCTGGATGCCTCCAACATAGAAAAACCTACTCTTGCAGGTCTCAGAGGTTAGCATGAATAAGCATTCATGCATCCCTTGTTTCTTCATAGTGGGTGCTCTGTTTTAAGCACAGTATTCCTCTAAAGCAAGCTAATACTTCTCTCCCCTTCCCATTCTGATTTATATGTGGCCACTCTGGACATTAGCACATACTCCCCTCTAGCTCTCACCTTGGAAAAGGCCGGCACCTAAGGTGACAGATTCTTCAGAAAACTTCGTTTCCCTTTCCTTGTTTGTTTTTTAAATTTTCTGCAACTTCCCTGCCTCAGACTCCTGATTGCTGGGATTTCAGGTCTAGCTTCTCTGAGGAGTGTGCTGAAGTGACAACTGTCCTTTGAGACTTCAGTTGACTGTGGTCACTGGGCCTGTTTGGGTCAGCATCCAGACTTGTCAGATCTTCCAGACCTGAAATTTTCTAGAGCCAACGTTTCTCTGGAGATCCACAGAAGGCATTGGTTAGGAGGAACAGAGGCCACTCCATCTCTCCCTTTCACTTTGTCAGCCTCTCTCCAGTCTGTCCAAACACAAGACCGTGTCCTTACCTGATGACATCCTTTCTGGGTCACAGTTTCTTATCCAAGGGGGCAATAATGGGGAGGGGTGCTACCTTTGCTTTTCAGTATTTGTCAGGGACAGAGAGAGACAGATCTCCTGGTAACACCAATCGCTGTTGCTTACTGCGACTGCAGAAGTTCAAGGGCAGGGTGCCCCTGATGTGAGCAACTGCCTTCTTGAGAGGGGTTTCCAAATGATACTCTGGGTGCAAGGCATGTTCATGAAGGGGTGAGGGATAGGGTGGGAGGGTGTCTTGGAAACCTCTGGTTTGTGGGGGAGGCGACCCTCGGGCTTTAGGGTCTGGAAAAGATATACCTAGCTCCCGGGCCAGCCCTCCAGCCAGGGTAATTTCCTAGTTCTCCTTAGAAAGCTGCAGTCTTGCTGGGCCCATGGAAGATTCCTAGCCAGACCTTGTTAACAGAGCAGTTCTTCCTTGAGCCTGCAGTGGACGCCAGCTGTGTCCAACTCAAACCTATCACTAAGCTCTGGCCACATGCCAAGATATAGGCACTCTTACCAGAGAAGGCCCCAGCTCCACAGGAGGGCTGCCAGGATTGGTGAGATCCCCCAGGATGGTGATCCCCCAAGGATTCTAGCCCAGGCTAAGCACCCTCTCACCCTTTGGTGCCCTCTGCGCTTCCCGGCTGCCCTTCACTAGGCCCCCAGATTAGCATCTCTGTGAAAATCTGCAAACAGTGCCTGCTGTGCGAGAGATGAAAGCCTGGCTCCGGGTGGCTAGGGGCGGGGTGGGGGTGGGGATGGGGGGTGGGGGCGTTTGAAGTCCAGAAAGGTGGAGCCTAGGGAGCAGATGGGAGATAAAGCCAGGTGAGAAGAGCCCCCCTGCCGGCCTGTGCCTCACTCCCAAGCATCCTCTGCCCTTTGCGGATTCTCTAGAAGGCCTACACTCACTTAACCTCAGCCCTTGGGCAAAAGCCCACTGCCAGGCCTTTCAATAGTGTTGCCTCTTCTCTGGCCTAGAGTCCCGGGGCAACCGAACCTTCGCCTCCATCATTCCCCCTTTGCGAGCTGTGTGTTTCCTGGGAAATACGCAGTGAGCACGGACTCCCGGACTCCAGGACGAACGCGGTGAGTTGCTGTTCCCCGTGGGCACAGATCCCCAGTCCAAGCCCTTAGGAACACGGGGGAAAGAATTGGAACCCCACTTGAAGTCCTCGCACTCCGTGGTCCCCACCAAGGAAATTCAGCCGCGAGTGGAGAGCAATGAAGCTATGAATTCCAAGCGCCCCGCGTGGTCAGGTGCAACTTGAAATCCCCAAGCCCGCAACCAGGTGATAGCCCGGATGCAAGATCGCCTTGAAGCCACCACGGTCAGCAGATCCCACGAGGGTAGCACAGGTGTGAAGAAGGTCACAGTTCTCGACCACGTTTTTACTGCTCCCAGAATAAAAAATAAATAAAAATTTTAAACCCTAGGAAAATAAAAGCACTCCCCTTCACATTTCTGCATTGCAGTGGTTTTGTTTCAGCTACTTTGAGGTAAAAGAAAAAAAAGTTTCTACATAAGAATGTCGCGGCACACTGTCCCGGGAAGTGTTTCTTCTTCTGGGCACTTTAGAAAACCCCCTGTCCTGCTTTCTGCATGGTCAAGGAACAGAATAAAGAAAGCAAAGACTTTTATTTTATACAGCACTTGATCTTTGCTTGGGAAACTCTATTAATTGAATGGGCTTGTCTTTTTTGCCAGCTCCCCTTTATCATTATTTATGGGCTTTAAATTGTTTAACGTTCCCTTGACGTTCAATTTACAAGTTTGGGGACTTTTTTTGTTCTGCCTTTTGTCCTGGAGAAAGACATCGTGTTGGAAGCGCTTTGAAAAGCCAAACATGAGAGGTTGGCGGTGAAAAGGAAGCGGGCAAGATCCCTTTTAATTCCGTCCTGTTGGTGAATGGCTCTTTTACATAATTGCAGGAGCTATTTCAAAGCCAGCCAAGGGCTGACTTCACTTAGAACCACATGGAGTCTATTTTGGGCTTTCAGATTAAAAAAAAAAAAAAGGCTGAATAAAATAGTTTAAAAAGATGAGGCTTCAATGCTTTCTGCTACTTGCAAATTGGTGTGTCTGATGGGGAATTTTACACAAGTACCTCTTTGTAAGTACGTCTTGAGCTGGGGAAGCTCGATTCTAGGTTAGCTGGGTGTGAATCCCAATTGCCCCTCCATATATAAAACCCATCCCAAGTTATTTCCCAACTATGGCCAGGAGCAAGTACTGCGGCAAAAAGGGAAAGCATCAGACCACTCAAAATGCCTCTAAATAAAAATAACGCTGTTGCCAGAGAAACCAGCCGGAAGCCCTGGGTCTGGATAGCCCCCTCCTATGCGAGGCCTGCAGGTTCCCCACAAGGACTCCACTGAGACTGGAGCGCCCTCGCTGCCCCCTCGAAGCCACACTGCAGCTTCCACCTCCAGGTAACATGAATATTCATTTACCTGAGCGGTTCGTATTTTGTGCTTGGCTTTCACACACCTGTATGCAAAGGCTGAACCGGACATCCCACAAGCGTGGAGCCAACTTAATAACCATCACTTTTATTGACCGTCTAAGCCACTTTGTAAGTGGCTTTATACAATCCTGACACTCGCTTGGCAACAGTAAAATACCTCCGGGGCTGGGCTATCTTAGTCTGTGAGAGATGATTCCAGAGAAAAAGTTCGCAGAAGTTAGCTGGAGTTAGGGAACCCAGTTCTCCCTTCCGGCGCGCCCAGCCTTTTCCCTAATTGGAGGAGGCGGGGCTCTCCGAGACTAGTTACTAAGATCTAAGCCGGGTGGTTTTCCCGCGCATCCGGGGCCGAGTCCAGTCTCGCAGGACTCAGCTGTTCGAGGCAGTTCCGAGCTAAGCAGGTACGAATTCCAAGGACAGTTTCGCGTACCTGTCGCTTCCTGTGCATAAATCTCTTCAACGCAGACCGAACTCCAAAGGCTCTTGTTATCGGCAGCCCCCAGGATCGGTAGCGCTTTGCTCTTAGCCGAGGTGTCCCGGAATGGATCTTGTTAATCACGGCAAAACACAAGGATCCTTTTATGATGCAAACAGTCATTTTCTAAGCAGTTAAGCATTAGATGAGAAAAATATTACTGCATAGCATTCGAGGAAAGCACACTAGTAAATAAAATTCGTATTGATGAAAAATTATCTGAACTCACTAATAAAAGATTAGTATTATAACCCCTGCAGTCAATACTTTTCGTGGCAATTTATGGACACAAATAATAGGTCATCAAATTACTTCAAGTGTGACTATAATTCAAGGTACCTCAATCTTGTTGCTGAACTTTGTGTTGAATCGCCAAAATAGTCAAAGGAATCTATGTCTCACCCTTTCTCTGGGTGTAATCAAGCGACGGAAGACTGTACAACAATTTTTTTTTTACAGTAAAAGAGCAAACTGGAAGACAGAGGGGCCAGGTAAATGAGTAACTGCTTACACAGGCGTCCCAGAGGCAAAACCGAAGCACCCTGGCTGTTGCTAACGTAAATCAAGGAAGCGGTTATTCTGGGGGCTGGTGAAGGGGGGTGGACTAACAAGGTAACGGCACCCGAGACTGTCACTGTAACTATCTCATAATAAGAGGGAGTATTTATTTTACGCTTATGAAGAAACCATCCTTTTGCCTCTGGCTTTGATTATCTTCTTTTTGTGGGCAAATAGGGGCCAGAGCTTGGAGAACCCACGGACACCTCCTTCTCTTGTATCCTAAAGGGAATTAATTTCCCCTTATACTGCCTAAGCCATCTCGAGGTCTGGGCGTGAAGTGAGGGGACGCAATACAGGCAATGCCCTAATGAATTCCTTTCAAACCGCCTGCTGCCAAAACCATCTATTACTGCGGCCTGGAGTGGGGAAAAGGATTCGAGATGTCTTTGTCCGGGTGATGGAGAGGAGGGAGGGCATACTGGTGGGGGAGGTGGGCGGCTGGCAGTCCTGCCAGCGAGTTTTCTCCTGGCCGAAGGATGCGAAGGACGCACCCACCCCTCTTACCTCTCTGGGTGGGCAGATGTTTTCTGGCCAGACTCTTGGCCCGAGGAGATGGTCTAGGATTGAGAGGTCCCTCGAGGGCCTTGGGGTTAGAGCGAGAGAAAGAGGAAGAGCGAGAAAGAAGAGCTTCAAAGAATCGGGTCGATAAATTCATAAAGATCGATTTATCTTTATCTCCCAATTAAATGTGCTTGTGATACATAACGCACGTCCAACATTGGCCAACTCCCCAACCACCAGCTCCTCGGGGTGAACTGATTTTTAATGGCCTGTGTAACAATACCCTCCTCTGCTCCCTGGCCCGGTGCGGTCAGCAGTTCCGGAATGACGTCTAGACCAGGGAATTTGAAGCCGAGGCCCAGGAACCCGAGGAAGCTCCGCGCACTGGCTGGCTTGGCAGGCTCTGTGCTTGCCACGCGAAACGATCCCGTTTTAAAGGGATCACAAGAGCTGAAAGTTTGTTCCAACAAAAGAAAAGAGGATCATAAATACCTACTTTCCTTTCGCCTCAATCCCTCCAATCTCCTGACTCCCGAATTTCCCGGGTGTTTTACCATTGTCGAGAACCCGGGAAATATCTTGAGGGACTCAGCTCCATCCAGCAGTCCGCAAAGGGGAACCGCGTGCCCAGGAATCCTCGCGCTGCGCGGAGCCAGGGTGAGAGCTCCCACCGTTGTCAACGTGCTTAATTAGCGCCTATTTACAAAACGCAGCTTTTATTTGAGCAAACATCATAAAGCTTTCATCAGGATAATCTCACGTTATACAATGCAGAGGCGTTTCAGACTCCCCCACCCCCATTCCTCCCTGAAGATGGAGCAGATAAAGGACTCGCTTTATTATCATAATTATCGTGGCTGTTATTTTGGTGCGCGCTGGCGAAGTGGGTAAATAGGTGCGATGATTAAGAAAGTCATGAAAAATGAGCAGGGATGGCTCACAGAGGACCCAGCTAGGAATAGGGGGACCACCAGCCTGCCCGCCCGCCCGCCCGCCATCAGCTCGCCGCGGGCAAACGCGCAGCTTCAGTGTAGTGAGCTGGGCTGACAGGCCCTGGCGGCGCACATCTAGGAGCGGACCTGCAGAGGCAAGACCCTAAAGTCAACCCTGGAGACCTTGTCCGGACCCTTGGCACAACCAGATCGCCCATGGTTAAGCTGAGCATCACACAGGGTTCGGCTAAAGAGACCATAAAGGAAATAAAACACTCCCGGCCCATCGGTGGCGGATGCCAGCTCCAAGCCGCCTCTCAGCGGCCTCCACCGGGTTGCCGGGCACCCTAGGGTCTGAGTCTGAGAGGTAGCAAGGGTCCCTCTCAAGTTTGATCCCCGCAGTGCAGGCGCACAGGCTCCGGTTCCCGGGCCTGCACGCTCCAACGGTGGCGCCCGCAGTCCGATGGACACCCGCCTGGGTAAAGAGGGGCGGAGCCCTAATTTCGCCCCGCCTCTCCAGGCACAGCCAATGGGAGGTGGCGCCCGACCGCACGTGACACGAGCTCCGCCGGGCGGCTGGCAAAATGTGAATGAGAAAGAGGAGCGCGATTTAAAGGTGCTGGCGGCGCCCGCCAGAGACAAGTGCGGCGGCTTCGCGCGCTCTCCGGCGGCCCGTGGGATACGACGGACTGCGGGACGGACAGACGGACGCACGCCCCCGCTGGTCGCCGGGCCAAGAGCTGCAGACGCGAAGCGCGCGCGTTCCGCCGGTCTAGCAGCGGGGAGCGGCTCCGGCAAACGCAAGGTCCCCGGCGCCCTCTCCATCCCGGGGGCACCGCCTCAAAGCGCTCAGCGGCTTCGCCCGCGCAGGCCGGGTATGCAGCGGGCCCCGCACTGAAGGGCGGCGGCGTCAGCGCTCCAGGTGCCGCTCGGCCCCGGCCAGGCGCTCCGGGCGGTGCTCCCAGCGTCCGGAGGGCTTCCAGGCGGCGGCGCGGCGCGGGGACTTTTCCTCTCTCCCTGGCCTCTCCCGAACGCGTCTATGAGCGCAGCGTTCCCGCCGTCGCTGATGATGATGCAGCGCCCGCTGGGGAGTAGTACCGCCTTCAGCATAGACTCGCTGATCGGCAGCCCGCCGCAGCCCAGTCCCGGCCATTTCGTCTACACCGGCTACCCCATGTTCATGCCCTACCGGCCGGTGGTGCTGCCGCCGCCGCCGCCGCCTCCTCCTGCGCTGCCCCAGGCAGCACTGCAGCCCGCGCTGCCTCCCGCTCACCCCCACCACCAGATCCCCAGCCTGCCCACCGGCTTCTGCTCCAGCCTGGCGCAGGGCATGGCGCTCACCTCCACGCTCATGGCCACGTTGCCCGGCGGCTTCTCTGCGTCGCCCCAGCACCAGGAGGCGGCGGCCGCCCGCAAGTTCGCTCCGCAGCCCCTGCCTGGAGGCGGCAACTTCGACAAGGCCGAGGCGCTCCAAGCCGATGGGGAGGACGGCAAAGCCTTCTTGGCCAAGGAGGGCTCGCTACTCGCCTTCTCTGCGGCCGAAGCGGTGCAGGCGTCGCTCGGTGAGTCGGCGGCGCGCGCAGCCGGAACGCGGGGACGGGAGGGAGTGGGGGCGGGCCAGCTCGGGGCTCCCGCCGGGACCCGGGGGACGAGGCCGCGCCCCCGCCCGACCTCCGCGGGAATAGCTGGAGGAGTCGCTGCGTTGCTCAGTGGAGCTTCCCAATGGGGCATTTAAAGCCAGGCAACAAGCAGGATCTTGGGGAAAGGAGGCGGTTAGCGCTCTCCTGCTTGCTGCTCCGGGCCACATCTAGTGGCGTGTTTGGTCCGATTTAAACCGTACCCTGTACACACACTGAGGTGACTGAGGGTTCTTGGTTTGTTGCAACATTAAAGAGAGGCCTGTTGGGCTGTTCTTGTTTTTGTTTTTGAGTTGCGCACGTACCCAAGAGAATCCAGACTGTCTTCACGGGGTTCTCTGCTCGTCCAAAAGAATCAGATTCCTGCGAGACTGAGTGTGTTTGTGTGTGTGTGTGTGTGTGTGTGTGTGTGTGTGTGTGTGTGTGTGTAGTGTGTCTCTGTGTATGTGTGTGTGCACGCGCGCTCATAGGGGTTATCGGTGGGGAACTTCTCCTAAGTGACACAAACGATCTGTCTCAAAACTGCTGTCTGGTATCTGCGCGACTCTACTGTCCCACTCCTTCTGCGCTGAAATTGAGGCTCACTAAATTTTCAGTATTTGGATGATGGCAAGAAGGATCATGAACTCTTCCTTAGTCTTCAAACAGCTCTGGACCCTGGGGGAACAAAGGGAATGTTCTCATGGGCCTCAGGTCCAAGCAGCATCGTGGTACTTAAGCGGTTAGAGGCTGGAAGGGTGCAGAGGAGGCATGGCAGCCCCCTTGAGTGATGGTTGTGGGCAAAGGGCCGTCCCCTCTGCTGTCCCCTCCTCTCCTTTGAGCTTTTCTCACGCTCCCCCCACTCCTCAAAGGCCAGGAAATCACAATGTGTTAATGTCATAGAAAGACAATCTGCTGGGGGGTGGGGGTGAGGTGCCCTAGTGGGAAGGGGTAGGGAAGGCAGTGTTGGAAATGTAATAAAATGCCGTTTGGTTTTGCTTTCAGTCGGGGCTGTCCGAGGGCAAGGGAAAGACGAGTCAAAGGTGGAAGATGACCCGAAGGGCAAGGAGGAGAGCTTCTCTCTGGAGAGCGATGTGGACTACAGCTCAGATGACAATTTGCCTGGCCAGACTGCCCATAAGGAAGAAGACCCTGGCCACGTACTGGAGGAAACCCCGCAGAGCGGCGGTGCAGCGGGCAGCACCACTTCCACCGGCAAGAACCGGCGGCGGCGGACTGCCTTCACCAGCGAACAGTTGCTGGAGCTGGAGAAAGAATTCCACTGCAAAAAGTATCTCTCTCTGACCGAGCGCTCACAGATCGCCCACGCCCTCAAACTCAGCGAGGTGCAGGTAAAAATCTGGTTCCAGAACCGCCGGGCTAAGTGGAAACGCGTCAAGGCAGGCAACGCCAATTCCAAGACGGGAGAGCCCTCTCGGAACCCCAAGATCGTCGTCCCCATTCCTGTCCACGTCAGCAGGTTCGCTATTCGAAGTCAGCACCAGCAGCTGGAGCAGGCCCGACCCTGAGGGTACAGCCAAGGTGGACACCACCGTGGAGAGGCCCCTAACACTTGAGAGAACCGGTGGCAGACTCCACTGTTTAAAGCAGAACTCAAAGACACCTCCCAGATGTGGACACCCTAAGCAAATTGAGAATATATTCACTAGATGGGCTTAAAGGGGGCTACAGCCACACCAGAAGATACACTAAATATTTATTATATGGCCCTACTCTGTACATATATATCTATGTAGACTGGATCTCAACTGCAGTATTTTGAAAGGGTTAGGACCTCTCCACTCACACATTCCAGATGAAGCAAAACCACCACTCTACTCTGTCGCCATCAGCGACCACCTTTCCACACTTTCCCAAAGGTAAACAGGAGATACAAGAGCAAACACTGGGGTTTAACTTTATTATTTTTGTTGTTGTTGTTTCTATTCTGTTTTTTTTTTTTTTGAGTTGAGCGCACAGCAGACGTTTTAGGGCAGTCTAGGAGTCTGATCTGCCCACTTGCCTTTGCCTGGCTTTCTTTCCTGGGCTTGTATATCCTATCAGAGCCATGTCGGAAGCACGTCTCCGTTGTGTTTAATTTATTTCAATGTAGCTTATTTTCATATAAGTTATGACATTTAAACAATCTCAGTCTTGTGAATAATAATAAAAAAGCAAGGAAAAACTAGAAGCTCAATCCTTGGGGCCTCATAAGAATGCCCACCACCAGGGCACTTCGAGGGCACGGCCAGTCTGTGATCAGCTGAGTGGCCTTGGACCAGGACGGAGGCTGACTGGCCATAAGCCTCATAGCACCGTAACAGGCTTTTAATTGGAGAGTAGAACTATGAGTTTAAGAAAGCCTAGTTTTCATCTTAGGAGTCAGGCACGTCCCCCTTTTCATAGCCTTATCAATAACAGCCCGGGGAACTGGCAAACTTTGGCCAGAGGACGAGGGAAAGCAAGGTGGTGGTGGGTTTGCACAAACTCAGAGGCTCCAAATCCTGAAAACGCGTTTCCTTCCAAGAAAGTCGGATCCTAAAAGCAGCGGTGTTCGCTGTCTCTCAGGGTCTCAGGTCCATAAATCAGGCGGCAGGCGTTATCTTCCGACAGGAGCCGGAACCCAGCAAGCCCTGCCCGGCTTCCCGGCTGCTTTGGGCTTGGAGGCGGGTTGTGAGCTCCAAGGACCCGCACCTCCCACTCCGGGCGGGGTCAAAGGAGGCGTGCCTGACCGCTGCCCCACCCTAAGGGTACTGGGGCCCACAACCCCTCAAATGGAGAAGGGGGAAAGGACCCTGGTGAGTTGGTCGTGGGTTGGTTCGCAGAAACCTAGAAATAGGACGTCTTTCTGCCTTGGAGGGGCGGCCTGTAAAGCGCGGGAGGGGCGTGACCTGCTCCACTCCTCCTCTTTCTCTAACTTCGGAACTGTGACCGAAGCGCTGTCCAGAGAGACGCCAGGGCCTGGCGCCCCCAAGACTACGTATTCGGGAAGCGTAGAGCGTGCAAGTGATGGTGATCGTGGTGTTCAAGTCCTTCTGGACGCTAAACCTGCAGTCCAAAGAAAACTAGTGTCTCCGCCACATCAGCTTTCCAAATGGAAGGATGAGGGAACCCTCAGCAAAGCGTCCTTGCGGCTCACGCCGTGGATCCCAATCCAAGAAGGGGAGTCGCCTCCTGGGTCAATACTGAATTAATTGAT
Organism: Lophiomys imhausi; assembly: GCA_907164525.1. Lineage (NCBI taxonomy): Eukaryota > Metazoa > Chordata > Mammalia > Rodentia > Muridae > Lophiomys > Lophiomys imhausi. The sequence continues at coordinate 13,082,051 of CAJQZJ010013540.1, read as the reverse complement.
TCCGCCTGCACTGGTCGCCTGTCTCATCCGCACAGGGGTCAGGGCGTAGAGGCCTTAGCCCAAACTTCAGGATCATGGTGGAGGGCCCCCGGAGCCACCAAGTCATGGTTTCCTTCCGAATATTTTCAGTATTGGGAAATGCCTCCGGCTTGGGTTTTCAGGACAATATAACGGAGTGGTTTTTCCCCCTAGGGTTAGAGCAGGCTCTGCAAAAGTCTGGAATTCTCTGCAATCCTCTGCCAGACTGAAGGAGGAAAGAGGGAAACTGTGCGCGGTCCTGCACAGACACACCTGGTCTGTAAGGTTCAGGGGTTCCCCAGCTCCACACCTCCCTCGCCCGTGTGCACAGAGCCCTGGTCAACCGGTTGGGACTTTCTGGTCAGCCAGGTTCCCACTGGCTAGGGCGTCAGCGCAGGTGCCAAAAATTCTAGGTCCTCAGGGGCGCCAAGCCCTCTTTTCTACATACACAACATCCTGGACCAGTCCTTCCCTGGAATGTATGTGTGCCCGCGAAAGGGCTGGGACTGAGAACAGAGTCCAGCCCCAGGACTAGGTGAGAGGCAGCCTCCCGCTCCAGTAGCAGGAGGTCCTACCCACATCCCAGGGTACCCCCTCATATGCCTTTCCACTACACTAGATGTAATGACTCCTATGAGCTCTCTCCCAAAGCCTGTCAGGGGTAGGCCGCACAGAGGATGGAAGCTTTGACCCACACAAATCCCTTGGGAAAGCAAAACTCCCCAGAAATAAGCAGCAGCCTTCAGGGATCCCCACTCTGAGACCCAAGCTGCCTAGCATTTTAGAAGTACAGGCAGGGTCCTGAGGGCCTGTCCTCTTGCCCTCTTACGGGACTGCCCCTTTCCTCCCCAAGCTCTGGGGGCTCTGGCACCCCAGAGCCTAGATCCTGAAGCCCTGGAGACAGGCCGAGGGCAGGAAGATAAACAGGCAGCCCTTGATGGCCGCTGTCATCATGGCCGTCATCATGGCTTTCATTTGGCTGCCTAATGAGTCACATCACAGGCAGAGAGAAAAATTGTCAATCGCCTGGGCCCTAATGAATTTTTTTGCAAATTGTAATCAAGCCAGGCCGTCTCAGCTGGCTGATTAATGAGACCCACGAGGCTCGGCCAGCACCTCGGCTTTTTATTCCATCCCTTCCTCCCTGCACTAAATTAACAGCAACTTGTCTGAGCTTCAAATTAACTCCCAATGATTAATTCTGATGGGGGGGCCTGAAGAATAGCTTGTTCTAATAGGTTCTGGCCTGAGATGCTGTTGGAAATTAATACACTTCCCCTTTGGCTGCCGGCTTTAATCCAAGGTTGGGTTTTGACATCACTATATTTGTTGTTACAATAAATTCCACTTACATCTGCAGATCAAATAATTATGATCAAGAGTGCACAGACCTGGGCCCCCAGCTGGTGGTGCAGTGGGAAACCCTGTGGGGCTGACCTCAGATCCACATTCATGAGGGTTGGGGGGCATTCCTGGGAACCACCACCTGACCCTGTGACCCTCGTCCTCATTTCCCAGAATCCTTTCATATCAGGGAGCTGAGTATCCCAAACACTCTGGAAAACAGAGGTGGCTTTGAAAACCTACACCCAGATCTTCATCCAAGCAGCCTGCTCCTCCAGCTGCCCTAGAAGACTGGGAATCCCTTTCAAGCAAAGTAGCCTAGTCCCCTGTATAGGGTTTTCTCACCCCTAAACTGCACTGGAATTTTCAAGACTTAATACAAGCTTGTCACTCAGATAGCTAGTCTTTAGCCTCCTGGGATGGTTCCTTCTGAGTGCCTTGTCAGCTAAATGCACAGAGTGCAAGGCCTTGGGACCAACTCCAGCTGGGACTGGCCACTCATGACCAGTCTGGCTCTGGTGGTTTGTGTGTCCTGCCTTCCAAGATGCCCTTTCTCTGGGGGTCAGCACTTGCTCCCTCTCCTTTCTAGGAGTTTAATTGGCTTAATTATTTCAGCTGTGTGGGCCTCCAAGGTTGCTCCCTTTAGCCCCTAGGCCCTGATCAAGGCAAACACTGGCGGTGCTGAAGGTTGGGAGAGGCCTTCTGGCTCACCAGCTAGTTCTCCCTTTAGGATTTTCCAAGCTCCTCAAAGCCTGGAAGGCCTGTAGCTATCTCTAGCAGCCTTGCTGGCCAACGTGGCTTCTTCGTCTTCTTCTGGACACCAGCTATGACATGACCAAGTGACCTGCTGGATCCAGCTGTGTGGCCTTTGGGAATGAGTTCCTATGCACATGCACCTCTCTCTATCCTTGGAGACCATGGTCCTCTGCCCAGGTGCACACAGCTGGGGCTGGTGACCTCATCTCCCCCTTGGAGCTTAGGCTGGCACTTCCTTCCTTCCCACTAGCTCAATGGGGTCTAGCCTAACTGGCTTCTGGGATCTAGGAGGGAGCCACAGCCCAGGTCGACAGTGATGGCCTGGACAGTGAGGGGTGACATTAATCTTCATTTTGGGTCCTTATGGTACGTAAACAGGAGAAATATGATCTTGGTAACTGAGCATGAATGCAAATCATACCGTCAGAGTAATAAAGCACCTGAAACCATGACACACAAAAGCAACACCATATGTATGAAGACAACCTGCATAAATTATAAATTACATCATAAAAATTGATTGCCTGTTTGAACAGTTCAGAAGTGGAAGACCTAAGCTGACTTCTGCCCTCTGTGGCTTTGGGGAAAGATCAGGCTGTGACTTCTCCCTCTGCAGGTCCCCAACCCAAAGACCTAGGTACAGATTGTGGTGGGTAGTACATGGGACAGCAGGCATGAGATGTTGGAAAACCTGCATCTTCTGGGTTGTGATCCCAAGGGCATGGGGTGCTGTGGACAATCACAACTCACGGGGTCCCGGGCACTTCTGGCCAACATAGAGTGCTGCAGTCCTAGAAGATGCTGAGATGGTTTAGGCAGCTCTCTCCAAATGGAGCCAGTCTGCAGCGAGCGAACATGTGAGAACTGGCGCTTGTGGGTGCGCAGGAGCAAGTGAGAACCATAGCATATATGTGATGTGTGATTCCCCTTCCCACTCTTCAGCTTTCTCCACTTTCCTAGATCGGCTATAGTCAAGTATTGGACCAAGAGCGCCCACTGTGCTCCCGGAGCATCTCAGGACTCCACCCAGCAGCATCTCCCTTCCTTGTAGGAAGTCCTCTCTGAACTCTCCTTGAGTCTCTCCCCAGACACCCAGAGCCTCTGCCCTTGCCCCTCTTGGCCTGAGTTCTCTCCTACAGCGCGATATTCGCGGCATGGAGTACCTCTCTGGTCCCTGGGAGGACTCCCTCAGCCTCTTGGCCTCTGGCTTGCTCAGTCTCTGCGCTGCACATCGGGCGAGTCCCTCTTCCTGGAATACCAATTTATGGCTCTTTCCCAGTCCTCTGTGTTCACTGTGGTCAACTATCCTCTCCAACCCTGTCGCCAACCCGCTATCCCCGTGTGGCCGCCCGGGAGCTGCAACCAGGCTGACCTCGTCCGAGCTACACAAGGCCACCCAACCCCACTAAGCCGGCTCCTGCTCAGCCATCGAAGCTCCCCCAGAACAGCATCCAGGGAGAGACCAGAGATCAAGGAGGTCTTCGTGGACCTGACCCCCGAAGTTGAAGACCTATGTGACCAGAGCGCAGGGAAAGACGAGGCACGTCCCCCGCGACCCCCGCCACAAGCCTTCATCTCTTTATTTCTTGCCTCTAGATCCCTTAAGGCCTTTGTCATGCCTGAGCATCTCTAGTGTGGCCGCGCATCCCCTTAAAGAGCTCGGCTCCCCACCTCGGGCTCGGCAGTTCGAATGACAATGGCTGAAATGCGATTACACCAATCTGATCCCATTAAGTCCGCCCCGGCCCCCGCGGCCCTGCCCAGCCCAGCCAACTCTGATCCCCCCCGCCCCCCACACACACACACTTCATCCGCCTTCTGCCTACCCCTGACCCGGCTTCCGGGGACGCACCTGGTTACACCCGGACCCAGCGGAGCTCTGAACTCAATGGGGGTTTGGAAGTGGCCGCCTGACCCCGGGAAAGGAACAGGGCTGTGGGGGCTCTGAATAACAAAAACCAAGCAGGGGTCCAGGCCCCAAAAGGAGAAAGGGAGGGACAGATACCAGCCATGCATGCCTACACTATCCCTCCAGGGATTGCAGGATGGTGGAAAAGGGGATGCTATCCAGCTTCCCCAAATCAGGCTCCCTGGTTCTGCTGAGCAATCTCTATGGCACCTCTTCAAGGTCCCAGCCAGGCAGTGGGAGTCCAAGGTGCAAGGAGAAAACCAGAAGTGATGTCCTTGTGTCCATCCAGGACCTCAGCTGTCTGCTTGGTGTCTCTTGCAACCCTAGAGGCAAGAGGAAAGGCTTCCTGTTCAGTTACTGAAGGGGCTGGTGGGTAGGAAATTGGCCAACCCTCCTTTCCTCCACAAACTTTGAGCACAGAGGCCAAGGCCCCAGTCAGAGCACTGGCCCTTGGATATAAGGAGTGAGGGACGATGGCCCATGGTGGGAGAAGGGCCCAGGAGACAGAACCAGAAGGACTTTTGGTGGCGAAGGTGACCAGATGCTGGGCTGCTGTTCCGAGTTCATCATCTCTTTCTAGCCCATCATCTTTATTTGACACTGAATAGATCTTGCAGGAAAAGTATCATGAACTGGTATGAGGGGACCTGGAGAAGAGCCATCCTCAAAGAGCCCAGCCTTCACCAAACCATTCCGGAACCTTCCTCTCTTCACCTCACCACTGCTCACACCAGTTCAACCTTCAAAAGTCTGGCTTTCCTGGAGGGTTGATGATGCCAAGGCAAGTGTTGCCATCATATCTGAGCCACCTGGCAGCCTGCTTGGGACCCAGGTTTCCAGAACACCTGCTGAGTACCCCCCACCTTGGACAGTTAATTCTCTGAGCCTCAGGTTTTCCCAATAGCACCTGTGGGGGCTGATGCAAGCAGAAGAGAGTAGAAGCCGGCATACAGTGACTGTGTGTCAAGGCTGTTTCTACCCTTATCTTCCTACAGGCTGCCTCTGCTGCTGAAGACTGTGCAGAAATCAAAACTAGGTGGGGTAGTTCTCCCTGGCATCCTCCTCTGCCCCAGTTCTGTCACCTGTGGAGATAAACTGGCTGGTCCTCTTCACTCACTTGGCAAATAGATTTTAGGTCTTGTCCCTGATATTTTCATACCTGAGGTATGTGTGGGTGGTGGACTGGTGGGGCTGGGGATCGAAGTGTCAAGGGACACCTCAGTGGATTTGTGACTTACCTCTTTAACCCTTAAAACCACCTCAGCTAAGGTTTTCCTAGTAAAACTAGCTCATTTGCCTACACATTCTGTCTCATCCAACCTGTATAGAGTATGAATTCATTTAGAGACCCTTACAGCTGGCAAGCTATGGGGACCGGCTTGTGGTCAGTTGGCAGCTCTCAGTGAATGTGCAACGTGAGTGAGGGAGACTCCCCATCCTAGAAAAGCCTCCTTACACCTAATGTTAGTATAGTTCCACGGGCTCTCTCATCTCCCTGCAGAGCTGGCTGGTCAGTTATTGAGAGAGTTGGCAGAAACCCAAGCACAGTGAAAATGAAGACAGGAATTTAAACAACTGCACTGCCACCATCTTTAGTCACAGAATCTCCAAACCAGACAAAATCCAGGCGGACATTTGGTTTCCCTGTACCATGAGAGCACTGTACCACCTCCATCAGTATATCCTCATACGGGCATATGCAATTATTACTTTTACACTTTAGGTGATGGATCATTTTAAATGTTTGTAATCGTGTGTTCAAATAGATTTCCATTTTTCATGACCGTGGCAAGAATTTCCTCCCAAATAATTTTCATATTTCATAATGTTGAAGGCTATAAATTGCCCCCCCCAAAGAGACTGACAATTGCCTATCTTTAAATGAGAAATTGTTAATTTGGGATTTACAAAGGACTTTCCTTAATGAATAGTAGTGAGGACACATTTGTCTTCCAGCCTTATTCTGTGAAGTCCTATTTGTATAGTTAGGAGAATTCTACAAGGGGGTAGAGGCTATCCGGGGACCAGGTTGCTGCACTGTGGTGGTGCCCTTGACTCCTGGGATTGGGATGATGGTGGCCATATTGCTTTCTGGCAGGCTGTGTTCTAATTACTCCAGTGTCAACATCTCGCAAACCTTTCTACCCTAGCTGAAGACCTTGAAGAGAGGACAGATTTTAATGGCATAGGAAATGTCCGTACACGCAATAAATATACCGCAGTCATGTAATAGTCCAAAGTGTACCCATCTGAACAAACATCCACCCACTGGCATGGAAGACCCACAGGAGTCTGAAGAAAGACAGTGAATCCCAGTGTTTGAGGACTAGTGTGGCCTAAGGCCCAAGAGAAGACCCTTCATGTCTTCAGTCAGCAAGAACAAGCAGCACACACACAGCAAGTCCTCTCTGAATAAGGCCAAGGATAAACGGGGATTAATCCCATCAAACACAAAGCTGTTCCCAGTCAGCATCCATGGAAGTCTGGTGAAAGTGTCTCCACAGCCCCATGTCTTTGAGTCAACACAGCAAGGTCTGTGTCCAGTGTCCACTCAGTCAGACTGGCCACCTAGGGTTCAATGCCTCGGACCTCTGGTCTCCTATCCTCAGGGGTCACAGCTTCCCCTAAACATGGCTCCCTGGAAAGCCTCTCCCTGCCCTGTTAGCCATGGGAACAATCTCCTTAGGTCACAGCAATCACAGTTCACTAAAGAGATACCCTGGGGGGGAGGGGGAGCAAGACTTTGGAGTACCTGGGCTTCAGTTGACCCTGGACATAGGTCAGTTCCTTGGGACCAGGTCTGCCTGTTTTCATCTCAGGAGCACCCCTTCTTTCCCCAAGGCTCCTCCCTCTGCAAATGCTAGGAATTTAATGAGTGGTTCAAGGTCTCACACCCTTGGGTTTATGGACTGCTGGCATTCCGAGGAGCAGGGAGCTTGCTGGTGGCAGCCTAGAGCGGTTGAAGGGCCTGGGCTTTCCACCTGTCCACTTAAACTTTAGGGAGATCTTCTCATAGGGAATGAGTGATGGATAGGGATAGATCATTGATACACACACTCGTGCACAAAGACACACTCGCAGGCCCTGGTCACCTAGCTAGCACAGGGAGGGGCCTTCCAGTTCAGCTTGGAGAGCTGTACTATCCAGGTAATTCAGCACTCTGAGTCTTTAGCTGGCAGAACACTCTTGATTCCACTCTGTCAGCTGCAGGTACACTGTGATGCTTTCTGGGTATTTCCTCACTGGGTTGAGTTCTGCTTACAGGGCTGACTGAGTCATGTGACCCTGACTTAGTAGGAAGAGCCCCTTGCCCTGGGTCCCACCCTCATGGCCCAAGCTGAGATATGTCCTTCTTCCTCCTCCTTCTCCCTCACAAGCTGATTACCCCAACTGTGCTGGGCCCTAGGGGGAGCCTTCAGGTGCAGGGAATTCAAGAGTGCTCTGCTGGGGACCACAAACATGTCAGAATACCAGTAGACCACGGAACAGATCAAAAGTACACCTGGAAGAAAAAACAGAAACGGGAGTGGAAGAGTTTTGAAAGAAGAGGGTGCTTGCTTTCACTGAGCAAATGCTGAATTGAGGGTGACAACCACTCTCCCAAACACTTGACACTTACATAATTAATGGAATCCTAACAAAATCTTGAGAGGGTTAGGGTTTCTATTGCTGTGAAGAGACATCATGACCATGGCAACTCTTATAAAACACTTAGTTGAGGTTGGTTTATGGTTCAGAGATATAGTCCCTTGTCATCATGGTGGGAAGCATGGCAGTGTGCAGGCAAACACAATGCTGGAGAGGAGCTGAGAGTTCTACATCTGGATCCATAGGCTGCAGGAAGAGAATGCAACACTGGGCATGGCTTGAGCATCTGAGACCTCAAAGCCTGACCGCAGTGACACACTTCCTCCAACAATGCCACATCTACTCCAAGGCCACACACTTCCTAATAGAGCCACTCCCTATGGAGTGGGCCTGTAGGGGATTATTTTTATTCAAACCACCCCAAAATAAATGTTGTTGATGATTTGGGGCCCTACAATATTACAGTTGCAGGCCAGCATGATGGCTTCGTAGGTAAAGGTGCTTGCAGCCAAGCCTGAAGATATAAGTTCAATTCACAAAGGCAACATGATAGAATGAGGAAATTGACTCCCACAAGTTGTCCTCTGAACCCCCCCCCACACTAAATACATACATACATACATACATACATACATACATACATACATACATACATACATACA
>CAJQZJ010013540.1:13039705-13070035 GCA_907164525.1 Lophiomys imhausi | reverse complement strand
TGTGTGTGTGTGTGTGTGTGTGTGTGTGTGTGTGTGTGTGTGTGTGTATACACATACATGCATTTAACAACAATTAATGAAAAAAGAAACCATGAATTTGAAAGAGAGTAAGGAGAGGTATATGAGAGGGTTTGAAGGGAGGAAGGGAGGAATTATATTACAATCTTAAGATAAATATCTTTTAGAAAAAAGAAAGATGCATTTAAAAACAAAGATATGCAAACAGAGAGATGGCTCAGAGGTTAGGGCACTTGCAGAGGACCGGGTAATTCCAGTTTCAGGGGACCTGATGCTTTCTGGCCTCTGTAGGCATCAGGCATGCACATGGCATACAGGCATATATGAATATTCACACATCCAAATAAATCTGAAAGAAAACTCTTGCAAAAATTTGATATGATTCTAACTAACATGTCATCATATTTGAACAATTGAGTCTAGCACTATCTTCCACATTGTGAAAAGGAAGGTAGCAAGAAGTATCAACATATAAGATCAGCCTTGCAAGTTCTAAAGCTTAAGGAAGTCACACTGAACAATTAAATAAAAGGGAGACCGAGGACAATACATTGGGTATAAATGTGGACATTTGCTTTATGACAGAAACTTGGGTTCTCTCTCCAGAGAAAAAGAAGAATAAATAGATATCACCTACACACACACAAACATCAAATAAATTACAAATATTAATATAACATTTGAAAAGAACTTTAGAAGGAAAATGTGGATATATATATATATCCTGACCTCCAAGAACATTTTTTTTTTTTTTTGGTTTTTCGAGACAGGGTTTCTCTGTGTAGTCCTGGCTGTCCTGGACTCACTTTGTAGACCAGGCTGGCCTCGAACTCGCAAAGATCCGCCTGCCTCTGCCTCCCAAGTGCTGGGATTAAAGGCGTGCGCCACCACCGCCCGGCTAAGAACATTTTTTTAAGCTTCAAACTAGAAGAAATTTTTGTAAGAAATTGGTATCAAAAACAATAAAGGCAGCCGGGCAGTGGTGGCGCACGCCTTTAATCCCAGCACTTGGGAGGCAGAGGCAGGCGGATCTTTGCGAGTTCGAGGCCAGCCTGGTCTACAAATTGAGTCCAGGACAGCCAGGGCTACACAGAGAAACCCTGTCTCGAAAAACAAAAAACAACAACAACAAAAAAAAACAATAAAGGCATGATGGCTCATGCCTTTAATGTCAGTACTGGGGAAGAAGAGGCAGGTGAGTCTCTGAGAGTTTGAGGCCAGTCTGGTTTACAGGGCAAGCTCCAGAACAGTCAGGGGTACAGAGAAACCCTGTTTGGAAAAACAGACAAACAAAATCCAAACAAATAAAAAAAAAAAGAATATAAAAGTGAGCTTTTACAGAGAAGGAAACATGACTGATGGGTATATTAATTAGTGTATAATTTATCTCCTTTATAATCAGAGAAACCCAAGCAAAGGCAACAATGTGATATTTTACATTTTTCATACTGGCAGGGATTTAGAAACCTGGCAATACTAGACATCATCAAAGATGCAGGCACCTTGAACTCCCTTTCATACACAGCAGGGGGGAGTGTGTGTGCAGGTTTGCGCAATTGCATGCGAGAATCTGACATTGCACTATGAAGTCAGACACATTCATGGCCTCCAACATGGTAACTTTGCCTTTCAGGATTAGGTTCATTCACCTTCTTTTTGGTCACCATGAGCTGTATCTGAGAAAGGCACCTTCAGAGGAGTTTTTGGTTTTGTTTTTGTTTTGCTGTTTTGTTTTCTCAATGTTGGTTCACAGGTTCAGAGGTCATTTTGCAGTCCTGGGCTCTGTTGAGTGTAGATCCAGGAGAGCAGAGCACTAAGGTGATCGAAACATGCTACCAAAGCTACTCATCATAGGGTAGACGCGGAGGGAAGAAAGAGCAGGGAGAAGCAGCCAGTGGACAGGATCCAGCGCTCTAAGGACACACCCCGACCTACTTCCTCCAATGAGGCACTAGTTTCTAAAGCTTCCAGAAACATTCCCAGACAGCACAAGGAGCTAGAGACCAAGCTGGAAACATGTCAACCTGGGGAATCTTTATACTGAGACCTTAGTGGGTAGGTATGGCACACCAAGATGCCAATAGAGGTGTCTTTCTGAGGACTTTTGATAAATAATGGTTTTCAAGGTGTCTGCTCCTCTGACGTTTCTCCCCCACCCTCTTCCTGTTCACAAGTCTCTTTGCCCTCCTTTCCCTTCCCCACATGAAGTCTTTTCTTTGACACATCACACAGGATGTAGAAATTCCAGGTTGTCACACACAGACACAGTAACCCCAACCTTAAGGGTAGCAGACTGAATGGCTGGCCATCATCTCATAAATCAGTAAGGTGAACAGTTTCCAATGATACCAAAGAGGAACTGATAAAGTTATCATCAAACCAGTCATTAAAAACAATTTTAGCATTTAGAGAAATGAGGGCACGGGAAGTTAAGATAAATTAAAAATTCATACCAGGCACATTTTCCATTGAAGAGAACTGTAGCCAGGTGATCAATGAATGTTGTTAGTTTTTTTTTTTTTTTTGGTTTTTCGAGACAGGGTTTCTCTGAATATCTCTGGCTGTCCTGGACTCGCTTTGTAGACCAAGCTGGCCTCGAACTCACAAAGATCCGCCTGCCTCTGCCTCCCAAGTGCTGGGATTAAAGGCGTGCGCCACCACCGCCCGGCATTAGTTTTTTTTTTTTTTAATTGTTTTAAAATTCTTTGACAACTCTGTACACATATTTGGATCATTGTCACACCCCACTGCCCTCTCTTATTCCTGATGAACTCTTTCCTTTTCAACAACTCTCTTTCCTACTCTACATCTTTTAGTTGTTTTGTGACCCACTGAATTTGATTATGGTGGCTTGCACAAACAGGGCTAGGTGGTTAATGAGAACACAGGCAACTGTCATTGGCTACATTATTGAAGAAAATGACTCCTCCCCCCACCTCCCAACAATTGTTAACTCTTAAGAGAGTGGTGGAGTCTCACGGAACCAACCCCTGTCCATCCTGGAGCCTTGATGGGTTCCATCCTGTGCAGCCGCCACAACCTCTGTGAGCTTGCGCAAGTCCATAAGGCAGCACAGCTCTCGTCCCTATATTCCAGCTGTTCGATTCTTCAGACCCTCTCTCTCTCCCACAGAGTTCTCCAGCCTTGGAAGGTGGTGGCATAGATGTTCCATTTAGGGTGGAGTGTGCAACGGACCCATGTTCTCAGCCCTTGGGTCAGTACTAAGTCTCTGCACTAACCCTGCGGACACAGGCTTCTCTGGCCAAGGCTGGAGCAGCACGAATTTGCCTGGCTCTTATCGGCTCTTTCTTTCGACGGTCTTATGTTCTTTGCCTGCTGCTGGGAGGTCCTAGTTGTTTTCTTGCTTCAGTGGAGTTCTTTTTGTTTGCTTACTTTTTGAAACAGGGTCTCGTGTAGCTCAGGTTGGCCTTGAACTTGCAACGCAGCTGAGGCTCTCTGACTCTACCACCCAAGTATTGGGGTTACAGGAGGCATGCAGCACTATGCCTGGATATTTGGATAAAATGTGGGGAGAAATGAATGAAAAACAACTTCAAGGGGGAGAAGAAGTGCTCTACATTATCAAGAACGTGAAGATCTTGTTGCTGTAGCTTAGATGTTCAGCCACTGTGAACATCTTAAAGGGAAAGATTCATTTGACTCAGGGTTTCAGAGCTTATGTGTATGAACACCTTGCTTGGTTGTTGTGAGACAGCAGAACAGAGCAGCTTAACTTCTGGTGGCCAAGAAGCAGAGAGGAAAAGGGGTGGGATCTAAGTATAATCTTCAATGAACACATGTTGCATGACAGATTTTCCCTGGAGGGACTCAACACATATTTCTACTCACCCCAGATAGGAAGCCCACAACAGACCAGAGTAGAGATAACACCTGTCCAACTTGAACCAATGAGTTTTATTGGGGTGACTTACAGGAATATGAGTGAGGGGTGACTCACAGTAGCTGAGATGACTCAGAGACAGCTGCATACCAAAGGCCATCCCAGCGTGGTGACAGCTCACAAAAGCTAGGAGCCTAGCTAGGACACTGTTTAGTTTGCAGGCAGCTCAACGGGTTGGAGAGTGTCGTTTTCAAGAGACTCAGTTGGTCTACAACAGTGGTTAGAGGCCACTCAACCTTCTTAATGCTTTGACCCTTTAGTACAGTTCCTCATGTTGTGGTGACCCCAAAGCATAAAATTATTCCATTGCTACTCCATAACTATAATTTTCCTACTGTTATGAATCATAAATATCTGATATGTGACCCCTTTGTGATCCCCAAAGGTTGAGAGCACTGGACTCTTAACCTCTTTCAGGCAGCTCAGCTAGCTGGTCTTGCTTCTTCCAGGCAGCTGGTCTGGTCTCAGAGTCCTCTTTGCAGCACAGCGTGTCTGAGAGGGTCAGCTTGTCTCAGCAGTCCTTACTATTTATATAGTTTTGTTGGGGGAGGAAACTAGAGAATTTGTTGGAGACTATTTTGAGTTGGAAACAAAGCTTCCGGCACATCAGAGAATAGCACCTCTTCAGCTGGAGAGATGGCTCAGCAGTTAAGAGCACTTGCTCCTCTTGCAGAGGACCTGGGTTCTATTCCCAGCACCCACATCAGGCTGCTCACAACTGTGTAGAACTCTAGATTGATGGGACCCAAAGCTCTTTTCTGACTTCTATAGGTACCTTGCCTCTTGAGTCTGTGGAGACCTTTCATATTTAAACCCTCACAGCCAGGGATTTTGCACTTCAATCAACAGTTTTAAAAACATGACAGGTTGAAGAGACATATGATCTAACTGGGCAATGCAGGAAGCAAATGTATTTATGGAGCTGGGTGTGGCGGAGCATCCCTGCAATCCCAGCTGCTGCCCAGCAAGTTCAAGGCCATTCAGCAAGAAGAGGCAGGAGGATCAGGAGTTGAAGGGCAGCTTCAGCCACATACATAGTGAGTTCAAAGCCAAATGAGCCTATATGACACCTTATCTCATAAACCATACGCACATATACGTTAGATATACATACATTTATATGATATAATAATATATTTTACATATGTATAATTTATATAGGGGATCCTGGTAATATAGCACAGTAGTGAAACACCTGTTGAAATTAATTAATACTTAATATTGATTCATATAATTATTAAGTTGGTGGTAGTTCCTTAACCTGTATATTTTAAATAAACACACTGAAACCTGTTAGATATTTGATAAGCCTTAATGCACTGGGACTGAGCAGATCTTAACCCTCTAAGCTATCTTGTCTGCTTACCCAGGTAAGACCCCATAATACTTGGATCTGTTCCACTTGGTCTGGTCTTCAGAGCAGACTGCTCTTGGACACATGCGCTTCTCTTCCATGCTTACCCATGGTGTCTCCTTGTTCTTCCTTCCTGTTTTCCCATTCTACTCCTCCCCCAATAGTCCAGGAACCTTAGCTCCACCCACCTCTCTCTTCTGCCCAGTCCAGGCTGAAGGCAACTTTATTTAGCCAATCAGGGATTAATTTGGGAGGCAAGGCTTACATGATGTCACTCTGGATATGTAAAGATTTTCTCACAGGGCAGCAAGTATCTTGGAGGGGCAAGCAATTAACATTTGAATACACAGTAATTTCCAAATCAACCCCAACACTTACCTAACATGTTTCGGACCCTAGATTCTGTCTCCAGACTGTTGCCTTATATTTGTAAGTGTATGTGTATCTATGTGTATATATAAAGACACATTTAGGACCAGGCATGATGCCTTAAATCCAAGCACTCAGGAGGCAAAGACAGGTGGATCTCTGAGAGTTCGAGGCCAGCCTGGTCTACAAAGTGAGTCCAGGACAGCCAGGGCTTGGTATATAGAGAAACCCTGTGTCGAAAAACAAAAACAAAACAAAGCAAATAAAGACCATTATTTAGCAATTAACCATTAGATTCAATTATGCTTTACATATTTAGCAAAATTACCTGCTTTGTAGTCCCTATAAATGGGAAGGCACACATGGAAAACAGTAAAACAAAATCTCAAAAAACCAAAAACCACCTAAAATATGTAATATTTTATTTTCCAGTGCTCATATTTATATTTACAGTGTGTCAAAATTAAATCCTTTCTAATTATTAATCTTACAAATTAAAATACTTCAAGTTTGTTTTATTTTTTAAATTAAATTAATTAGTGTGTGTTTATTTGTTTATTGCATGTATGAACACATGATGTCATGTGTGTAGAGGTCAGGGACAACTGTGGGGAGTTGGTTCTTTCCTTCTGCCTGTGGGTTCCAGGGCCCAACTGAAGTTGTCAGGCTCAGCAGCAAACACCACCCGATGAATCTTCTCATAAACAGAGACTTCAACTTTAAAATACACAAGAGGATCAGTGTTCTCCCCATCCTCCTAGGGCACACAAGAGGGAAAAGCAGAAGGCACAAACCCGGTGAGGCTTTTGCACACTGCCAAAGTGGGCGAGGAGTCCATGATACAAAATAAGGCGGCTCTGAGAGGGGAAAGGATTAACTGTGGTACATTCCAGAACCTAGCAGCAAATGAATGAAACTTGGTAGCATTATATGGACACGTCTTAGAAAAATATGTGGAAAGGAGAAAGTTGAATTTCATGAAGTTCAGAAGCAAGCAATGGTGTTCCGCACTCAAAGTTTGGAGGTGGGGCAGTGGGGCAGTGGGGCAAGGTGGGATCTGACATAACCCTGGCTGGTGTCAGACTGTCAAACTGGGCATGCAGCTGACAATGACTGTGAGCTTCTAATCTTGGGCGCTGAGATTGCCGCCATGTGTCGACATGCCCAGTGTATGTGGTGCAGGGGGTGGAACGATGCACCTCCTGCATATTAGGCTACATCCCCAGCCCTTTAACTTTTTTTTTTTTTTTTTTGAGCAAGGAAACAATTGTCACATCGAATGCAACAATTAGGGGACAGTTGCCCCAGGGTGATGGTGATTTCTGTCCCAGAAGTGGGCTGGTGGGCTAGCTCACCAGTCATGGCTGTAGCTTACTGAGTTATGTGTTGCATTGGATCCTGCCCTATCCAACCTAGTCCAAGTTTCTTACTTAGAACCATTTCAAGATCCAAGACAAATTGAAACCACAGCAAACATGCATTGTGTGCTGTGCCTACATTCCTTGGCTGGATACACCTGCTCTCCTTATTTGTTGTATATCTGTCTCTGTGTGTGTTTATCTTGTTTATTATTTGTATGCACATGGGTGGGTGTGCCATAGCACGCATGTGGATGTCAGAGGGCAACTCTGTGGAGTTGCCAGTTCTCTCTTCCACCTTTATGTGGGGGCCACTCAGGTCACCAGGCTTCCGAAGCAGGTGTCGTTACCCACTAAGCCATCTCACAGGCCCATGTGTCTGCATTTTGAGAATAAAGCCAGAAGACTCTATTATTCTGCAACTGTTGTTTACCTAAGAAAATAAACTGTACTTCTCAAATAGATTAAAATATTCAGGCTACATTCTAGAATTTCTTCACTCATCTCAAATTTTTATAGCTTCCAAAAAAAAAAAAAAATCCCAGGTTTCATCCAGGCTCAGGAATTATCTCTTGGTCATTATGAGCTTCAGTCTGATTCTAGAATAATGCCCCTTTCTTGACATTGATTTTCTGAAGGCTGTACATGAGTGTTTATGTATTTGTTTTGTGAGTGAGCTGGGTATGGAGCTCTCAGCCTTGTACACTCTACCACAGACTGCCAGCTTCACTTCTGTGTTCTCATAAATGCCTTCCTGACCACACAGCGCAGTTTCTCATTGCTTCATTGATAGCATTCAGATATCATTCTCAATATTCCCCTTGTCCTGCTGGTGATGCTAGGCTTGATCTCTTGATTAAAGTGCTGAGGGGGAAAACAGCCCATAAGAGAAGACAAGTGATGCATTTTATTGTATAATTTTTATGGAGTCAAATCTGTCCAGTTTTCTCAGCTTTTGATTTTTATGTCTTGATGAGGCAAGCTTTTTTCTGTCCATTATTATAAAAATATTCCTCATTTCCTATTATTTTTCTACTTTTTACTTTACATCGTTTTTTTTTAATTCTAGTTGGAGCTTATTTTAATCTATATAAGTTGTTGTAGTTACTTCTATGTTGCTGTGGTAAAAACAACAGTAATAAAAGGCAATTTAGGTGAGGAAAGCAGGCCTATGCTTGGGTAGCTTGCTCACACAGCCTAGGAATGGCGCCACCCACAGTGGGCTTGGGCCTCCTGCAGTTAACAATCAAGATAATATCCACAGACATGTCCGCAGACCAACCTGACCTGGGCAATCCTTCAACTGAGATTGCCTTTTCAGGTGACTCCAGGCTTCGCCAAGTTGACAGTTAAAAGTACTGGGACTGTAGTAAGAGAATAAACATTCCCCTAAATGGTTGGCCAAATGTCCCTCCCCTTTCATTGAATATTCATTAAATACTCATTGATGGAAGAGCTTTTACTGAGTACCAGGAACTGAGCTGTCAGCTACTCTTCTTCCAATCAGAAAAACTTTAGTTTCTGCAGTCATGTGTCGACTGCTATGTTTCGTTCTTTCTCATTGGTCTTCATTTTTAATTTTTCTTGGATAATTTTTTCTTATTTTCTTCTCCAAATAAAATTTGGAACAATCTCTGAGTTCTTTTCAAAACCCACTTGGACTCCTGGCTATCTTGAATTTATAAGCTATAGGGGAGCGGCATCCTCATCACACACCGGCTCTTATCAGTCAGGATCATGACCCCCTCTCCTGTTCTCCAGGACTTTGCTTTGCTTCCTTTAACACTTAAAATCGGTGTTCCTTGAGAGATGGTTCAGTGGTTAAGAACAATGGCTGTTTTTGAAGAGGACCTGAGTTCAGTTCCCAGCACCCATATTGAATAGCTCACAACTGCTTGTGACTCATGCTCATGGAAACAGTGCCTTCTTCTGGCCTCCATGGGTACTTGCATGGGCACACACACACACACACACACACACACACACACACACACACACACCACACATATACACATACATCACACATAACACACAAACTTAGAATTTGGGGCTGGAGAGATAGCACTCATTCAATAAAGTGCCTACAGTGTGGACCAAGTTCAGACCCCAGCACCTGTGTAAAAGGTCAGGCCTGGAAACATAGGTGTGCAACACCAGCTCTGGTGGTGGTGAGATATGGAGATGAACTCTTAAATCTCATGGCCAGACAGACCAGTCAACTGCCGAGCTCCAGTTTCAATGAGAGACCTTGCCTCAACACAAAAGGTGGAGAGAGACAAAAAAGAACACCAGATGTTGACCTCTGGCCTTCACATGCACACCAGACCTAGAATTGGGGAGGAATGGTGGAGAGATAGCCTACTGGTAAAGTGCCTAGCAGGATTTAGAAGTTTCCTTATTTAGGCTTCACAGATACACTGATGTTCCCTAGGTTAATCTCTAGGTATTTAAGAAACAGGATTGGAGAGATGGTTCAGCAACTGCTAGTGTAGAGGATCTGGGTTTGAGTCCCAAAACCCACATGGTGGCTCACAACTATCTGTAAGTTCAACCCCAGGGGTGATCAGATACCATCTTCTGGCTTCCTTGGGCATTGCACATATGTAGCACACAGACATACTGCAGTCAAAATACCCATAGACATAAAACATAAAATAAAAATGTAAAAAAAATGCAAGAAAGAGAAACATTAGCCATTATTTTGTTTTTGTGTATATTGTTGTTTATTGTAGAACTTTGTGCCATAAACATTTCTTTTTTTTAAATATTTATTTATTTTACACAGTTACAACCTCTATCTGCATGTACCCCTTCATGCCAGAAGAGGTCATCAGACTCCAGTATAGATGGTTGTGAGCCACCATGTGGTTGCTGGGAATTGAACTCCAGACCTCTGGAAGAGCAAACAGTGCTCTAAACCGCTGAGCCATCTCTCCAGCCCATCCATAAACATTTCTAATTGCTAAATCACATATGATCATAATGTAGTGGCAGTTATGTTGCATTGGGTTCTCTTGTTCCAATGTTGGTACTTTGTGATGGCTTAAATGAGATCAACCCCCATAAGTTCAAATGTTTGAAGACTTGCTCTCCAGTTGGTGGAACTGTTTGGGAAGGATTAAGAGGTGTGGCCTTGGTGGAGAAGGTGAGTCACTAGGGGTAGGCTTTCACATTTCAAAAGCCCACACTGTTCTTAGTTTGCTCCCTTTGCCTCAAGCTTCCATTTCAGAGTGTGAGCTCTCAGCTACTCTTCCATCATCATGCCTGCCAGCTGCCATGCTGCCCACCATGATGGTCATGGACTATAACCCTCTGAAACTGTGAGCCCCCAACTGTAAGTTGCCTCAGTTTTGTTTTGTCTCAGAAATAGAAATCCTAAGACAGGCCAATTTTTCATTCTTGTCATATGTATGGCATTGGCTAGACACTCCATGGAGGTGCTGTTAGTGTGCCTCTTTGAATACTCATGATTCTGAGGGTGCTATAATTTGTTTCAGAGTCCCAGAAGACCCAGTATTCAAGGCCTGGGCCCCAGAGCTGTGCAACTGAGAGGTGGGACCTTTAAGAGCTGTAGCCTTATGAGAGTGCTATAATCACAGGACCCTAGATGTTTCCTCTTTCTCTTTTGCTTCCTGACTATGAGGTGAGCAGTTCTGTTCTGCCACATGCTCCTGTCATGATATGTTGCCTAATCAGAAACCCAAGGCAGTAGGGGCATTTCCTCACAGACTGAAGCCTTTAAAACAGCAATTCGAAATAAATCCTTTCTCTTTATCAGTTAACTGCCTTGGGCACTACCTTATAATGAATGGCAAACATGAGGAGACTTCATTTGGTTTTTAATCTATAGCCAGCACGGGTTTAGGTCTACAACTGTATACACAAACATGCCCTCAAGCCAAGGCTTGATGCTCTCCTGGGGCAGCTAATAATATCCCAAAGTATGTTCAGACCTTGACTAAAATCCAAACTTTGCCTTTATGAAGTTGTCTAGCCTCAGGCAGCTTCCTAACCTCCAAAGGGCTCAGCCAGCTGCTCTGTAGGGGACAATCGTGTGAGCCTCTCCATGAGGGTGGGTCTGGAGCCAGCAGACGTGTCTGTGCCGTGCCAGCCCCATTCATCTTTATGGGCCACGTGCTGATCTTGAGAGCATTGCTACCCCACAGACCATGTGAAAGGAGACCAGGCCACTGAAGGGACATTCGTTGCAATCATAACACATCCACTTTTCAGGCTCCTCTCTTGGCTCACCTGTGCCTGATGGCCAAAACTCTCTCACGCCTGAGAACCAGGAGTGTCCCAGACAAATCCACTGACTGCCCATTCCATTGTCACACTACAGGCTTGGAAGTAGGACTCAATCCATCATTAATATTCACAGAGCTGTTGGGGATGAGGGTTACGTGGGGCAGCTGTGCTGATATGGGCTCAAGAGTGGAAAGGTGCTGCTTTGTGGTGTGTGACAAGACAGAGTCTTGTGTCCCAGGCTATCCTCAAATGGGTCATGTAGCTGAGAATGACCTTGAACTCTTTTTTTTTTTGGTTTTTCGAGACAGTGTTTCTCTGTTTAACAGCTCTGGCTGTCCTGAACTCACTTTGTAGACCAGGCTGGCCTCGAACTCACAAAGATCCGCCTGCCTCTGCCTCCCAAGTGCTGGGATTAAAGGCGTGCACCACCACCGCCCGGCTGACCTTGAACTCTTGCTCCTCCCGGCTCTACTTCCCAGGTGCTGGGATTTCCGGCATGCGCCACCAGGCCTGGTATGTCTACCAGCTTCTATGATGTAAATATCTGACCTGTGGTCAATTTCAGGCTATTCAAGTGATGTCAGTTGACCCAGAACTAGGACAACTCTCAGGACCCTGTCTGCCCCCTCCCCTCACCCTGGCCTGCCCTGAAGCCTTATACCTTATCTGCTCTCCAGGGATCCATCATGATACCATGTGCTGTGCACAGTGCAGGTCACAAGATTCTGTTTCCTTGTACCTGCTGGTATGCATAAAGATGTATGTGATGTACTAGCCATGCGCTTTGCTTTACACTAGCAACATTTTATTATATGTAATTTTATATAATCATATAGGACATATGATTATAACATTCTCCATCCTGACTTTGTGTGCAGTTATTTATCTCTTGCTCATTTGCTTCATCATCAGGCCCTATGGAAAGGCCTGTGTTATGTGGGCAGCTGCCAGGCAGATGCTTTTCAACCAGTTCCCTGTTGTTGTATGTTGCAGTGATTTCCAGCCTGGTCTGGGCTGTAGGAAATAACTTTTCTCTCTCCAGATTCCTCTTGACTCAAGGCAGTCAGCTCCTCCCACTTTCTCTTCTACCAAGGATGTCTGCAGTGTGGCTGTAAATGAACTTTCTGCGTGTTAATGCCTAGTAATGAGCTACAAGGTGCCCTTTGCCAAGCTGTTGGTGCCGCCACCCTCCCCTTGCACACACAAGATGACACCCACTGTCCCATCCCAGGGGCCAACTGTGTGGGCCTCCATGGAGGAAGGAGGGGAAGGTGGTGGAAGTGAGAGCCGGAGCTTTCTACAAAGCTTTGGTACAGGGTAAGGTGTCCATGACCACCCTCAATTGTCACACGACAGGGAAATGACAAATGTGCAGGATAGATGAGGGGCCCAGCAGGTACAAGGGCAGTACCTGCCTTTTTCTTCTTGGTTTGATTTGTTAAGTAAACAAATGATGGACAACCAACCAGTGTCCCCCATTGATCTGGGCATGGCAATGTGATCTCTCCTGAGCGTGGAAGGGGTATGATGACAGTGACCGCCAAGGTCCCCAGGGTCTTCCCTTCCATGATAAAATTACTTTGCTAAGAGAAAGGCTGCTGTTCAGTGTGTGACCACACAACCTGCCTCCTTTGCAGGTGGCTTCCAGACAGTTCATGGTCACTGGTGTGTCTTGAAGATCCCTGAAATCTTTTGTTTTCTATTCATCTCTTCACAGTCTGCTGTACCTTAGTCACCAAGCATAAGTGTCACACCCTAGTGGTGGGGAATGCTGGGTCTGAAGGCACCTGCAGCCTGAGGCTGTCCCTGGATGTCAGTGTTTAATATGATGTGTAACAGAAGATGCATCTGAGTTCCAGTTGGGTGGTCATCTTCTCTTCCATTTCTGCATCCTGCCTGAAACTTACTTGAAACTTACTTACTGAAGAAGCCCATGAGGGGTCCTGCCACCTGCCCACACAAGGAGAACCATGAGGGTTATCAAGGACCCTCTCAAAACCACAAAATAGGAATATTCTGAATGGGCCCCACATTGCCTTTTTTAAAAAAGGCTCCCCTGTGAATATGGTGGGCAGCTGTGGTTGAGAATGTGTTATCTGTAGAAGTCGGTTCCTGGGGTAGTGGGTCATACTGGAAGGGATAATGGTTTTCTGCTTGGGAAACTTGGGGTGGCATTAGCCATCAGAGCTTTGCAGCATGGGCATCCCAGCACCTACTGCAGTGTCTTTTTCTTTTCCACTCACAGCATCATCAATGGAGGTTAAAAGAGATTGATGCTCACTTTTACATACTCTCTTGCAGGTAAATGTGCTCACATGACCAAATCCTGGTCCAGGATTCGAAAGGCTCAAGTTTGCTTGCAAGTGGTAGAAAAGCTACTAAAAACCATGTGTGTACGCAGTCTTTATAAATATTATAATTAGCTATATTAAAATGCATGCACACACATATGCACACACACACACCATACTGTGTGTGGAAGTGAGAGGACAACTTTTGGAAATTGGTTCTCTCCTTTCACTGTGTGGCCTCTGGATATCCAAGAGGGCTGGCGAGGAGGGTGTTCAGGCTTGGTGGCAAGCACCTTTACCTGGACCATCTTGCCTGCCCTGTCTTGAATACTCTCACAGAAAGAAAGACTTGGCCAATGCCATGCTGTTATCCCATGACTTATGTCTAGGGTAGGAATTCTGTGTCTCGAGGTGAGACAGTCACCTTTAGACTTTGAGATGACAAAACTGCTTGTTTATAACAGTGGAGCAATATGAAGTTCTTTCAAAAGAATTAGCATTAGTGAATCATGGACCAGCTCTGGGATGCCTGCTCTTAAATACTTTGTTATGTGATATAATGAAGTCAGTAAAGATAGATTCTCTACTCTGTTGTTTACAACTTAGAGCATTCCTAGCTACACAGCAGTACCTACTTCTTATGGATGTGAGAGTGTAGAATACAGCTGAGGCTCAAGGCAAGAAACATAAATTAGGAAGAAGGCAAACGCTGAAATCCTTGGACTACCCACCAAGTCCCGTGGAGAAGGAGATAGTAGGGGAACTGAGTCCTTGGGCCCAGAATAGGATAGGTGCTGCAAGTCAATAGAGGAAGTGGCCAGAAAGAAGCCAGAGAGGAACAGCACAGTGTGCTGTGTGTATGGACATGCATGTGTCTGAACATGCAGTCTGCGTTGTGGGGATCATGGGTTACATGTGTTCAGGCTTTTCTGCAACCTGAATTTTCTAACAGTGTGTGGTGGACATCTTCCTGTGCCAGTACACATGATCCTTCTTAATGGAAAAATACCAGTGTGCTGTATGGGATAGTGTGTAATTTACATGTTACATATTGAAACCTGCATCTGGGTCAGGTGTGATAGTAAACATCTTTAATCCCAGTACTGGAGAGGTAGATGCTTGCAGTTCTCTGAGTTTGAGGCCAGCCTGGTCTATAGAGTGAGTTCCAGGACAGCCAGGGCTGCAGCCCTGTGTGGCAGGGAAAACATGTCACAAAAAGGAGGAGGAAAGAAAGAAAGAAGGAAAGGAAGGAAGGAAGGAAGGAAGGAAGGAAGGAAGGAAGGAAGAAAGAAAGAAAGAAAGAAAGAAAGAAAGAAAGAAAGAAAAGAAAATTGCTTCTGAAGTCGGATGGCTCAGTGGTTAAGAACACTGGCTGCTTTTGCAAAGGGACCTTAGTTTGATTCTAAGTACCCACACATGTCGTGGCTCACAACTGAAACTCCAATCCAGGGGATCTGTTGGCCTCTTCTGGCCTCTGTGAGCATCAGGCACACATGCGGTATGCAGACATGTATACATGTCATCAAAACATACATACACATAATTTTTTTTTAAGAAAACAATACTTCCTATATGTCATGGCTTGAACGAGAATGCACACCACAGGCTCATATATTTGAATACGTGGTGCCCAGTTGGTCAGACTGTTTGGGAAGGACTAGGGGGTGTGGCCTTGTTGGAGGAGGTGTTGGCACTGAGGGCAGGATTTGAGGTTCCAAAGACTCCTGCCACTACCAGCTAGTGTACCTCTGCTCTGCAGTTGTTGTGTCATAAGAAAACTCTCAGCTACTGCCCCAGGGCCTTGCCTGCCTGCTGTCATATTCTCCGTCATTCATGGCATGAACTCTGACCCTCTGGAACTGTGAGCCCCAATTTTGTGGCCCATGATGGCTTATTGCAGCAATAGAGAAGTAACCAATACACTACTTATTATACTGCTTGAACAATTAGCTAACCATTTAGAAAAAGATAAGTGGACAAAGGCTGAAGGCTGTAACAAAGTACTTTGAAATGATAGAGTGTCCTACAGACACTGATTTTGTATAATTTTAGCAAGGACTGATTTTCAGTCTTGGCAGTGAGGGCAAGAACCTGGTAGATGGAGAGTGATTAAACATAAGCCAGGCAAGGTTCAATGGAGAAACAGCATGAACAAAGCCCTGTGTTCAAGCCCCAGTAATGAGACAGAGAGAGAGAGAGAGAGAGAGAGAGAGAGAGAGAGAGAGAGAGAGAGAGAGAGAGAGATTGACTCGAAGACAGGGGGTGGGCTGGAAAGATAGCTCAGCAATCAAGAGCATATCTGCTCTTGCAGAAGACTGGAGTTCAGTTCCCAGCACCCATCAGGCTACTCAATTCTCCACCTTCTGGGGATCTGTTGCCCTCTTCTGGCCTCTGTGTGCCCATGTACCCATGGGCTTTAGTGCACACACGCACAATTAAAAAAAAATAAGATAGATCTTAGAAAAGAAACACCAGCAGGTTAAGAGGAAACAGGGAGCATGGAGCAAAGCTTACAGTGTCCAATCATGCACAGAAAGGCTGACTACCATCCAAGTTCAGACACTGGTAAGAACAACGCAGAGCCCAGAAGGACAGTGAGTGTGGCATCATCACATCCCAGGCTGCCTTTGACAAAACCACTGCAAAATTCAGGACCCGCGCCTTGCCGATGAGTATTCAGTTGTCTCAGTTGTCATTGTTTTACATGAAAAGTTGCTTGTGAGGACTGGAAAGATGGTTCAGTGCGTAAGAGCATTTGTTGCTCTTGCAGAAAACCCAAGTTTAGATCCCAGCACCCATGAGAAGACTCACAACCATCTGTAAGTCCCATTCCAGGGGAACTGACCCCCTCTTCTGGAACCCTCTGTCATCTGTCCATGCTTGGTGCATATACTCACAAGAAACATGCGGATACACATAAATGATCAAAAGTTTTAAAGAGTTGTTTGTGTTAAGTTTAAAGATTAAATGATGGTTTAGGGCTCAGTTTAGGGTTACTTAATGTATCTTCAATAAGGGGAAAGGTATTATTTCTGACAACGGAGGCAGCTTGAACATGGACCACATATTGTGTGCCACAGGGGTGGAAATGCAGCGGTGTTGCTAGGGAGAGAGTCCTAAAGTTTAGTTATTTATTAAGGGTTAAAAGTTACAATGTTGGTCATTTGCATTTCAGTGTCAAAGAATGGGCTTTTCTTTTTAAAAATATTAGTTTTGTTTTATGTATATTAGTGTTTACCTGGATTTATATCTGTGTACCACATGCATGCAGTGCCCATAGAGGCCAGAAGAGGGTGTCACATCCCCCATGAACTAGAGTTACAGATGGTTGTGAGTTGCCATGTGGGTGCTGAGAACTGAACCCAGGTCCTCTGGGATAGCAGCAGCAGCCAGCTATCTCTAGCACTTCTCTTTTCTCTCTTCTTCTTCTTCTTCTTCTTCTTCTTCTTCTTCTTCTTCTTCAGCAGAGAGAAACAGACAGAGAATGAAAGTGGGCTGAGAGACAGAGAGAGTTTTCTAGTATGTTAAAACACTAGCAATGTAACCTTTGAATGATCCTTGGATATTCTATCCTTCAAGTCCTCTGTAGGTTTAAACATTTTAAAGGGCTCCTGGAGGGAGCAATGGGGGTTAAGGGTTCTTGTCTTCAAAACCAACAAACTGAGTTTGATTTCTGATACCCACAATGTGGAAGAAGAGAACTGACTCCCAAAATCTGCCCTCTGACCCCTCCATGCATGCCATGGCATGCATGCACCCCTCCACACCTACTTGAGCACACAGAATATGTAAATAAAATGTAATAAAAGTTAAAATGTTCTCAAAGCAGAAAACTGAAGGGAAGTTTGCATTTGCCAATAAGCATGGCATTGGCATTTTGTTAATCAAAGGTAATATTGAAATTTCCCATACTCAAGGGCCAGAAGTATGTCTCAGTGGTGAGAACTCTTGCCTAGCATGTGCAAGGCTCTCAGCTTCATCTCAAACACTGGAGCAGAAAAAGGGCTCCATGTCAATCTCTCAGGTGTGAGGAGAGGTTGATGGCCTGGCTTTCTGGAATGCCCTGCATTCAGGAGAAGGAGTTGTGGTCTAAGAGGCAGCTTGTCAAGGCCAAGGTGCTGGACGTTTCCAGCACACACCACATACGGGCTGCCATCTGGGCTACTCTGTCTTCTCAGCTTCTTCCATAGCCTGAGAACAGCGTGGCCTTTCCATGTGGCTGAACGGCAAGATATGGGAGGGCCCTGCTCACAAATCAGTCACTGGCTCTTTCTTGGGCAGTCCCCTTGATGTGCACACTTGTGTATTTGTGATGGCAGTTCCTTTCTTGGGCAGTAAATGAGGATTTTTTTTTCTCCTCCAGTGTTTAAAATAAACAGA
The DNA here is from genome assembly GCA_907164525.1 of Lophiomys imhausi. Taxonomy (NCBI): domain Eukaryota; kingdom Metazoa; phylum Chordata; class Mammalia; order Rodentia; family Muridae; genus Lophiomys; species Lophiomys imhausi. The sequence continues at coordinate 13,052,116 of CAJQZJ010013540.1, read as the reverse complement.
TCTTGCAAGCTAGTTGCCAAGATCGGTCAATACCATATGCAAATAAATAAGCGCTAATTGCCTGTGGTGTCTTTGGGTGTCAGGTGCAGTTATTGGTCCACATTTATGGGCCAATTAGGCGCCTTACTGGACGTTAGGAGTGATAAATTGTGGCTTAGCGGCTGTTTGGAACACACTGGAGACAGTGGGCTGAGTGTAAGTAACTCTTTCCATTCTTGTTGGTCCAGATTGTGAAGGCTTTTGTCTAGAGCACTGGTTCTCAACCTGTGGATCGAGACTCCTTGCAGGAGGTCAAACAACCCTTTTACAGAGGTCGCCTAAGACCATCTTGCATATCAGATATTTACATTATAATTCATAGCAGTAGCAAAATTTGTTATGAAGTAGCAACAGAAATAATGTTATGGCTTTGGGAGGGTCACCACAATATGAGAAACTGTATTAAAAGGTCACAGCATTGGGAAGGTTCAGAAGCACTGGTCTAGGGGCAACTGTACATTGATCTGTGAGACCACAGGGCATGCTAAACAGGGCAGACCTGGGGGTGGCGGGCAGCGGGACCCTGTGGGGACCAGACACCATGTGGATGGGTAGATGAGACCTGAGAGCCTTGTATGTCAACAGCAGCGTCTTGGTGCTGAGTACTCAGTACCACAGAAGTGCTGAGGGTGGCTGAGGTAGGAGGTAGTGAGCAGGCAGCAGGATTCTCCTGGATGCGGGCCAGAAGGCTTTTGCCAACATCTTGAAGGGCTGCCACCAGATAGATCAGCTTTCTCCTCAGCCCTAATACGGTCACACGTAGGGTAGGTTTCCTGAAGTGACCTGCAGTGAAGGTGTTTCTGTTGTTGGACAGTCACCATGCACTTGCTGAATGGGTGGCAGAGCCCAGCTTTGGTTTTAGTTTCTGCATCCATTCACTGGGAAACACTGGGTGACTCTGACAGACTGACTTCCTGGAGTTGACAGGAGGTGCCACAGAGGACTTGAGACCTTGTGAGCGTCTTCCGTGGAAGCTCCAGAGCTCCATGGAGGGTCAGGTCACCAAATGTGACCTTTGAGGAAGGGCCATATTATCTGAGATCCCATAGAGGGGAGGAACTGGGCAAAGGGTCCCGAGCTGCAGAGACAGTGTGTGGAGGTCGGGTAGTGGTAGCCCAGCAAGGCTCAGGGGCAAGAAGAGACTGAGTAGGAGGGTAGAGTTGGCTAATTTGGGAACCAATGTTAGAGATTTGGGCAGACTCCATCAGAGGGAACCATGAAGGAGTTTCAAATAAAGAGAAACCAATCACTCAGGATAAGAACTATGGAGGCGCCGGGCAGTGGTAGCGCACTTGGGAGGCAGAGGCAGGCGGATCTTTGCGAGTTCGAGGCCAGCCTGGTCTACAAAGTGAGTCCAGGACAGCCAGGGCTACACAGAGAAACCCTGTCTCGAAAAACCAAAAAAAAAAAAAAAAAAAAACTATGGAGGCTGTGGGGGACAAGGATGGGCCAGTGGAGAGCCTTCAGAGCCAGCTTGGGGCCCTATGGGAGAGGAGTAGCTGGGAGTAGGAAAACATGTCCATGTATTTGGATCCAGGTCCAGGCATCAGGGAAGAACCAACCACAGGGCCTGGATGTTCCAGCCTCATGGAAGCCGGATGGAGTCTTGGCTCTTGGGGCTCTCTATGCTAAGCTTCACTCTTTACCATAATGCCTCCTAATTCCTAATCAATGTGTTTCAGCAGCAAAGGGGTTTATTAATCAATTAACCCATTGGTTCACCAACCTCAGCATGAGTGAACAATGTATTAATAAATTGCCCAACTGCTTTCCTTAGAGCCAAGGGGAGACCAAGAGCTTCGACCTGAACCTCCACATAACTCTTTAAATGCCTTTGGAGAAAATAATAAAGGAAAGAACAACTCAGAACTAACACTCTGTTAACATCTTGAATCTCCCAGTCTGTTAAAAGATTATTTATAGAGGTCAGTTTCAAGCATACCTCACATCCTCATTTCCATTCATATTATTTCGAGTGACAAACACATGTGGAGACAGGCTGTCATGTAGCTCAGGTAGGCGTCAAGCCTGATATGTGGTTTATGATGAGCTTCAACTTTGTGTTTCTGACATGCATCTCTGGAGTGCTGGGATTACCTGAACTCAACATTTATATCTGTGGTTCAAATCCAGGGCCTCATGAATGCTCCATTAGCATTCTACCAACTGAGATATATCTTCAGCCCCAAGATCTCTAATATTCTCTCTCTCTTTATTTTTGGGTGTATGGGTGGTTTGGTACTGGGGTTGAATTTAGAGTCTAGTTTACACCAGGCAGGTACTCTACGTCTAAGCTATATCCCCAGGGCTCCCAGGCCCCAGCAAACTCTGTGAGCATTCCTCCCTTTACAGGCTGGCCCGACAGTTTTTCTAGTCTTGTTGTAAATGGCACAGTGATGGGTATCCCACAGGCAGATGTCATCCTCTCCTAGATTCCCAAGTGGTAGATTCACTCAGGTGTTCAGCATGCTCTTGTCTGGATCCTGTCTGGATCCGTAGTGACAGTGTGGGTTGTTTGGCTCTGTGGTCTAAGGAAGAGCTGGGACACTCTCACATTCTCTGTAGAGTCTCTCATTATTTGTACAGCTGTTTGCACAAGAGCCTGGACCCTGACTAGCACTGAGTGATCACACTGAAAACCTTTGGGGTGGCTGGTGGGCAGGCCAGGGTGATGGCTCAGTGGGTAAAAGCATTTGCCATGTAAGTTGGATATCAGGAACCCATGTTAAACGATGGAGGGGGTGACCTGGCTCTGTAGTTCCAGCTCCCACTGCAAGATGGGAGGCAGAGACAGGAGGATTGTTCTGAGCTCTCAGGCTCTCAGCCTGGAGCAGAACTTTGTGGACTAGCGACAAGAAATGAAAGCAAACATCTTTTTCAGCAAAGTGGATGGAGAGAACCATCTCCTCAAAGTTGTCCTTGTATCCACAAACACCCTGTTTGTGTTTGAAAAACACGCACACACAGCGGGGCGTGGTGGAGCACGCCTTTAATCCAAGCATTCATGAAGCAGAGGTAGATCTCTGTGAGTTCAAGGCTAACCTGGTCTACAAAGTGAGTCCAGGACAGCCAGGGATACCCATAGAAACCATGTTTGGAAAAAACAAACACACACACACACACATACACGCCGGGCTGTGACTCAGTAGTACAGCACTTGCCTAGCATCTGTAAGGCCCAGGATGTGATTCCTAGAACAAGGAAGAAGAAAAAAAAAAAAAAAAAAGAGAAAGTTTGCTTTAGGATCTAAACACTGAATTTTGAGTTTTCGGCCTTCCAGTGCTTCCCAGAGCACTGTCCTGGGAAGGGGGCTCAGAGCCCACCTCTGGGACCCTGAAGAAGACGAGTTCTCTTCAGAGGGAGAAATCTCTGTGGCTGACCTAGAGTTCGGGAGTGGGTGGGGACAAAGCCACTGGGGACAGACAGGTAGGAGGGGAGCTGATGTCTACTTGTATGAGCTCTCTGGAGAAGAGTGTACTGTAGTAATGACCACAGGGTACGTGTGCATGTTGGCTGAACAAAGCTGGGATGGCAGAGACTATGGGTGCCACTTCCCTCACTCTCAACAGACTACCAACCCACCAACCACACACACACACCCCAGCCCTCAGTGTGGTCCTGAGTGACCCAGCCTATCTAGTCAGTGGTACAAACAGAGCCACAAGGGGTAATTCCCATTGTTTTTCCCCTTCTGTCCATCCACCTGGAATGTAGGTCGTGGAGAACAGCATTCTAGACACCAGGAGGTCAGAGTACCAAATGTTTGGTGGGGACTGTCCAGGTCCAGAGCACACCAGAACTGTCCAGGCAGTTCTTCATGAGGAAGAGTGCTCTTCAATGTAGTCATACCACCTTGTAAATCTCTCACCGAAGAAAAAACTCAGTATGTGTTGATGCACCTCCTGAAGGCCACCTTTATCTTCTAGAAGACATGCTGCCTGGGTACGTGGTCACAAGTGCTGAGTGACATGCTGCCCTGGGTGTGGGATCACACTCTGAAGGCTATGATGGTCCATGTGGCACCTTGCACACTGCAGGCAACTGTGCCATGGGGAACGGTCTAAAGGCAGGATCTTTACAGAAGCACCCTTGGGCATGCTTACCTGGAACACTGCTGTGTGCTGAGGGCTGGGCAGGTGTGTGTGGGCCGGGCGTCTGTTACCTCCTTTTCTGATGTGGGAGTGATGATATATTTAGTGTAAGAAAGCTGAGGTAATACTTTTGACAGTAATCACATTGATAGTGCAGTTACTGTAGTTCTGGGCAAGATTTTTTTTTAAACATATGTATTAACTTTATATTTACTTTTTTTTTTTTAACATTTATTAATTCAAGTTACATCTTTTTTTTTTTTTTTTTGAGTTTTCGAGACAGGGCTTTTCTGTGTATCCTTGACTGTCCTGGACTCACTTTGTAGACCAGGCTGGCCTTGAATTCACAGAGATCCACTTGCCTCTGCCTCCCCAGCAATGGGATTAAATGCGCCACCATGCCCAGCTCAAGTTACATCTTGATCGCAGCCCCCTCCCTCCTCCCCTCTAGTCCCTCTCTCATCTATCCTTCTCGTCCAGTGTGGGGGGCCACATATCAGCCCCCCTCAGTTCATCAGTCACATGAAGGCTAAGAGCTTCCTCTTGCTCTGGGGCTGGGCAAGATTCTTCTTCCAGCTGTACACTGTACCACTGTCACTCATGTGGGGAAAGTGGGCGGGGTAATACTGAGACACAGCCAGCACCCAGAACTGCCAAACTCACCCTCTTGGGCTTTCCATTCCTGTGACCGAAGACATGGAGGATATGCCTGTCCAGACTCCGGGTTCCACTTTCTGGGTCTCTGGCTACAGGATGAGGGACCAGATCCCTCAGATATGGGTGGCCTGTCTCTAGGACAAGCCTCCCTTAGGCAGTCGCTGAAGTCTGTCCTCTCTGATTTACCTTTCCTGGGAGCGGGAAACCAATTAATTGTGACAAATCGGCACCAAGAAGACACTTCACAGAGGCAGTGTGTGTACATATTTTCATTTCTTTATTAGAAAGAGGCCTCTACATTATAGCCACCTCTCTCCATTACTTTACACACTTTTCCTTTTCTTTTCCCCTTAGAATACTGTACAGCTGACACAAAATCCCAAGGCAGGAAAATACAAACCAGCATATTTAACCTGAACACGGTCGCATGAACAAACAAGCAAAGCGAAATGTCTGTGGATGGTTTAATTACAGGACAAACAGCATAAATAAAGCATCAGGAAACGTAAAGTTATGGGATGAGGTAATATCGAAATGCCCCAGACGCAACACCCACCTCTGGAGAAGACCCCTCTGTTCTTTCACCTTCTACAAGGGCTAGGCAGGTGGCCTTTTTTGTCCCAACCCAGAAATGACCCAGCGGTATCTTGCCTTGAGGTTTCTCTTTGCAAAAAAACTCCCGTGGCAAGACTCAAGGTGGAACTGGGGAAAAGGACTGGAAGAAGGCAAGAGAGGATGCCTGGGCCTCTGCAGATCCAGCCTCAGGCTGTTGTGAAAGACCAACCACCTCCTGTGCCTTCCTGGGGTTCAACAACCATTCATTCTCAGGGTTCAGAGCTGGAGGACCGGTTCTTATCTTAAAAGCTGGTACATTTTAGAAGAAAACTATCCCCCCTAAAAAAAAAGAAACCCCACAATGTGGGGATGGGAAGGGATGGTTTTTTACATGTTAGAGGAAGTTTATTTTCAACAGGAAGGTGCAGGAGTCTTTCCCTATGATCAAGGGGATGCTTTGAAGGTATCTTTTGCCTGTCCATCACAGAACAGCTGCCCTGGGTACCCTCAGTATTACCCTTGTAAGAAAACAGCAGGACCTGGTAGGTGAACAATGTGCGTGCAAGAGCAGGGACTAGAACCCATATTTGGGCTGGCCCCAACTCACAGCACCCTTGGTCCCTCCTCTGTCCATCCTGATGAGTCAGGTGGGTCAGGTGTCTTGTGAGCACCTCAGCTGTGGACAGAGAGCTGTTTAAAAATTCTGTTTTGGGGCTACTTATGTAAGTCCTTCTACTCAGAATGCCCTCCGTGAGTCCACATGACCACCCAGCAGGCTAAGCTTTTCTTTTTGCAAGCATTTGAGAGCCATCTCTAACACCAGCACTAACTAACATTCGGGCTAGTGTGGATGAAGTTCTGAACCTGGACATCAGGGTACAAAAATGTGATTGTAGGGTAGTTGTTCCCAGCAGCATCCTGTGTTAAGGGGCTCTCCTCAGGGCCTAATCCCCCCACCCCCCCTACACACCTCTTACCTCCTCCATTTCACCCACAACAAGACAAAGGCCATGCAATCCCTGCACAAAGAATTCCAGATCAGTTCTCCCCTGTGGCAGGAGAGTCCATTGTGTATGGCTTGATTCATGATCCCCCCCCAGGGGTCCCCTGCAGATGTCATGTGACCAGCAAAACAAAGACAAGCCCTGAGCTGACCTCTCTCTCACTCACCAAGGCCACTTGCTTGGACCCTAGAGTGGCTGCTAGTGCTGGGTGCTAACAATGGGAGAGGAAGTTGCCAAATATGTATGGACTGGACATTGGGAAAGTATGTTATATCTTGTAATTTTCATAATTGTGGCCTAATTATTAAAAGAAAAGAATTATGAGTTCTGGGAAAAGGGGGAGAGGGTGGGGCCAGGTGGGGTGGAGGGACTGTGGAGATGTAACTTGAATAAACATTAAAAAAAAAAAAAAAAGAAAAAACTCCAAAACATCATAATGCGCCCCCCCCGCCCCCCCCCACCAAATGCTTTGACCAGACAGGAGCAAATCCCAAACTAAATACTGCTCTTCTATAGGAAAATTGGCTTCTTGAGATGAGGGACAGGAGGCCAGCTTCCCCAGACCCTCACTGTGTATGTCCCTGGGCAGGTAGAGTCACCTGGCTTATGGCACTTAAAAACACCAGACCTGGGTCTGCTACAACTTAAGGACATAAAGCCTCGTTGGCTATCTTGAATTATCCATGATGAAATGTTCTCTCTTCAACTCTGACCCAGGGTACAAACCAATGTTTCAAGAGCAGCAGCCACAGGAACTAAACAGAGGGTCTCAGCAACTGAAAGCCCTGTTAGGCAAGGACTTCTGAGCCTGAAGAGACTTTGTGTCTTGAAACACTAAGGCCCCAGATGGTCAGTGGTGTCTTTCCCTGTGAAGTGAGAGATGAATCCTGACTCCAGGCTCTAATCAACTATCCTTGCTTCTTGGTTCCAGGGGTAGGAACAGAAGCCTGAGGACTCTTGCTGAGTGTCAAGGGCAGCTAGTAGCCAGGCCCCTCCCCTTCCCTTCCTCACCTCTCAAGAAGGAGTGTGACATTTTGGCTAAACACCCACTAACCTCAGCTGCTTTAAAGGCCCCAGAACAGGCCAGATACAAAGAGCTGGGTCACATGGTTCTCCTGGTCCTGCTGTGTACCCAGCACACATCTGGGTGTGCTGCTAGCCAGGACCTGCCAGGAGTAGGGCCATCTAGAATCCAAGAGACGCAGCAGAAAAGAAGATTGCACATGGGATACCAATGGCCCTCACAGCTTTCTGTTGAGTGATAAGGGGGAAACCACCTCCAGCTGGACCTTCAGAACAGAAGCATGGGGATAAACTCTTTTTTTTTTTTTTAATTAAAGTCACATTTTTTCAAATTCCTTCCTAACTGCTTTTCAATTTGTTTGCTTCAAAGTCACAGATACAATCTGGAGGAGTTCTAGCAAAACCTCAGGGATCTGGTAGGGTGCTAAACACGGAGACAGAAGAGCTGAGGAGAGCCCACCAAAAGGCATGGCCTTGCTTCTCAAAGAGCTCAGCCTCTCAGGAGTTTGGAGGCCCTGGTCACAAGCCTCCCAGCTGTGCTGTTGTGGGGCATCCCCAGGAGGGATAGTGATTGCCCATCTCAGGCATGAAACTGCCTAAATGCAGGGGAGAAGGGTAGAAACCTTGGTAACCAAGAGAACAACTCAGGCTCAGGGGCCAGCGGGTCTCTGGTTCACCAAGTTCAGCCAGAAACTCACTGTGGGTCTTGATAGAGGAGGAAGATGTTACAGATACCTGGTGTTCCCCCTTAGGCTAAGCTTTTCTGGGGATAAATAGAGGCAGTGAAGCCTAAAGCCTGAGGTGCCCCCATCCTCAGAGTTAAAGGGAATAGGGCACTGACAGTATGTGCATGTGTGTGTGAGTGTATGTGTGCATGCATGTGTGCCTGTATGTGTATGCATGCACCCCAGCAGCCTTATGGAAATTGCAGGGAGAAGAAGACTTGACAAGTCACCAGCAGAGGTATAAGATTGGAGGGCAGGATGCTCATCTTAGGCTTGAGTGACACTTGGGGATGGTAGGAGAGCAGTGCTCAGCTCTTCTCTGTAAAATCAGACAAAAAGAATTGGAAGGGCTTTCTCAGAAGTGAACAGAAGAAGGAGGGATTCATTTCCCTCCCCTGACACTGTTCATGGGCCTGGGAAAGGATATCAGGAGTTCAGCAGAGTTCATCCTGGGTTAGCATGGGTTGTGGCTAGTTCTATTGCTGCCTCCCCTGGGCAAACTGGACAAGTCACAAGCCTGTTTGCTGCTGGCCCCAGCTGGCTACTTGTCAACAAGACTGGAAATTCACCCTGAACACAAAAGGTTGCTGTATGGATTCTGTAGTAGCCTTCTCACATCTGTCACTTCATGGAGGCCTTTGTGCCTGGCAGAAAAGTGGTCTCAGCTCTAACACTGCATTTGGAATGATAACTCACGTGCTGCCTCCCCCCTTAACCCGCTTCTCTGAGTTTTCCCACTTACTTTCTTGATCTTAGTAACTCCACTGTATGATTCTCTTTATTCTGACATGCTCCTTAAAAAGGGTATCACATAAAAATAAGTGTTCAATGGTGGGACTGTTTTCCATAACCCTGGTCCTAGTTTCCCCAAAAGCCTTGGTATCAGCTTTAAATTGGGGACAAGACAGTTGTTGCTGAGGGAAGGACTTGGGTTTGATGGTGAAATGTAAGCACAGGTTAGACCACTGCACAGGAAACCCTGGAGGACCTGCTGTCACCCTTCTGACTACTGTCAAAACTTGGGCTTATGAAAGTGGGCTGCCCCTTGGACAGTTCAGCGAGGCTAAAAGTGGCAGGGGAGGGACCATGTGTTCTGTGGAAAAACTGATGATGTCAGAGCGACCTAAGGAGGGAGGGAGGGAGGGAACCACAGCGAGCAACTGCACATTCAGGCAGTGGAGGGTGATATGAAACAAGGAGTCATTCGGGAAAATATCATATTATAAACACATAATAATATGTACACACTCATATACACCCGGAAGAGAAGCCTGACAAAGGATTCCATTTCCTTTCTGAAGTAGGCTCCCCCATGATAAAAGCACTCCTAGAGTGGGGATTAACTACACTGAAATAATTTAGGAATCTCATTTATACTCTGTGTTCTCTATAGAAGTCTATGGTAAAGGCTATGTGGATCGCAGGATTGGATGCTAATGCATTCTTCAAAAATAGGCAATGACAGCTCGTTTTCTCTATTCACATTTAAAATAATATCAGTGATGAATAGCAGGATGAAAAACCAAACGTAGGGCTTATGGAACTGAGCTTAGGAGTCTCAGACCCGTGGCTTGTGCACCTGGGACATTTTTGGATACTGGTCAGTTCCAGCTATGCTGAGGCTGGAGATTTTCACGAGACACTTACCCACATATAAACGCTGTGTAAAGGGTTACTTTTGATCCCATCTACTTTAATTTTTTTAAAAAGTGAAAGAAGAGGAAAAACTCTTACAAAATATAAAGTTCAATATATGAGCGCAAGGAGCTTCTCCACAGGACGACGGGTGGTGGCTTTGCCCAGTGTCCTGTCTTCCAGTGTGATGGCCTTCGTCCCTGCCACACTGCTATGAGGGCTCTCTGGCAAAGCTGCCCCAATTTATTTTTTAAAAACTAAATAGTGTCACAGTTTGGTGTACTTGTCTGACTATCATGCTGAAGGTGGCTGGTGTCTGACGAACCCTGTGCCCCATGATGGTTAAGTCAGGCGTGATGTTTGAGGCAGGCAACGTGTGCTGTATGGAGTCTATGGGCTCTCAGGGGCCAGCTATGCCGGAGTGGCTAGCAGCTGCTCACGGGGTGCCCTTGTGGATCCAGCATTCCAAAAAAAACACCCCTTCTTGCCACAGCCCCATGCTTTTGGTTGGGAAAGGGGGTCTCGGTTCTAAAGCCCACCTCTGGGATAAAGACTTGTTTGCTCTTCCCCTCACTGATCCTTTCTTGACTTTAATAAGCAAATTGGGCCACCATCTTATTCATCACATTAACGAAGTGCTTACTGTTGGGGGTACTTCCATGTACAGTGATCTGTAACCCTCTGATTTCGACTAGTTGTACATTGTTAGTTCCCATCCAGCTCAGTTTATACATTAACAGGGGTGCCATTTGTCTGAGCAAAAAATCAATGCATATTTATGCACTTCTTTTATTCAAATAGATTTTTGCACATCTTATCTACGAAACCTGGGTAACTCAGACCTTGTGGATTGGGAGTGACTGAGGCCTGACACATCCATTGTGGCCAAAGGACAGAAAATCTCTCTTAGAGAAAAATAGTCTTTTATGTACTTACTTAGTTTTGGAGCATACTTGAGCAAGCTATCTCGGCTGAGTTCATGATTTCTTTTTGAATTTCCAAGTTACTCTTTTTATTTATTATTTATTTATTATTATTATTATCTTTTTTTTACATTTTGTTTTTCCACCAAGGAAGAGGATTGTAGGCAAATAACACCCGGCAACTGATTTCCTCTCTTTGGACTGAAAAATTAAACAGATACTAAATTATGACAGTGAATTTGGAAAGGAAGGCTCCAAGGGCTGGAGAGACATGTCTGCGGTAATATGATGCTGCTGCTAGGCGCACTGCAATCATATCGCAGCAATCACCGGAGCGTGCCGTGTAACTACCTCCTCGGCTAATATGCCTTCTTCCCGGTGATGACTAATCACGTTCTATTAAACAGCGGTAATGCTGGAGGAACTCGACTATACAAGTGTAATGAAGCCAGTATTCTCCCTGGACAGATTAGCTACAACTGATTTGACACCTACCATCATAGGGGCTTCAGACCTGACAAACTGTGCTAGCTTCTGATTTATGCCGTCAAGCTCCCCGGAGAAGACATGAAATCCAAGCCTCCTTTTGGTCGAGGTGAAATGTACTGATGTGCTTAAATGCCAGTTAGGGGACGCTGCCCCTTCTTGCTACCCCTCCCCCCGTGCTCCATCTCTAGGCCACTGGAAGAGGGGTCCCAGTCGTGCGTGCTGTGCTATCCTCAAAGCCAGGAGGTCACTGGTCCCTCCTGCGATGCTTCCGGAGTGTGAGAAAAGGGTTCCATTGTGCGGCCTCCAGCCTCCTCTTCTCCCCTTGAGGATGTCAGGGTTTGGAGCTTTCGTGTGGGGTGAGTGAGTGGCAGGTGGGTGGAAGGTGACCACCAGGAAGAGGAAGGGAACTGAGGGACTCACGTGGTACTGTGACTTCCGGAGCAGGAGTGTGTGGGATTCCAGGTGCAGTGTTGGCTGAGCTCAGATAATGCTGGGCGCCCTCCCACTACTGTTGTTCCTGCTGTTGTTCTTCCTGGACAGGTTGGGGGTAGCCATGAGCACGAAGCGCTCGTCGGGGCAGCCATATTGGAGCAGTACGTCAATGCACTCTTGGCTGGAGGCTTGCCGGGCGTAGGCCAGCGCTGTGTTCCCGTGGGCGTCTCGGGCCATGACGTCCACTCCGTACTGTAGAGGCAACAGAGAACAAGTTAGTGTCCCTGGGGATCTGAGGGCAGGCTGGGGTAGGACACACCCTCAATTCCTACACATGGGGTGAGCTGGGATGGAAACTCCTGGGGACCAAGGAAATGAAAACCGATGTTCACCTGTTGTTTACAACACGCTCTGTATCTGTTGTTAGGAAAAGAACACCCCCACTACCCCAAAACCCCTTTTAAATCACACAAACAGATCAAAGAGGACTTCAATTTTGCTTCCCAGTCATATATACATGGGGAAGGGCAGAAAGATGGCTCCGAGGGTAAAGGCTCTTATCAAGACTGAGATTTGAGTTTGATTCACAGAACTTAACATTGTTGAAAGAGAGAATCAACTTCTGCAAGCTGTCTTCTGTCTGCCATGGGGCTGCTGTGCTATGTGCCCCAACCGCACACACTAAATATTAAAAACAAACAAACAAAACCAAACACTTAGAGGCACCTCAGTTTCATTGCAGAAAATATGTAAGAAACACATAGTAGCACAAAAGAAAAAAATGACTGCCAATAATTTGTGGTTTTTTTTTCTTTTTCTTTTCTTTCTTTTTTTTTTT
>CAJQZJ010013540.1:12949257-13039695 GCA_907164525.1 Lophiomys imhausi | reverse complement strand
CACACACACACACACACACACACACACACACACACACACACACACACGAGCCAGGCGGTGGTGGCGCACGCCTTTAATCCCAGCACTTGGGAGGCAGAGGCAGGCGGATCTTTATGAGTTCGAGGCCAGCCTGGTCTACAAAGCGAGTCCAGGACAGCCAGAGCTGTTAAACATAGAAACCCTGTCTCGAAAAACCAAAAAAAAACAAAAAACAAAAAAAAAAAAACAAAAAAAACCCACACACACACGTCTTGACATTTCAGCGCCTCAAAGCAGCTCAGTCCACACAGGCCAGGCCTGGTTTGGCAAGGGGACTTCTAGAAGCCATTCAAGTTATTCAAGCCCCATCCTTCCCCCCAAGAAGATGACAATGAGAAACAAGTCCTATGCCTCTCTCTCTCCAAACGCTTAAGTGGCCACTAGAAAGACACTTCAGAAACTCTAGCAAGTGAGTGTCTGTTTCATTTCTGCTCGGTACCCAGCCTTCCCCTGCTGTTCTATACCCTCATGCAGGTAAGTCCACATGTAAAGTTTAAATCCCATTAGGGTCTGCTCTCAGGCATGGCGTCCTTCTACGGGAAAGAGGCCAGGAGGATAATGCATTCTGACCCCACAGTGGCTTCAGCCTCTGATGGGAATGTGGTGGGCACCCCAGCCACTTACCCAGATCAGCAGCTGAGCCAGGACCACGTTGCCCTTGCGGCAGGCCAGGTGCAGTGCTGTGCGACCATCTCCTTCCCCACACGTCTCATTCACCTCATCCCGGGACCCATGTGCCAGAAGCAGGATGACAGTCCGCAGGTCTTCCTCGGCAGTGGCCCGTAGCAGCTGCTGGCCCAGGGAGAACTCTGTGCATGGCGGTGGGGCCAGGAAGAGTTTCTGCTCATACTTGGCCCGGATCCAGCGCTCCTTTTCTTCCCTGCAAAAGTCACCACATGGGCACGGCATTAGGTTTAAGACTGGAACCCCTGCTCTGGCAGCTGGCATGGTTAGGTGTCATAGGAAGGAGTAGAGTCATTCGCCCCATGCTAAGGTCCCCTTGGAACCTTATTCATGGCTTTATTCGTGGTTCCCAAAGTAGTGTCCTCGCGGCCTACAGTATCCACTCGCAGTTCCAGAGTCAGAACCTCCGGGGTATGGTATGCAAGCCATTGCTGAGGTTTTTTAACCTCTGAGCGGTGAGCACAGACTATCCACTGCCCACAGCCTGGGGCCCTGCATTAGCAGGGCACACATGGACTCAGCAGCTCAAAGGCTTGGGGTTTCTGTGAGCAAGGAAGGAAGGACCCCCAGCAAGATGAGCTTATACTGACCAAGAAGAAAGACCCCCGCTGAGATGCCCCTATGCTATAGGCCTGGCAAGTGACCAGACCAGGGGTGAGGCAGCAGAGGCTTCATCTCCACTCTTACCTCACCTGCACTCTGGGATGGGGGCCATGTGTGAGTCCCCAAGGGTCTCCCATCACTCCCAGCTGACAGAAGCAATGAAGATTGACAGAGAAATCTGCCATCTCTCTGGAGATGTGTGAAAGGCTTAAGGAGAGGGGGCAGAGGGTCGATCTCTGAGGAAAAATTTCTCTGGAGGAGAAAAAGCCAGCAGCCCCTGAGGCCAGAGCAAAGCTAGGGACAAGAGGGCAGGGTGAAGCTGGAAGGGATGGGCTCTGCAGTGTGGCAAGTCCTGATGTGATAGACACGGTGTCTTGTCCCCAACTCTCAGCATGACCTGGAGACCAGGAGCAACTGGGGCCTGGAAACCCCAGGGCCTACCTATCACTTAGGAAGTATTTGCAGAGATAAGGACACAGTGGAAGAGGAAGGGAGGAAAGAAAACCCCTAGGATGCTGTGTTTATATGGATCCAGAAGGCAGGCTTGTTGAGCACAGTGAAGCACAACTTTGATTTCAGCTCTTGGGAGGTGTAGGTAGATCTCTGAGTTCAAGGCCAGCCTGACCAACACAGTGAGTTCCAGGCTAGCCACAGGTACACAGCAAGAGGATCTCCATGAGCTTTAGGCTCGGGGACAGTAAGGTTAGACATGGGTGCTGGTTTCTCGAAAACAAAACAAACAAAACAAAGCAAAGCCAACAGCTGAGAGAAAGGGGTGGGGTATTATGTATTTTAAACAAGGATTTGGGATTTCATGGGTAGCCTTCAGAATTTTCCCAGCAGCCTGTGGTGTGTCCCAGAGGCCTGAGCACGGCTTTTTTATGAAGATGGCGAGGAGAGCAAGCAAACCCCACACATAGGGAGAGACTGTAATTATCTCAGAACTTCAGTAAGACACTGACTCACAACGACTTCTAAAACAGAGCCTTTTTGCTGCATTAATCAGAGCACACAACTACAGGGTGCACAGAGGAATCGAGGGCCTTCCCCAACCCTCCAGAAAGAAAACTCATTACATTTCTGCTTCCAGGGACCAGAAAAAAGGCCCCGTTTACATCTCCGCACAGTGTTTACATTGAGCCTGGTGACCTAGTGTCAGGCTAACCCTAATCTGTTTTTAAATACTTAGGCAAACAGATTCTTCCAGGAGTAAATCTGGATTAGTTTTGCTTCACTTCCTGGTACATGTGAGTGACCCTCAAGTGACCTCTGACTCTTCATTCAGAGATTTCTAGGACAAACACTGGGCTGCAGTTGAGATGAACCGGCTCCCAGAACCTCTGCACACACCCTTGACGAGGTGGAAAGGTGGGGGACATCCAGGAAATGCAGGACCCCAAACCTAGTGGCTCTCTATTTAAAAAGCGTGTTTATAATATGTTACACGTTTGTTGATGTGGTTCATAAATCAGGAAGGAGAAAGAGCAAGACGTGAATTAAATGAGAAGGGCTAATGATGTAGGAGACGTCCAGACCTCCAATTTCCAATCTGCTAACTCTCATTTTTGGGTAGGCATTAAAATCGGACTGTCTTATTCTGCTCCAGTTGATTTTAGAAGTCATTGCCAGATCATCCAGGGGTAATGGGAGAAGTTAACATCAGAACTCCAGTCTTAACTGCAATGATTAAAATTTCATTTTAATATTCAAATACCCAGCCAAAGACTGAGCACAGATCCCTGCCTCCACCAAGGGCTAGCCGTAGGGCTTTAGCTGCAGACGGAAACAGCTTTTTACCTAAGCTTTGTATACTTTTAAAAAACAGAACCCTGCAGCGCCGACTGCTGTGTCCTTTGGCCTTCAAGCTCACCAGAAATCTAAGTGAGGCCACAAGAAAAGATCTGTCGTTTTTGTTTGTGTTCTTGGTAGCTGAAATCCATTTAGTATAGAAATAGAGCCTGGCCCAGGGCAATGGAGGGTTATGGGTTGAGTGAGTTCAGTTGCTCCCAAGTACTCCCTGTTGTTCAGAATCTGTCTTCTGTGGCCACTGCCTACCCTAACAAGTACATACCCCAACATGCAGCTTGGTCAGCTTTTCCCAGCCATTGCAGGGAAGGAAAAGGATGCTAGGCTGTGAGGCTGCGCTCTTTCCTTTAGAACTCTCAGGGTCTCCTCACTAGCTCTTCCCACCTTCCCCTCCGAGCTTTGCCATCTGTAAAGTGGGCCTGGTGATGTCTGATAAAGTCAGGGCTGTTCAGACCTAAGATCTCACGTATGGTCTATGCACTGACCACAGTGGCCCTTCTACAGCAGCAAAGCGGAGAGGATCTACCGCTAACCACTCAGCGTCATCAGGGTCAGGCACACAGCACTCACCAGCGTGGTGTCATGTGGCAGGGAGGCAGAGATGCCCGGGGTGTGTTGGGGGCTTCTAATCATTGGCTGCCTGTCACCGTGACAGCCTCTGAACTCATTATGCTGAGCATGAGGGTAGTGGACTGCTCTTGTCCAGGGGCCTAGTAGTGAGTCCCTTGTGTGTGTGGAGACTCTGGATACCCAGAGCAAAGGGTCCTGGCTTGTTCAAATGATCCATGGTTGTTGGTGTGGCCGTGGCTAAGTCTGGGGTGTGTGTATGCAGAGGCCCAAGAGGCCTAAGGCTCCTTTGTTGTCATGAGAAAAACTGGCTGACCCCAAGTTCACATGCTGAAGCTTTAGCCACCAGTATGGCTTCATTTGGTGACAAGGTCGTCAGAGAGTGGATCAGGTTAAACAGGGCCCTTGAGGTGGGGGGAGGGACTTCGATAGGAGGAACTGAATGCAACCCATAAACTTCCAATCCACCATGACTGGGATCCATAAAAAGCAAGAGTTACTAGCCACCCTCCTCCCCCTCCTCTCCTTTCCTGTACAACAGAAGGGCCATGCAAGTCAAGAAGAGAGGGCTCCCTAGGTGACAACCCCACCACCACACACCCTGCCTGGAGTCATGCACTTCCAGCTCCCGAAGCCTGCACGGTATTTTCCTATGGCAGTGGCTCAGCCATCCCTGTCCACAGCTCACACCGGTGGTGAGGACACTCTGATAATGGTTTCTGTTCCATTCTGTGAACATCACCAACCTAGGACACCATGGTGCCAAGGCACAGGGACTCCAACTGTTATTCTCAGGTCCCTTGGCCATGCGCTTCATTGTCCCCACGGAAGGCCAGTTCAAGAGCAGTGGAGCTGGCAGTAGACCACCTCACCTCATTCCAATGCCCTGGAGGACGACTGCTCACAGCCTCTGCTAGCTAATGAGCTAAAAAATGAATTATTGGAACGGCTGCCATCAGCAGGGAGGAGGGGCCAGCTCCTCATCGGGTCTTGGTGCTGACACACCTTTAAATAAATCAACGGCAGAGAGGGAGGGAGGGGGTAGTGACCTGTCAGAAGACAGACACAAATCCCATCCCTAAAATCACAAAGGCGAAATGGTTTCAGGAGAGATACCCTCTCCTCCCTGAAATGGAGCCTTTTGGGAGTGGCTCTCTGCCTCCCTCTGGGTGACTCTGAAAGGCCTGGTGTTCAATCCGCAGGCTAGCAGTGATGAAACATGAGACTTGAGTTTAAAGAACGGGTAGGACTGGGTTGCAGAGCTGGAAGCCTGACAGGCGTCTCAGTGTCTACTGGGCTCAGCCAAGGTGCTCTGACACTATAGCTTGATGGATGGACTAAGCTACTTCTGATCTTAGGGAGTGGTGGGTGACCTGGGTAGGCCCCCAGGTGCCACCACAGAAACAGCTGCCTAATGTCCTGGATATTCTTTTTTTTTTTTTTTTTTTAAGATTTATTTATTATGTATACAGTGTTCTGTCTGCAGGTATATCTGCAGGCCAGAAGAGGGCACCAGATTTCATTATAGATGGTTGTGAGCCACCATGTGGTTGCTGGGAATTGAACTCATGACCTCTGGAAGAGCAGCCAGTGCTCTTAACCCCTGAGCCATCTCTCCAGCCCTGTCCTGGATATTCTTAAGCCAACTTGAAACAAGTTACAGTCATTAGAGAGGAGGAAGCCTCAATTGAGAAAATGTCTCCATAAGATGGGCTGTAGGCAGACCTGTAGAGCATTTTTTTAAGATTAGTGATTGATGAGGAGGGAGGTGTCGTCAGCCTATTGTGGGTGGGGCCACCTCTGGGATGGTGGTCCTGGGTTCTATGAGGAAGCAGGCTGAGCAAGCCATGTGAGCAAGCCAGTAAGCAGCAGCCCTCCATGGCCTCTGCATCAGCTCCTGCCTCCAGGTTCCTGCCCTGTTTGAGTTCCTGTCCTGGCTTCTTTCAATGATGGAGTTACAATGTGGAAATATAAGCCTCTTCCTCCCCGAGTTGCATAGGTCGTAGTGTTTCATTGTGGCAATAGTAACCCTAAGACACCTGGGCCATGTCTCACTTGGGGCCTGTCAGTCAGAACTGGCAGCTGGTAACACGGAATGCCAAGGTATGCCCAAACTGAAAATGCGGTGAGGCGAAGGATAGGCCATGACTGACTTTGTGGACCACAGCCTCCTGGTGTCCAGTAAGCTGAAATCAGAGGTCACACAGATACAGGACCATTCGCCCTCTAGTAGTGGAACTGAAGTAAAACCCATCAGATCTCAGGATGGGGACTGAGACAGATACAAACTACAATCACTACCATGCGTGAAGGAAACTGTGAAGTCAGTACATGTGGAGGGCTTTACCACTTCTGTGGAGACCTGAGCCTGGAGCTCTTCACTGTGTGCAGCCTGAGCTGCGCTCCATGCCAGACCAGTAGGGTCTAGTCCTCCCCTGAGTCCTCTGTGGTTAGTGCTGGAACACCCCAGCAGGAGCATTCATTGCAGGGCTTGTCACCAGGGCAAAACCAACCAAACAACACCACCACTAATCCCTATGACAGTAACGACCGTGACCTGCCTGTCAAGTGACTGATGGTGTACCCTGGGACTCACATGCCATTTCCAGCTACCAAACATCTCAGTGAGTGGGACCTCAGCACCACGTTCCTTATGTGAGTTCATGAGGCACTGCTCTGTAGCTGGTAGGCTCTGTGCAAACATGTCCCCTACTCCTGAATTCAGTTGTTGAAGTTACAACCCCCAAGATGACAGTCCTCTGAGCCACAGTTCTGGGGAGGGGATGAAGTCGCAAGGCAGAAGACTGGTGTCTTTTTTTTTTTTTTTTTAGTTATTCGAGAAAGGGTTTCTCTGTGTAACAGCCCTGGCTGTCCTGGACTTGCTTTGTAGACCAGGCTGGCCTCGAACTCACAGAGATCCGCCTGCCTCTGCCTCCCGAGTGCTGGGATTAAAGGCGTGCGCCACCACCGCCCGGCAAGAAGACTGGTGTCTTACCTAGGATGGCCAACGAGCTGACTTGCTCCTTCCACTGTGAGAACAAAGAACTGAATGTCGCCTGTGGAGTAGATGCTGCACTCTCACCAGACCCCCAACCCCAAGCAGTAAACTTCTAATGTTTACAAACTGTCCAGTCTAGCCAGGCGTGTAGCTTAGTAGCTAGGATCTTGGGGCACTGTCCTCAGTTCCTCAAACAAGCACCTCAGTCTAAGGCGTTTGTTACAACCGCCCGCTAAGACTTAACCCCTCCGTATCATCTCCTCACTTTTTTTTGCAGATACATGAGCCCAGTGGTGGGGATGGGTCATCACTCCACGGATGGGCTAAGAATGGAGGTGACAGATATTAGGGTCAGGAGGGGTGCAGTGTGAACAGAATCATCATAGCTATACTGTGTTAGGCACAGGGTCAGGAAGGCCCCAAGCGGGCACCCACCAAGGACGCTACAGATTTAAATATTGTCTCTGCAGTGGACACACTGATAATCTGCTCAGTTTTTCCCTCCTTTCTTCCTTACTGAAATCATTTCACAATCATTAAGAACAACCACCCCTTCACCCCAAATTGCAGAATGAGTACAGAATAAAGGGAAAGGAAACTATAACTGTGTGTGCGAGTGTATGTGCAGCTAAAGCCATCATCGGAGGCTGAAATCCTATGAGCATTCAGTCACCAAGTGGGACCCTCCTGGTAAAGACTGCCATTTGAGCACTGGCAAATCCTTGGCCCCAGAAAGTGTGAGGTGCAGGGTGGGTAGAGGGAGATGCAGAAGTCGTACTGTGCATGAACTCTTTCCTAGAAAAGGGATCCTTTTGGTTTGTTTGTTTGTTTTGTGAGAGAGTGATTCATACAGCCCAAAATGGCCTTGAACTCAGTACACATCTGAAACTGGCCTTGACCTCCTGATCCTCCTGCCTCTGTCTCCTGAGCGCTGGGATTATAGGTGTGCACCACCATGTTTGGTTTTATGCAGTGCAGGGGGGCTGAACTCAGAGCGTCAGGTATACTAGGCAACTACTGTAACAACTGAATTCCACCCCCAACTGAGAAAGAGTCTCGATGCTCCCTTTCCTTTCCTGCTGCAAAGATGCCCTCTCAGTTCCTATCGTGAAGATGGAGCCTCCTGACTGTCGCCATCTGTGTTTTGGGTCAGGCAGGGAGGGCTCAGCATACTGCCAAGGGGTAAGAAGGTTAATGGGTTTATTCCCAGAAAGAAAAAAAAAAAAACTTTTTCACAGAGCCTCTGACCAGCTTTCAGCACTGTCCGGTGGATGTCTAGAAGATGCGTCACTAAAATGCAGACATGGGGGTGGGTGGCCAGACAACCCTTGGTCCTCCAGGGAGCCTGCTGTGCTGGCTGGTGATAGTGTTTCTGGGCTGGTTTGATGAGCTGTCCCTTGGGGGTGTGGTCCTCAGCTATCGGACTTCACAAAGCATATGAGGCTCTGCCTCACCAGGGACTTTTCCCAGAAATCCACTCTGTGCTGTGAAGTCCTCCCAGCTTGTTCTTATTTGAATCTTCCCCATGAATGGTAAAGGGCCAAGAAGTAACCTTGTGTGTACACGTCACTTATCACATTGCTCCTTCTGGAAAGGTCTTTTCTTCCTAAGGCACGCGAGCGAGGGGATTTTTTTTTTTTCCAGTACTGATTTTAAAGCCATCCTGGAGGAATGAATGAATGGACGGCCTTGGGGTGGGGAGGTGAAACTGGAGGAGCCACACTTAGTCCTGAACTGGTGACAGATAAGGAGAGGAAGGACAGAGGAAGAAGAGAAAAGAAAGGGCTAGCAGCAAGGAATTTGCAAAGTGCTTCCTGCCTCAAGCTAAACAGGAACTGGGAGAGGAGGCATGGAAGACAGGGCTGGAACAATATGTTCGGGAGAGAGGGGGGCTTCCTCCCTGCAGGGCAAGCCCAGGCCCAGTGCTGGCTGAGTGCAGACCCCTGCTCACACGCATGCCTTCTCCGGAGCTTGGTTGCTAGGGGTCAGGCGACAGCACCGAGGATAGCCAACAAAGACCGATGGATATTTATTCCTTAATTACTGAAAGCTTTTAAGAAACTGGTCACTGTAAGTCCCACATACAGGGAGCAGGACGCAACAGACAAGAATTTATACTCATGGAGCAAAGACAAAATAAATATCTGGCCTGACTTCTGATCAATATTATGAGTGTTTTTTTTTTTTTTTTTTGCCAACCTGCAGGGTATTTTATGAGCATGGGGGAATGGAACAGAATCATTACTAATTAAATAAAGTCAACTGTATTAGGCTTATTACTTCTGCGAGTCACAGTTAAGTGTGCTGGGCCATGGGGTCGGGCAGATCTATAGGCAAGTGCAGGTCCAGGCATCGGAGGTGGTAACTGTCTACTTAAGTGTTCCCTATTCACAGGCACCATTAGGGTCACACTGCCTGGTGCAGCCCGTGTGGCCCAGAGGGTACCTGGGTAAGAGTGGGGTTTTCAGAGGGCTGAGTTTTGCCTCGCCTTACCCTGTGCTCTGATCTAAGGTATGCTGACACCTAGAGCTACTCATGGTCATGCTGTTACTAACACCAGGCCCCTATCCACACTTGCTCCCTAGGAACCTGCTGGAGTGCTAGGACTTAACACTGGCAGAAGTCCAAAGAAGTCTCCAAGTCACGGCTCAACAGCAGGCAGACAGACGTTCCTGGAGTTTCCTTGTAAACTGCCAGACCCAAGACCCTTCTTCAGCTCCAGCCATGGTGATCATCACTGACCCAAGACCCTTCTTCAGCTCCAGCCATGGTGATCATCACTGTTTCAAAACAGGAAAACAAACAGAGCCGACAGCCTATGCCCAGCATGCACTGGGGAGAAGCAGTGATGGGCTACCCTGGCAAGGTACAGGGAGGGGTCCAGAGGGTGGGCATGCTGCATCCTTCTCAGAGCCCACCTTGAAGGCCTAGCTCTGCAGATGCAGATTTCAGGAGAACCTCCGGATCAGAGACTGACTCTCCTCCCTGAGACCATACAGCAAAAATTTGTGTATAAGCTGGGACTAGCTGTGTTACCAAAGCTGGCAGCAGTTTATCACGTCAGCTTTCAGGAGCACGAGGAACACATTTTCTCAGCATAAACCACCTGGCCCAGCAGCAGCAATGACAAAGATAGGGAGTAATGCCACTGCTGAGCCCACTTGCTGTCCTTGGTCACTCTAGCCCACTCCTTTCATCCTCCTCTGCTACGTTGACAAAACTGGTGTTAGTTCAACAACACTCATATGCCTTGTTCTCAATCTTAAATTCAGGGAGAGCTTGGATGGCTGTGTCATGTTTGTAATCTCCATTATCAGGAAGTTGAGGCAGGAGGATTGCTATGGGTTTGAGAAGAGCCTGAGGCACAAAGTGTGTTCTAGGCTGATGAGAGTCCTTGGTGTGTGTCTGCTGATCTTCAGCTGCAGGCTCTGTGTTTCCAGACACACTAGCTGTCCCTGTTACTAACTTGAAGGAGGGTCCTAAGTCTAGCAGTTCACAAGGAAAGCCCAGCCTGGGCTGCAGAGTGACATCCTCTCTCCAAAGACCAGAAGAAAGGCTGGAGAGATGGATCAGAGGTTAAGAGCCCTGGCTGCTCTTCCAGAGGACCAGGATTCAATTCCCAGCATCCACATGGCAGCTCACAACTGTCTTTAACTACAGTTCTATGGGATCCAACTCCTTCATATAGGCATACATGAAGGCAAAACACCAGTGCTCATGAAAAACACAAAAACAAAAAGAACATAACAGGACAACATAAAACCAGGGAGGTATGGTGTCTTCTATTTCTCCATTCTGATGAACCCGTCACTCTGAGACTCTAACTGCTGTTCCTAGCGGTGGCCTTGGAGGAGGATGCTCTCCTGCTGGTCCAGGGCTGATTAAGTCAGCCACATCTCCCCTCACAGAGACAGGAGAGTACGTCCATCTGGATGCTAAACAGGACTGAAATCGCCAACAGAGCAGAAGGGATGGGGTAAGAGCTGTACCTCCTGGCTGGCTCTGCTTCTAACCGAGGCAGTTCTGTTACTGTGCATCAGGTTTCGCCACTGAGTCCTAGTATTAAGTAGCTAAGTACCGTGGTTTCTGATGGAATTCTGACAGTGAGTCTCAGAGTGCTGCCTCCCTCCCTAGGGATCAGAAAAGGACAAGGTGTCTATGAGGGCTAAGTGTATGAGGGGCAGATGGCTCATGAAGAATCACCTAGGAGGCTGAAGAATGAGCACTCTGCTCAGGAGCTCAGCTTGGTACCCAGTCCCTTCACAGGCATGTTCGGAGCCTCTTCTCTAAGTGTGGGACATAGACTCCTGGAGCAGACTAACTCCTTGGTCAGCAGCTGAAGGTCTTACATTTTCTCAGTCCTGGGTTTGAGTTGTCCCTTAGGCTCTGTACAGTGGTATCAGGTTCCTTCATCTGAAAAATGGGAATGCAGATATCCATATAGTAAAAATAGAGGAGGCTAAGTGTGTGTGGGGGTGGGGTGGGGTGCAGAAGCCAGAGACGGGTGGTAGGGTATCTGAAGAGGAAAGAGAACTAAGACCGGGTCTAGGCTGAGGCCAGGGAAGGGTCAGCAGAAAGTAGCAAACAAGGCTGACTCGGCCTCAGATGATGCCCAGTATTCTGACCTGCTTAGGGCTGAAAGGCTCTGGACTAGGAGCTCAGGGAGACCAACGGGTGGCTGGGACACACTATGGAATTTGGTGCCTGAGGCAACAGGACAGTGCCTGCTGTGGATGATATTCTCCCTTTTTCTGGGAGGCTGTGGGGAGCCTGGAACAGGAAGGGACAGAGTTTCTGATTAGTACTGAAGGACAGGAACCCCACTCCATAAAAATGGGACACAAGAAAGCAGTGAGCAGGGGCCATCCTTGGAGATGGAAGCCCAGGAGCCCAGGCACAGGAAGCAGAAACCCAGGACTGTACTGGTAGACGCCAAAAACCACTTAGAAATTTAACTTCCAATCAAATGACTTGAGGAAATGTCACACTGGTAGAGAAAGGAAAAGCCCCAAGTCATAATGCCAACATTTCCCTCTATTTTCTATCCCACTGTAAAATAACACAATAAAACCCAAAGCATTTAAAGCATCCCGACTCCAGTTCTGCCTGCTTAACAGTGTCTCTAGGTGTCTCTTAGTTCCTGTGTGTGCATATGAAGATCTCTCAGCTCAACTAGGGGCGTACACAGTAGACACGTCTGAGACTTGGCACTGGGAAGAAAGGAAAGAACTGTCTGTTTTAAGGTATAAATCCAAGAAATCTGTGCCAGGCGGGAGCAAGCCTGGGCAAGTGGAGCGAGGCAGATCTAGATTCCGTGTAATGTGGCATGAAACGCAGCTAGACCTCGGCAGCCCTCCCAGCTGCCCTGGTGGCGGAGCGCCCATCGCCGTGAATTAAGTGCAGCATAACGGTGGACTATGTGATGGGCTTTGGAACATACCACACCATAAACAGACAAGGGAAGAGAAATGGACCCTTCTTCCACCCGGGATAACGTAAGATGGATGCAATCCCTCCCCTGGTGTGCACCATTGCCCTTTAAACACCACGGGAGAGGAAAAAGTCCAAGGTCCCTTCAGCAGAGACGGCCAGGGACAAGAGGAACCACAAAACACAGGCTCCACCCATTGCTTCTGGAAGCCGCCCTCAAAACAGGGAAGGTCCCAGGTTGCTACACTGCAGCCCATTTAGAAAAGCCATAGGAAGTCCTGAGCAGTTTTCTGCCATAAACTGCCAACTGCTTTTAAGAACATAATCCTTGCTAACACTATTTTAAAAAGACATAAGACTACTGATTTCGAACAATACTAGGTATCTTCTTAATGTAGCTTTTTCTTTGACTCTTTGGTGTGGGAGGAGATTCCATAGTCACAGCTACCCAACCATAACAATAAGAACACAGGCTTTCCAGGAGAGGATGCATTGAGAGTATGCAAATGCAAAGACACTTAAAGGTAATTTGCATTTTTAACTTTCTCCAAAGTAGGAAAACATGGAAAGTGCTCCGGACATGAATTAGTGCTCTGGGACCTGCTGATTCTAGTAGGCACCACTGACATGTTCCCTAGTGGAGGAGACCAGCCTTTGAGCAGTCATTCTTATCAACCAAGATAGGCTTTACTCCAGTGTAATGACAATCAAACTGCTTTTGGAGACCAGATAAAACTTTTTTGGAGGAAACCTTACAAATGAACAACTACTGCTGTTTTTTCTTCCTTAACCAGTGGACTGATACTACAAATACAAGGCTCATGGCTGAAGAGATGGTTTAGGTAGTAGAGGGCTTGTCCTATAGCACGGGGACCTAAGTTTGAGTCCCTAGCATGTACATACGACACCAGCAGTGTATGTCTGTAATCCCAGTGCTGGGGTGGCGGAGACAGTAGGGTTCCTGGAGGCTGGCAGGTCACATGCACTCATGGTCACATGCTCAAATCCATACATACATCCACTAGCTGATTTTTCCAGGTGCAGCTCTGTTGCAGTGGATATGGTCACAGAACAACTCATCTTAAGGATATGAGTTCATTGTCTATGTAGAGAAAGCTTTATTATTTAACAAGGGTCGGCGAAATTTTTTCATTAAAGTCACCAAATCTCTAAGTAACGGGATAAGTAGGCAGAAACTGGTCAGATGTTTCATTTTCCGCAAGTGGTGGAATCTAGCCTAACGTGAACTCTGAGCGATGAGCTTTTCTCATGGAGAGAGCTTGGAACAGGGGCTAGAACTGTGTGGACACAGCGTGCAAACACAGTATGGCTGCACAGCTCTGTTGCACAGGGAAGCTGGGCCTCAGACCAGGCGTCACTTGTAAGCACTCTACTGTCACTGCCAGAATTCAACACTTACGGCTCAAGAGTCCCGGGGGTGCTCCAGAGCTCCAGACATAGTCCCAGAAGTGCTCCAGACAGTCCTGGGCAGTTGAGCTGATTGTATATCAGCTGATGGTGGCAGAATTGTGGCCAGTCCATGAAGGAATAGCAAAAGGGACTCTGTAAGCAGATGGTGAACCCCACCTCTCTGCAGAGAGGCTCCTAACTGAGACACCCAATGGCTGGCCGCAGAGTTCTCACAATCTGTCTCTGGTCTGGAGCCCGGGGTTCATATTCGTTGAAAGCCTTTGTTTTTGTTTTCTCATGACAGGGTTTCTGTGTGTACTAATAGCCCTGGATGTCCTGGAATGTGCTCTGTACACTAGGCTGGCCTCAAACTCACAGAGATCCACCTGCCTCTGCCTCTCAAGTGCTGGGATTAAAGGCTTCTAGACAAAAGAAAAAAAAAGGATTTCATTGAGACAGTTAATGTCAAAAATCTAAAATATGAGGAAACAGTCTGACAGTTGTCTGAGTGATTAAAACAGAATTACTATATGCCCCAAGGGCTCGACTTGCCATGAGCCAGAGGTACCTACAAGAACTAACTTGAGGGCTGGACAGATGGCTCAGCGGTTAAGAGCACTAGCTGTTCTTCCAGAGTTCCTGAGTTCAATTCCCAGCAACTACATGGTGGCTCGCAACCATCCCCAATGCATTCTGATGCCCTCTTCTGGCTGCAGGTGTGCATGCAGACAGAACACTCATATGCATAAAATAAATAAATCCTTAAAAGCAAAGCAAAGCAAAACAAAAACAAAAAAGAACCAACTCAGGGACTGGAACGGATCTGTTGATACCCAGGCCCAAGGAGGCATTACTACAAGAGTTACAGTGAGGAAGAAGCTTAGGGGTCCATTTTGAGGTATGCAGGTGAAGAAGTTGCACTGAATACAAATCAATGAAATGCTATTCAGTGCTATTAAAAAGAGAGAAAAAAAGAAAAAGATTCAGACATGAGCTACAATATGGATGAACTCTGAGGACTTTATACTAAGTGAAAAAACACAAAGGAGAAGGCTTTGGTTCTATATGCAGGGGGTCCCCAGGAGTCTGGTTCACAGGAACAGACAATGAACTCTGGGTTGTCAGTGGCTATGTGGGAAGGGACAGGGAGAGAGGAGCTTGTGTTGAGAGAGAGTTCCAGACACTGGAAAGATGGGTCAGCACTGACTGTTCTTTCAGAGGACATGGGTCCAATTCCCAGCACATGTAAGTCCAGTTCAGGGTATCTGACATGCTCCTTTGGCCTCTGTGAGCACCAAGCATACATGTGGCACAGAGACAGACATCCACACACACAGATCATGATACAACAGTGATGACTATGAGAGAGATAATTTCACTGCAAGATGATGGGTGGAACAGTCTCTCGGACAAAAGGTGCCTATGGCTTTACATGAAGAATACCTGTACTTAGTGCCAATAATGTGAATTTTCAAAGAGTTAAGATGGTAAACTTTGGATCATGTATATTTTACTATAGATCCCCCCTCCCAAGACAGAATGTCATGTAGTCCAGACTGGTCTTGGATTCCTTACACAGCCACAGACGACCCTGAACTTCATCCTCCTGCCCCCACCTCCTCTAAGTGCTGGTACTACAGGTGCATGCCAATAAAATACCCATTTTATATGGTGCTAGAGACTTGAACCCATGGCTTCAGGCATGCTAGGCAAATTATCAACGGAGCCATCCCTTGATATTTGCAATTTGAGTCAATGTCTTAGGTTACTTTTCTATTGCTGTGTCAGAACACCATGATCGAGACAACTTACAAAATAGAGTGTTTAATTGGGTTTACAGTTTGAGAGGGTTGGAATCCATGACACAGCAAAGGCATGGGGGCAGGGACAGCTAAGAGCTCACGTTTTATCCACAAACAGGAAGTAGAGAGGGAGATAACTTGGAATAATGCAGGTTTTTGCAATCACAAAGCCCACTTCCAAGGGACACACCCCCTCCAAGGCCACACCCCCTCCAAGGCCACACCCCTCCAAGGCCACACCTCCTCCAAGGCCACACCTCCTAATCCTTCTCAAACAGTTCCACCAACTGGGGACCATGTATGCAAACATATGAGCCTATGGGGGCATTTGCACTTAAGCTGTCATAGTTACTGCGAGTGAAGCTGTTATGAAAATTTCAGGCATTTTTTTTTTTTGTGTGCCCAGTTTTCATATAGGAAATAAACACATATCCATCAAATTGTTCTCCAGACTAGAAGGGTTAAGCATGATTGTTAAAGTATTATTTGATAAAATACTAGGATGATAAAGAAAGTATGTTTTCAAAAGTTATCAAAGAAAGAAGTGACACCACTGTATCATTCACTGTTCTGTAGACTCAGTCCAAGGAGGCTTCCTCCATATCGCTAGAGAAGGTGGAGCTCTCATAGCCACAGCTGAGCCAAAATGTGTTAGGGAAAAAAAACCAACCAACCAACCACACAAACAAACAAATGCTACCGAAGGAGAAAGTGGCACACAGGTGTCAAATAATATGCTTGTAAATATGTTTAAAGGATTTGTAAGTTTGCTCAGTGGGATCAAATTTATAAGGCTGTCAAAACCAATAGTGAGACGCCCATATCTTCTGACTTTCAACAGAAAAAGTCTATATGAAAGGCAAAGACCTGAGCAATTGGAAGCATTCAAGACAGGGGAGGGCCTCCTGGGACTGCCAAGATCCCAGGCACAGGGCACCTCAGTTCAACTGCCTGCTTTTCCGTGCCTCTCTCCTGTCCTTTGTAGTCTCTTTGGGAGCACATTTGGAAATTATTGAAAAAGATAAAATGACTCTAATCTGTTACCAATTAGAAGAAACTCGAATATTATTTTCTAATTTGTGACTCTTGAGCATATTTCTTAAAACCCCAAGAGAAATAATTGGAATAATCACACCCGCTCCTGAATATTTCTATTATGCTCTTGAAATAAGAGGGTGGCTCTGTCCTTTCTGAATCACATGCCTGGGGGTTGAAGGGATCTTCAAGAAATCAAAGCTCTGGCTGTGAGTCACCCCTGCTGCCCAGGCTGCAGCAGGCCCTGAGTAGCTGGCACCCTGCTCTGGGCAGGAGCTGGGTGAGACTAGCTGTGATCCCTGATAAAGACATGCTCCTCCCTGCAATGCCACCCACCCCAAACTGGAGACTTATTTGTAGCTTTAGAAAACCTGTCTAGGATAAGTTCTGATTTATGATAGGAGAATGCCATGGTGCCCCCCCCCCACTTCTAAACCTAGTTATCCTGTGATTTGAGTGACTACCCCCTGAAAATTGGTAATTTCTTGGTGCTTAGCAGTATGAGGTCCACCAATGAGGAGTGTGGCATGCTAATAAATTTATAGGGCGTTATAGCCAATTAGAGCACACCAGCCATTGGACGCCAATCAACTTACCACTCCGCAAATGCACTCTTTATGGTC
This sequence comes from Lophiomys imhausi, assembly GCA_907164525.1. NCBI lineage: Eukaryota > Metazoa > Chordata > Mammalia > Rodentia > Muridae > Lophiomys > Lophiomys imhausi. Next base: position 13,022,698 of record CAJQZJ010013540.1, on the reverse strand, counting down.
CACACTCTTTTGGTTCCATTCCTCATTTATATGTTTGAAAAGCAGCAGATTAATGCTGAGGGACTCGAATTTGTAGCAGGCCCTCTGGGGAAGCAACCTCCCTCTGCCTCAGAGCAAACTTCTCTTTGTTCTTTGGTTGGAGGTATAGCCCCTAAGAAGGGCAAGGTACCTGAATGGAATGAGAGTCACTCAAGACTCTGGGTATAATCCACGAGGGCAGGCCATTTGGGAACCTTCCTGCTGATATCTGCAAGGCTAGTAAGTGGGCTTTTTTGGTTTGTTTGTTTTATTTTTTAAATCTCTGCTGCTTAGTCAATGGAAGTTCAAAGGGCAACTGGAAATGAAAAGCCTGGGAAGTAATTGGGAATGATGAGGGAACAGGAAGTGTATAAGTCCAGCTTTTTCCTTTTCTTTCTTTTTTTTTTGTATACAGCACTGACTGGGATATTTTGTTATTTCTTTGGGAGGATAAAGCTGTCCATGCACATTTGGGTCCAATGGCTTAGATGCTGCCAGTGGTGTGAGAAATCTGGCTTTAACTTTCCCTTTGGACACTGGGGATGTCTCTCCCTTCTCCTTTCTCTGAGTTGTGATACATGTACCCCCCTTCTCCTTGGATGTTTTCAGGGAGATCCTTTCTCTTTCTTTGCAGAAATGAGCTCTGACTCCCCTCTGTCTTTCTAGAGCTTACCCTTGCCGTCCCACCTTTCCCAACATTCACTGTTTGAAGGAACACCAACTGGGCACTCAGCACTTGGCACCCAGTGAGGCTCTGGAACAGGTGGGTGGAGGCAGGCAGAGAGAAGAAGAATGTGGTAAGAGCGACATTGGAGGAAAAAGTACTGTGACTCACGGGAGTCACACCAATCAGGAAAAGCCATGTTCTCTAGGCATCTGAAATTAACTTACAAAATAACACCGCTTTCTTCATCTTAGAAACACCGAAGTCACCAGCAAAAATGAGGGCATCAACACACTGAGCCTGGCCACCAACAAAACCTGGTGGCTCGCAGACACATCAGCTTCTCTGTGCACTCATCATCTACGAACCGAGAGTAGACAAGGCCAGCCAGCTGACACACTCACGTGCTTCCTGATTCACCACAGCAGCTGTGGAGTGGCAACCAAGGTGCAAACTCCAAGGTTTCTTATTTCCTATCAGAGCTGGGGTCGCCTTGCTCTTCTTTGGGGTAACAGGTGAGCCCCTTACAAGTGTCACACGAGGGAACTTTGCCTTTGCCAATTTCCAAATAAAAAATACTGACGACCCCTCTTAGCATGGGTGGGGGTTACTCTCAGAGATCTGACTAGACCATGACACGGGGGAGCAAGGCCAGTTGCCTGAGGTCTGGCTGATCACTTACAGTGTGATGCACACTAGCAAAGGCCCTTGCCTTTCTGGAAATGAACTTCATGGAGAATAAGGGTCTTTATTGCTCCAGAGTGAGGTCTTGCCCAGAGTCTATGTTATATACTGGACAGATGACACTTCCCCTGGGGTGAGGGATACTGAAGCTGCCCTCAGCAGGCTTCCATACCAGGGCTGTGCTGGAGGCTGGTTAATTTAACCAGCCAGGCTGTCACCATCTTCTAACACTCCAAGCCAGTAGAGAACAAGGGGACCACTCTCCTCACCCTCAAGATCTCTGGATTGCTATTTCCTACCAGGGTCCACCCTAGAGCCTCATGATAGTGATTCAAGTTTCAATGACACTAACCTCTTCCTTGACGGACAGAGAAAGTAGCTATGCCTTTAGCTGCCATCTGTCAGATGTCACAGTACTACAAATAAATACAGAAAAGCTTCTAAACAACAGGGTGTCCAGGTCATCACATCCACAGGATTCTACTCAGAATACCACAGGTGGGAAGGTTCCACCACCTCCTTCCTACGCTACACCCATCATTTCAACAGGGATTGTAGATCAGGGACAGGCATGTCATGGTAGGGTCACGACAAGTGGAAGGTCATAATATGCAAGGTAAGTGGCCCTGAAAGGGGGACAGCTCCTTTATAGGAAGGGGCTGGGATACTCTTTCAAGAATGAGCACAGAGCACACACAACACTGTCCCCACCCCTACCCCCACCCGGGGCTTCAGTTTCCTCTCATTCCCACCTCGCCCCCTAAACAGCACTGGAATGCCCTGTCCCCTGATGGGCTTCATAATGAGAAGTGCTGTCAATCACAGCTCCATTAGCCTGGACAGACTTTCAGTTCCTGAAACAATTTATTGGATTCCCAGAAGCAAATGGGCCTTCTTCCTTTTCAGCTCTGTTTTTAGGGAGCTATTCAGAGGGAGTGTGTGTCCCTTCTGTCCCTGCTGGGCTGCCTTTGTTCCATCCATCTACTCATGAAAACAGTTTCCTGAGTCTACCTACCTCCTCTGTCCTGGGTTTCCCCCAGTGTTTGCCAAAATGTCTTCCCCCCCACCGCTCAGCTGCCACACAACCCACCAGCTGTTTCCAGCTACTGAACCAGGGAAGCAGCGGTGAATTCTATTTGCAGATTTTTGGAGGGAACCAGAGCACGGGATGGGGGAAGGGAAGAGGCACATGTGTGAAATTAAACTAATGCAAAGAAATAATGAGCTAATGAATGAACGGCAGAGGGTGCCCATCTTGTCTGGAATTCCCAGGCTCCCTACCAGGAATCTGGTAAACTATAAAGAATTGGGTAAAGAGGCAGCTGCTAAAACTTTATCCCACAAGCATTTAATTTTCCTAGCTTTGAGGCAGGATCGAGTTATGTAGTAACTCAGGCTGGCCTCAAACTCTTGATCATAGCCTGTAGAATGACTATACTCACATGTCTGGTGAGTAATTTTGAAATATCGATGTTCCTAACTTTTTTTTTTTTGGTTTTTGGAGACAGGGTTTCTCCTTATAACAGTCCTGGCACTCACGCTGTAGACCAGGCTGGCCTCTAACTCACAGGGATCTACCTGCCTCGGCCTCCCTTGAGTGCTGAGATCAAAGGCGTGCACCACCACACCTGGCTTTAAGAGCTATGCTGATGATGGTTAAAGTTATGCTCTGATGACGTTTTCGAGTAATTAAAAATATCAACCCAGTGACTCACACTTAAGATCTCTATACCTTTTGGTTTCTGAGTAGAAGAGGAGGATTAAGAATTACATATGAGCCGGGCGGTGGTGGCGCACGCCTTTAATCCCAGCACTTGGGAGGCAGAGGCAGGTGGATCTTTGTGAGTTCAAGGCCAGCCTGGTCTACAAAGCGAGTCCAGGACAGCCAGAGATATTCAGAGAAACCCTGTCTCGAAAAACCAAAAAAAAAAAAAAAAAAAAAAGAATTACATATGATAACATTTCTCTTCTTGAAGAATGACAGACACTGAGCCACTGCACCTGAGCAGGAAGGTGCGGCCTTTTAGGCGTCACTCACTTTAACTTTTAGCCTGGGAAAACACGCTGCAGAAGCTGAAGACTGTGTCTTGCCTCCTGAAGCCCTCAAGTCAGTGGTAAATTGAGGGGCACCATTGCGCCATGGAGATCCAATCAGGATAAAATTATGCAGTCATGTACGAAATAATATCTATTAGGCTAATTTAATCACCAAATACTTTACAGATGAATTAGAATTTAGAATCCAATTATTTCCAACATTCGGACTGTCAGAGCCTGTTTCTAGACAGGAGGGAGAAAAAAAAAAGGAGCCGATGATGATGATTAGGGCAGGCTTTGAAAACGCAGTAGGCAAGGCTGGGAGAGCAAGGGAGGAAAGACAGATGTGATCAGGGTTTGCCATCACACACCCTGCTCTACCTTGCCTGGCCCAGGACACACCGATTCTTTAGCCCTGATGGACAGCCACTGTCCTGGTCAGGAGCCACTCGATTCCCAAAGGAGCGGTCATCATCCTGGGCTGGCACTCCACAAAGGCAGTGTAGCTAGGCCATATTCTGGGGTGGCCAATGCTGCAGACCAGCTACTCGGTCTGGGAGTATGCAGTATGCCCCACAGTCCACTGTAGGAGCCATGATACCTACTGGGAGATTCTGCTGACCTGCTCCCAGCCCTTGCCTTCTCCATGGCTACACTGCCTTTCATGAACTGTAAGGTTGTGAAGAGACTGGGAGAAGCTAAGGAAACAAAAGAGGCCGGGGGAGATTTCCACACCACCGGTGGGGTTGTTTACTATCTTTTCTGTGGGGGAAACTGAGACCTGGGAAGACTGGTAAACACTAGGGGCTGGGTTCATCTTTAAAAATTTAAAACTGACTCAACATTCTTTATTCATTTTCTGTGCACATATGTGCACGTGTGTGCATGTATGTGTCATTGCAGGCATGTGGAGGACAGAGGAAAATTAGTAGGAGTCAGTTCTCTCCTGGGGACTGACCTTGGGTCTTCAGGCTTGGCTATGAACACCTTTAAGTTCTAAGCCATCTTGGCAGCCCAGCTGGGTGCTTGTCACTGACTTTGGAGACAGTCCCTCTCCCAAACACAGAACGTTGTGATGTGCTTGTTCGTGCCCAGACAGGGCTGTAACTTCTCAAAGAATCAAGCTGGTGGCTTTTTGTTTTCCTATTTTTAGAGGTTAGTCCAGGCAGCAATGGATCGTGTAAACAACTATTAAAAAAAAATAACACTTGAGTTATAAAAAGGAATATTTCAGGGTTTCAACTATTTAAATTCCAACAGAGATTTTTTTTTGTGAAAGAAAATGGGTGAAACACATATCCTTTTCTTTCTTTCTTTTTTAATGCTACGTTTTCTTTGGGGAGTAGAAGTATGCAGAGGTCCTCTGCATCCTGGCCATTTTGCAATTCTCAGGAATCTCCCACATTTCCAATAGTGGAGCTGGAATGTTAGGGAAAATCCACCACTTATAATTCCTTCCAGAACGGTCACTACAGCATGAATGAATAAATGTACTATGCATTTAAATTTTAAAGTGCCAGCAGGCTATGGGGCTATTGTCAAGATGGAATACATTTGTTTACATTTAAGGTGGCCATGGAGACCCTCCGTCCTTAGGAAGGCACAGACACAGTTAACCTCCTTGCCAAAGCCACTGTCTAAGGGCCTCCCCCGCCCACTGCAAGAGGGGGGGAGAGTCTTCCCTGTCTGCAGGCCTCAGGGGGTTTATGATGGGAGCTTCCTGCCTGGCTGAACAGAGAGCCTGACCCTATAGACTTTGTGGGTCCTCCTGCTCATTTTCTTCCTCCTGGCACAAAAGGTAGCCTTATTATCCCTTTAATTACTGACTGGGTACACTGCTAGGCTCTGCCCCCTGTCCTCAAGGACTTTTGTGTGTGTTCCTGGGTGGGTGCACGTGTGTCCACATCTGCCTCTTTGATTCATTTGATTGAGGGCAAGGCTCTGGGTGGGATCTCAGAGGAGGCAGTCCTTGTTTTAGGATGGTTTATTGTAAACTTTTAATAACACCTGTTAAGGGCTGGAAAGTTGGCTCAGCCATTAAATATGCTGACTGTTCTTGCAGAGGACCTGGGTTCATTTCTCAGCACCTACATGGAGGCTCCCAACCATCCACAGTTTCAGTTCCAGGGATACAATGCCTTCTTTTGACTTTTGTGGACACTAGGCATGCACGTGGTGCACACACATGCGCACATACAGACAAAAAACACATACACATAAATACATAAACATCTTAAGACAAAAAAATAAAAACACTTATCAGTCTATCCTCTCATAAACAAAAATCAAACTTTGTGCCCAATTTCTTTTAAGTCTTAAACATTTTTTTCTTATGCAATTGTTAAAAGAAAAAAAGAAAGAAAAGGAGCCTAGGAATGCAGCTTAATTGGAGAGTCCTTTCTTTTTTTTGGTTTTTCAAGACAGGGTTTCTCTGAATATCTCTGGCTGTCCTGGACTCGCTTTGTAGACCAGGCTGGCCTTGAACTCACAAAGATCCGCCTGCCTCTGCCTCCCAAGTGCTGGGATTAAAGGCGTGCCCCACCACCGCCCGGCCTGAGAGTCCTTTCTTTCCTACATGTACAGGGTCCCTAGTTCAAACTCTAGCATGGCAATTACAAACTAACCAACAAACAAAACAACAAAAAGGAAAAACCTCATTATTATAAGAACAGAAACCCGGCTGGAAGCGGTGGCGCACAACTTTAATCCCAGCACCCAGGAGGCAGAAGCAGGTGGATCTCTATGAGTTGGAGGCCTGCCTGGCCTACACAGAGAAGTTCCACACTAGCCAGGGCTGCCCAGTGAGACTCTGAATAGAAATAAACTCTACTTAAGATTAGTAATCAAGGGACAGTGAGACAGCTCATTGGATAAAGGTGTTTGTCATTCAGTCTGATCTTCTGAGCTTAACTGCTGGGACCTATAAGGTGGAAGGGAGGGAACCGACTTCGGCACACACCACAGCATATGTATACCTCCACAATAAATAAAAACAATAAAAAGTTTAAAGACAGTATTCATCTAAGGTCTGTCCAAATTTGGGGTGTTGATCCCTCCCCTGAATCTAGGAGTGTATTGCATTGTGTGGAATTCTGATGAAGGCCTTTCAGCCACTAGAAAGTAAGCAGAGGTGCTGATCGCTTGAGGGATAAAGACCTTTCTATGTAAAGCTCGTGTACAGAGGGGACCACATGCAGCATTTCTATGTCAGTCTTGACAGGTTCAGGCAAACAAAACCTCCTCCTTATGGCGAAGGAAAACAATCCTTTCTTCTTTCCTTTGGGAACACTACACAGTTAATTTGATAAGACTGTGAGGAAGATGGTACCTCAGTATTAGACATTCATTGACCAGGAGCTGGTTGTGCTGCCCACATCACCACAGGTTCACCTCAAAATTCCAAGTCCAAAGCTGAGGTGAGCCATACAGCTATCTCTTTGGCATGCTCTCCCAACCCACTTAGGTGAGCATTGAGGCCTCTCTAACGAGGTGAGTTTCACAAGCCAGTTGCCACTGTAGGTAGGCTGTCTGTTCCTCAGCAGCTTTTAGAGCCACACCTTCCTTTCCAGAGTGACAGAGGGGTGGCCCTATCTCCCTGTGACCCAGTGGGCAGCAGACGCTTGGCAGGACCTGGTCGTCAGCTCCCACCACATGCCTAATTAATGACCCTGCTGGTCGCAGCTGGAAGAGCCGAGCTGGGGGTGATTAATTAAATTAGCTGGCAGAGGAAATTACAGTGGAAAAGCCAAAGTTTGATTGCTCCATAATTAACCGCAGTGCAAATAATATCTGCATCTATAACTTCCAGCGATGAGATCAGAAGCCAGTTGAATCTGGTGCTGATTGAAGCTGTAAATATCCTGTGGTGAGGAATGATAGGTTTGTTCTAGAGGGAAAACTCATAGAAATGGACTGCTAGCAAATGGGATAAGGGTGGAAAAGGCATCAGAGGAAGCTGCAGGGAGGAAGCCCCACCTTTCATACTGCCTTTGGCCAACATTAAAACAAGTCTTTTCATATTTCCTTTGGATTGGTGGCAAGGCACGCTAGCCTACATGCCCTAGCTTCGCGCTTCCGATCTGACTTCCCATGTGTGGAACCAACACTGGGGTTCCATCCCCACCTTCAGTCCAGGGATTAAAAACCCAATTCTAAAATAATTTCATAGGCTAATAGAAGGGAATGCTTTCATCTCCCTGAGAAGAGAATGTTCTATTTGGGCCACCAAATGCTCTTCTGGGGAATGGCATTTCGTCTTTGCAGAAATTTCACGTCCAAAATATGGTTTCATTAGCCTTAGCATTCTACTTAAAAGAAGAGTGTTTTATACAGATAATTGCCTTGGGAGGAAAAACTTGCAGAACTTTCAGCAGATGAAAGTGTTACTTTTCTGACCGCCCATGTATTTGCACTAGTGAGTCATTTCAAGACTGAAGTAACCATATTGAGGAGGATCTCAAAGTGAAGATGGTGGTCTGGGCCACAAGGTTTGCCTTCTGCCTGCTGCTGCTCAAGAAAAATTGCCCCAATCTTAGTGTCTGAAGAGCACTCGGTACAGTGGGGGAAAATACCACGTCACTAAAACGGGATGTTGTTGCCATGACTCAAGCACAGCATCAGACGCACACATCTGGCTGTTTCACTACTGCCCTTTACAACTAGCATTGAACAAGAGGGTAAATCTCTCTGACCCTCATGAAAGGTGAGGTTCTGGGTATTCATAGATGGCAGGAAAGGGTCCAGCATCCTCATGCAAGCCCAGATACTCCTTTTGCTACCAATGAGTTTTGCTTACAGCAGAGGGCTCTTCCTACTGCATGCTAGTTCGCTAGTCTGAGAAGACCCATAAGAGCCATTTGGGTGGATGCAAAGAAATGAACAGACAGAGCCCTGACCTTTGTGTGTGTGTGGGATGATGACACTGCCTAGGCCCATAGGAAACTCATGGCATGGGCCAGGGTCTAGAGGAGACAGAACAATATGGTAAACACAGCATAGGCTCCCAAAGACGTTCTACATGATAATTTTCAGAACCAGTGCATATGCGGAGTGATATGGGCACATAACTGGAGATGTGATGGGGTCGAGGTCCTGAGGAAGAGTTACTGAAGGGTATTTAGGTGGTCCATGTAATCACAAAGACAATTGTGTGACAGAGAGGCAAGAGGAACAGGCCAGGGTCCAAAGTAAGTAGGCACCTCTAGAAGCAGGGAAGGTAGGAAGAGTGTTGTTTCTTACTGTAAGAGTTCTAGTCTCCAGGACTAGAGTAAACCTGAATGCCTTTTAATCACATTAATGTGGGCATTCCTTCTGCGGGCAGGGGCAGCCACATGTCCAGTTCATTACAAGGGAAGGATTGAGAAGTTAAAAGCTGGTGTGGGTAGAATATCTGTGATGTAGCAAGGGCTGACCTTGGTGGCATCTGCTGGGCTCAATCCCTGGCAACATCAGGGCATCTTGTTCTCTGCAGAACCCCTGCCCTTGCTGTGGAAATCACACAGATCTCCAAACTTGCCAGGCCACAAGACTCAGATAGCACTGTGGAGGGCTGCAGAGAGGAGAAACTGACTCTGTGAGAGGTTGCCTGATTCTTGTCCTTATTCACAGTGAGAGGCCAAGCTCCAGGGACTCTTCTGTGTTTTCGTGTCTATCCAGCACGGGCTACGAGTGCTTGTGTTCTCAACAGCCTTTCCAAGCACGTGCACAGCAGGACAGCCTTCGAAGGCCACAGTTTTCTCCATGGCTCAGGACAGCTGTGCGGATTATAACAGCTCATGCTGGGACCATGGCGGCTCAGTTGTAAAGGGCTGGCTCTGCAAGGATGGGGACTTGAACTCAACCTCCAGAGCGCATGCAGAAGAAACTGGAGTGATGGCACATGTTTGTAATTCCAGTGCTGGAGAGGCAAAGACTGGAAGACTCCCAGGGCTCCCGGGTCAGCTAGCCAAGGCTATATGGAAAGTATATTCTAGGCCAGTGAGATACCCTGTCTTAAAAAAACAAAACAAACAAAACCCCCCAAAAGACATGGGGACAGCACCTGGGGAATGATACCTGAGGCTGTCCTTTGTCTGTCATGAGACCTGCACTCATGCATGCCTTTACACACATGATGAAAACTCAGGCCCCTGGGCCAGGCTTCTTTCCTACCACAGGAGCTACTATATGTAGGTGTCCACTGGCCCCAGGACTCATTTCAATGAGGGATACAGGGGCTGATCTAATGGTCGATATTCTGGCTACTACCTTTGCCTGACACACTTTCCTTCATAACCTGGAAGGGTCATGTGCCAACCAGCCAACATTGCCAATTGTTTCAGACCCTTCACGTTTCCCCCTCCCTTCCAACCTCCCCCGGAATATTAGACTTTAGCAACAGTGAGATGTATACGACTGAGCTGCGTTAGGGTCCCTTCCTAACTGTACGGCTGTCCCACTTTGGAGGCTATTGGGTAACTGTCTCAGCTCCCTCTGTTCTACTGAAGCCTGCCACCTCCTCTACCCTGCCACACTGCAGTGTTCACATGAGCCATCCCATTACGTAACTTTCCCTTTCCAGACTCTGGAAAGTGCAGGTATGGTGTCACACGCAGGGCTGGGGTAAGGCTGGCAGGGACTCTGTTGCCCTTTGTGTAGATGCAGCCTGTGAAAAGGGCAGAATCAGGATACCCTTCCTAGCTTGTATACCTGGCTGAGGACAGAACTGTGGTCTTACTGCATAGGTCTTTCTACTGCCGTGAAGGGTAGATAGAGCCAGAAGTGAGAAAGACAAGGCAGTGGGGGTGGTTACTTGTCTATCAAGAGGGGATGGAAGGCTGAAGGGCCAGTCTAGGATCAGTTTAAGGTTCCTAAAGGGAGAGGGGCCATCAAGTCCAAGACACAGGACCTAGCAGGGGCCAAGTTGTGAGTGACAGCCACATAGTGGGAAGGGCTCTACCTGCTCAGGAGTGGGTGTGGTTGAGCACACCTGTCTAGGGAGAAAAATCTTCAAGAAGCAGGGAGCTTAATAAGATCTTCTAGAACGGAATTCTCTGGATGACCGAAACCACATCAGGCGTGACGGTCAGTCTCACAAGTCCCTGTGGCTGAGCCTAGGGTCTAGTGATGCTGGCAAGGCATTAGGTAGGTGTGATGTAGCACATCTGGGCTGTAGAGTTCAAGTAAAGGACACGGCTTTAATAACAAGGGGGGTGAGGGTGGGTTCATCAAGTCTGTTGAGGTTCTAAGGAAATACTGAAGTCCTGGACCAGCCTAGTGCATCAACTCCCTCCTGGGGCCCACCCTACAGACAATCTAGTTGTTTTTTAAATTATTTTACCTTTATTTTATGTGTGCTGGTGCTGTGCCTACATGTATGCCTATGTGAGACTGTCAGATCTTGGAGTGACAGTTTTGAGCTGCCATGTGGGTGCTGGGGTCTGAACACAGGACACTCCAGTTCGTTAAACACTTTTTCCTCTCCTCTCCTCTGCTCAGTTCTGTTCTCTGGAGTGTGGGTGGGTTGGGGTAGGGGCAGTGGCATGGGACCCAGTAGGTCTGAGTTGAGCGGCACTGGGTCAAAGTGTTACATCTGGAGTCTCCAAGGAGCAGCAGCAAGAAAGGACAGACAGATAGATGTGGGGTGATGGAGCCATGCTTATCAGAGATTCCCAGCAGCCCAGGCCCTCAGACCAGCTGGGCTCTTCTTAGAAACCCATCATTACGAAAGAATTAATAGTCCCACCAAGTGTGCACATGGGCATGCCCATCCCAGCATCGTCAGAATCACCTCAATTTGAACTGTTCACCAAGCAGAGGTGAGTCATTAGCCCCCACCTCAAACACACAATATATCACTGGAACAGTGCCAGGGTCAGAACCCAGAGCCTCATGCACACCAGGAAAGTGCTTCATGCAGAACTACAGCACCAGTTCTAAACGTGGCACCTCAGAAGTCATCTGCAGTGAAAGACTCAGATGATCTCAGTAGCGTGAGGAAACAAAACCAACCACAAAAAACAAACAAAACAAAAAAAAATTCTGTCTCAAAAAATGTTAATTTGAGGGACAGGCATCAACACTGAGTCTGTTTATGTAGTCTAAAGTCCAGGCAGCCAAGGATACACAGAGAAACCCTGTCTCAAAAAACCTAAAAAAAAAAAAAGAGCCTCTTTCACTGTATTCCCTTCTCAAGTTCTAGAAGCATCTATCACCACTGCCTGGCACTAAAATCCACAGGGACATATTTTGGTTTTGGAAATCCTGACTTGGACTGGGCATCCTGGTTCATGTGCAACATGGTCAAGATGGCTTCAAGAGTTGGTGATCTCCCTTCGGCCTGGGCTCAGAGGCTCCTGGCGCTTCCTGAGCATACTTCTCTTCAGATCAGCCTCGGTTCCCAAGTCACTCACTTACTTGACCACAGGTTTCAGACCTAGAATCAATGAATGGTGGTGTGTCTGATGTGTGTGTAGACCTGACTGCTGTGTATTAGAGTCCTGGATCAAGCAGGGAATGTAGGAAGGCTTTCGAAGAAGCCAGTGAAGATATGAAGGTGGATCTGGCAGGTGAAGGGAAGCTTCCTAGGGGAGGACATGCTTTGCAGTCCAAAGACTTGCTACTTACCCTCGGATGCTTCCAGGATTGAAGAGGTCTGCAGACCTTTATTTACCCAGGAGACTCTGAAACCCTAAGAAACCAGGGCTGGGCCAGATGGCCTGTCCTCTGCGGCTGGAATTCAGCTCACTGTTATGGCCACCAGGGGAAAAGAGTGGGGCCCTTTTTGCCCCCCCCCCCCCCCTTTGTGCAGCCTTTTTGTTTTGCCCTTTCTTTGGCTTTCTCAGTAAACTGGGAGCCCCCTGGAGTGGGGGCGGGCAGTGCTGAGTCTTTTTCTTCCCCAACAGCTTTATTGAGGTATAATTTACATGCCATAAAATTCACCTGTTTTGGATATACAACACGGAGATTTTTATTAAGACCACAGGGCTGTGCAAGTATCTCCAGAATCTGGCTCTAACCTGTTCTCATCATTCCAGAGGATTCCTTGTGCCAGGCTGGGACTACTGATCTCACACTAGGCAGCCATTCCTCTGTTGTCTGGACAGATCTACCTTCTCTGGCTATTCCACATTGGGGGGCGGGGGGAATCTCACAGTCCGTGAGCCTTCTGTGTCCAATTCCATCACAAAGTTCAGTCTTAAATATTCACTGCATATAAAGGAAAAAGGGAATTGGAAATAAAAACACACCTCCAAGTGCTCTGCCAAGGGGGAGTTTCTGGTCTCTGCTACGTTACTTCTGTGAATGATTTGTGAGAACTCTACACTTCTATTTAGGTTTGGCATGGGTCAGAAAAACTTATGTTATGTGCTAGGTTTTATGTGGACCATTATTTAGTAAAATAAAGAAATAAACCATTGTTTTTTCTGTTTGAACAAAGCCTGAAACTGCCAGTCTTAAACTCAGGAGATTTAAGAGCCTGTGCCAGTCCAGGTAAAAACTGAACTTAAACTTGCAGTAGTCCTAAAACATGCCTACCTCTGCTTTCTGTCAGACATCTGAGGCAGTCCTCCCATTCTAGAGATGCTGTTGGGGTATTCCAATGGACAGGGAACAGGAGACTGCCCCCCTATCTTTGGTCTGCATTCAGCCGAACTCATACCAAAGAGATGCCTACACCTTCCATAATTGATCAGACTGGTGTATGGCTCTGTGAAGGGGAAAGGACAAGGTGCTACAGGTTACCCACATTTCAAGAGGCTCTTGGTTTTCATGAATAATGCAAGGGGCTGAGAACCCAAAACATGTCACTGAGGCACCTATGTGTGAAGTGGCGCCCTCGAGTGGCTGGGGTGCACAATGTGGGTCTGGAAAGGTCATTAGGAGGAGTCTCTAATGAAAGAAGCCACTGGATTTTTATGAGGCTATGACTATAAAGGACCATCTGGAAGTCATAAGTCCTGGGCTGTGCCATCTCCATCGTCCTCTGCCTTTTTGGAAGCAGCTCTGACCTCTAGAAGTGAATATGCTTTCTGGAACACATGTGCTCTGGAATAAGGGGCACTGGAGACCAAGCCAGGCCTGTGGAATTTATGTGCATAGCTCCAGGGTTGTCTTAAGGAGCTGTTCGGATAGTGGGGTGGGGGTCAAGCTGGTAGTGGGTGGGTAGCATGGTACACAAGGCTTCACCGGTCACACAGGCCTGGTCCAGGCAGCTGCACTGACCCAAAAGGTCTCAGGATGGACTTCGACACTGCTCCTGTCCACAAGGTGAGGGACAAACATAACATATCCAAAGAGTGGACGGCAGGTCTGGAAAAAACACAGGGCTTAGAACAGCAGGTGTAGTGAATATGCAAGAGCTTCTGAAATATAGACTCTCAACCTCAAGCCTTGTACCTGTGGGAAACACGTGGTCCTGGTAAACAGGTGTACTTCTGGAAGAGGGCACCAGGCTGACCAATGAGAAAACAGCTGATACATAATTAAGAGACAGCATATATATAAAGGAAAGCCCTGGAAACTTGGTGGGGGGGGCTCTTTGCTTGGCCTTGCTTCTGAACATTGCTCATCACTGCCTAACTTTGAAAGACTCAAGCTTTCAAGCCTCGCTGAAGATTGTGGCCTCAGTGGGTGGAGCTCAGCAAAGCACAGAAAAGCTTCAGAAAGTGGCACCTGCCATGGAGACAGAACCCTGCTGAAGGGCGTGGCTGAAAAACCCTGAGACCTGCTAAAGACCTTGGTGCCAAGTGGGTGTGCACCAATTGCACGAGGCCTCTGACAAGGCCAGCACACGGTGGAGACTGTGGCCTTGGGTAGGACCAGTCAAGCAGAAGAGGTGTGGTGTAGGATCTCCTCAGAGGTTCATAAGAACTGGGACTACCGAGAAAAGCCACAGCCGGCTGGCACCTGTTGGCTGGGGTAGGAGCAGAGCAGCTGAAACTGGTGGGTCAGGTCAGCGGGCATTGGCTGCATTAGGTGAGGACGGATGGAGGACCTGGTCAACCCCAATCGGAAGGCTGCCCTAGCAATGCCAGAGCCAGGTGACCACTGAATGACTGCTGATTGTGGTTTTCCTGCAGACAGACTGCTGACTGGTTGGCCCTAAGGACCTGTGACCTCTTGCTATCCTTTCTAAAGTGTTCCAGTTGGTTGGCTGGTTGATTGGTAGGTGTTTATAGATATTAATAAATAGTTAAAAGCTATGCCTAAAGCAGGACTGCTCCTACTGTTGGAAAGGTGATCAAGGCAGAAGTCATGTGTTACGGTTTGGATGGGGACTGGTCCCTAAAGACTCACGTGCTGTCAATTGGGCTCCCAATCGAGAGGTTTAGGACCTCAAAAAGGTCTGACCTATGTGGGGTGTCACAGGGTCATGAGGCATGGCCCTTCTGAATGAACTCATGTCTTTCTTTCCTGACTGGATTAGCTACTGCCAGGCTGGGCTGTTATGAAGGGAGTCAGCCCATATACTAATCGGGTACTCTAATCCCATAGCTGTATTGCAAGCTGGCTGGGCAAGTGGTACTGTCATGATACAGCGTTCAGATCCATGATGTTCAAATGCTAGTGTCAACTGGACACCTGAGCTGCAGCTAGTCTCTCAAGATATGTGGTGTGAACAGACTCAGTACAAAAGAAGAACCTGATAGCTCACCAATACCTCAAGTTATTTATTTATTTCCTTAGTATCATATACCATGGCCACATGTGTAGGGGTAAGAAGATGACTTACACAGTTCTATCCTTTTGCCACGTGAGTCCTGGGGACAGAACTTGGGTCATCAGGCTTGGCAGCAAGAACCTTTACTTGCTGAGCCATCTCATTAGGATGGCTAATACTTTTCTATAGTGATTACAATGTTGGGATTATTACATTAACTAAAATTACTTTCACCATGTTCTCTGAGTTTCCAAACATGACTACCAGAGAAGTGACAAGTAAGAAAGTAGAGGAGAAAATGCCAGGGCTGGGTGGAAGCTTGGTGTTAGCTGGCTACCATACAAGGAGACCCCAGCATACAGCATAAAAAGTGAGTAACTTAAAAGCAAAACAAACACTTCTGAACAAGGAAATGAAAGGACCACCAGATAATTTGCTTTTAAGCAAGCTTAGCTCTCTCCTGGAGGTGGCCACCATTTGAAGGGCAATCAGCTGGTCTAAGGGCTACTCTTACCAATGGTGCCCAGCTCAGCATCCACCAACCAGCAGGGACCCTCAGGGCACATGTCCTTCCCAATACCCTTTGTCATTGTGAAAACCGTCTCCCCAGTTCAGCTCTTCCAGATAAAAAGCCAGAGTCAGATAGCTGCAGACATCCACAACACTCAATGTCACGGAGGTGAGGGTTTCTTGGGATACAATTCTTGGTTATTGCTCATTATTGGAGGGAAATCAAGAGAAGATCCTAGGGATGCGGTGTTGTCAGAACACAGCCCGACGTCCAGTCAAGAGCAGAGAGGAAATGAATGGTCTTTTTCTGCCTGCCAGGCTCCCTGCCTAGGGAATGTGCTGCTCACTAAGGGCCAAGTCTTTCCATGTCAATTAACAACCAAGACAATCCCCCACAAACATGCCCACAGGCCAGTTTACACAAGACGATTTCTCAGCTTCAGTTTGCCCAGGTCATTCTAAGTTGGGGCAAGTTGAAAGTTAAAACTAATGACTACAGTGTCCCACACAGTTCACAAGTCCTCCCCTGGCCTTTCTCCAGCCATGTCTTTTGGAGCCTTCAGAATGTGTATGCATGGCTTGAGAGGTCCTTGGGTCTTTTAGAAAGATTGCTGGGGACAAGACCACTGGTGGCAAAAAAAAGAGCTGCCTTTAAGCCTGACTGGGACTCAAGATCTCCCATGGGATTCCTAAATAGTTACTGCCTGTCCTGAACACAATGGCTCTCTCCAGCTTACTTAAAACACCAGAACACATCGTGTCTGATTTTTCTCATCACATAAAGATATGGCATATCTTTTTCTTTTTTCTATTGTGACATAACTCTATTTGCCATTCCATCATCTAGAGTGCATTACCCAGTAGTTTGAGTAACTTACAGTCATATTACTATACAGAATATTTGTGTCAGCCCCTTCCCCATGAGCAGTGACGGTTTTCCTCATGCGTCCACTACCTGCTCCCTTCCAACCTTTGGTGACCACTAGCCCACTTCTGTCTTCTACGAATTTGCCAATTCTGACTCCAAAGCCAGCAGAATTACACATGGGATCTTTGAGGATAATGTTAAAGGCTCAGTTATGTCAGAGTGTGAATCAAGGTGCCCCTCATTTCCAGGCTGGATGACAAAATGAACTGACAGGCCACACTGGGCTTATCTGTTCAACAGTTACAAGCACTGGTTTGCTCCCACTTCTTGGCTGACATGAACCATGTTGCTGTGAACATTCATACACAGGTTTCTGTGTGGACATGCATTTTCTCTCTTTCCTTTTAAAATATTTAATTCTGTGTGTGAGTTTTTTGCCTGCATGTAAGTCTGTGCACCACGGGTGTGTCTAGAGCCCACGGAGGCCAGAAGAGGGCACAAGATCCTCTGGAGCTGGAGTTATAGACCACTGTGAGCCACCATGTGGGTGCTGGGTACAAACCTGGGTCCTCTGCAAGATGCTACTGAGCCATCTCCCCAGCTCCTGGACATGAGCTTTGATTTCTCTTGACTGTGTAACTGGAGGTGGAATGCTAGGCCGGCCTGACTCCTAAGCAGCTCACGGGGTTACAGGTGCTGTCACCTAATTCTGAAAAGGCCTTCAGAATTAGGCTGTGGTGGCTTGGATGTGGCTCACACTCCATCTTACTCACAGAGACATGTGAAGGCCATCTGAAAGCTGCCCTTGACCTTTAATCCTCCTCCCACCTAAGATCTTACAGAGAGGAGACAGGTCCAAGGAGAGGAGGCCAGGGCTCAAGGCCATGCAGTTCTTGAGAGCAGAGCAGAGCAGGACTCAAGTCCAAGGGTAATGCTTCCTCCAGCTTCAGTGATCTCAGCACAGGCTTCAGAGCACAGACAAGTGTGACCCTGCAGGGCTACCCACCTGCTCACACTTGGTGAGAGGCACAGGGATGTCACCCATGTTGGAGACGACCCCCCTGTCCCTCCAAGGCTTAATCTCCCAGGCATTTTATGAACATAGTGCCAATTAACAAGTTAGGATACATTCCCATTTACAAAATGCTTCTGACTTTGTGTACTGTGGTCATCTCTATGACCACACTTGCAGTTGCACTATATGATGGTTAAAATGTCATACTGTACGCGCCACAAGATTACATACAGAAATAAGATGTGTCTGTCCTACTCTTAAAAATGTACAGCTAGGGTCTGGAGAGATGGCTCAGCAGTTAAGAGCACTGGCTGCTCTTCCAGAGGTCATGAGTTCAATTCCCAGCAACCACATGGTGGCTCACAACCATCCATAATGAAATCTGGTGCCCTCTTCTGGCCTGCAGATATACCTGCAGACAGAACACTGTATACATAATAAATAAATCTTTAGCCGGGCGGTGGTGGCGCACGCCTTTAATCCCAGCACTTGGGAGGCAGAGGCAGGCGGATCTTTGTGAGTTCGAGGCCAGCCTGGTCTACAAAGTGAGTCCAGGACAGCCAAGGATACACAGAGAAACCCTGTCTCGAAAAAAAAAACCAAAATAAATAAATAAATAGATAAACAAACAAACAAACAAATAAATAAATAAATAAATCTTTAAAAAAAATGTACAGCTAGGTAATTGCAAGTATTTTTGTTTGTTTTGTTTTTCGAGACAAGGTTTCTCTGTGTATACCTGGCTGTCCTGGACTCACTTTGTAGACCAGGCTGGCCTTCAACTCACAGAGATCCACCTGCCTCTGCCTCTCTAGTGCTGGGATTAAAGGCGTGTGTCATGTCTGGCAATAACTGCAAGTATTAAAGTATACTGTGTGTATAGATAGTAACTATGTATTAAAAACACCTTTAATCCCAGCACTTGGGAGGCAGAGGCAGGCGGATCACTGTGAGTTCGAGGCCAGCCTGGTCTACAAAGTGAGTCCAGGACAGCCAAGGATACACAGAGAAACCCTGTCTCGAAAAAACCAAAAAAAAAAAAAAACCACAATTATGTACAAGTGTGTACTATATACTACACATTTAGATATGGCTTTCATTTTATAGAACATGGCATATACAATATTTTACATTAAATAATTATATATACCAGTCCTGGTAAGATACTTCAGCAGGTAAAGCAACCTTCTACCAAGCTTGAAAACCTGAATTTGATCCCTAGGACCCACATGGTGGAAGAAGAAAACTCCCAAAAGTTGTCCTCTGACCTACACATGTGACAGGCTCCCCCAATCCCTGAAAAATAAACAAGTATAAAAAATTAAAATAAAAAATTACATATTTTTAAATTTACCTACCTACTTTTGATTTTCTACTTTATTTAAAGCTTGGACTTGTAAATGCAGGAATGCAGCAGGATGCTTTTGCAGGAGGCCTGCGGCACACATCTCTTACTGTGCTGGGGGTGTGTTAGTGAAGCTGCTCAGGGGTCAGAAGCCACGTCACTGCAAAAGCTGTGGACTGTGCTGCCAAGCTCTTTCCAGGAAGGGTCTTCTCAGCTCTCACTTTTACCATCAGTGTTGGGAAAGGCAGAAGGGGATACGGGCACATTTCCGTGAAACCTTGGCCACTCTAGGGATTACTGGATTTTTTTTTTTCTTTTTTAGGAAATGAAAGAATGCTTGTCTACTGGATGTTTCGAACTGGCCTGCAGCTAATTATGTCAGTTAAGAGTCCTTCCTTGTTACAGGAACATACAACTTGGCTGGCTCCTGCCCAGTGAGATGGTGCAGAACCCGTGGGTGTCCTTGACAGCCCACAGCAACTGTCCCTTGGGACATCGTGTACAGTACACCATGGGGGAACAGCCATAGATCTGTGGCTTCCTTGAGTTGCACATGAAAACCTCTCTGTAACTGGGTCTCACCTCCCGTGAACCCAACAGGCTAGCCAGAGAGGCCACATTTCTATCCGGAATGGGGAAACAGGCCCTCCTTCATTATGTCAGATACAAGCAACCCTTGGTTTCAGCCCACAGTTCAGGGCATAAACTATTTCACATTATTCACTGAGAAAGCCATCAATCTGTCCCAGAGGGACCGACTCAGTATTAGCTGCTACTGTAGATAGTGAGAGTGTTCTAATCATGTTATGTAGGAAGTTGTAGCAAATGTGACATGGTCATGTGACAACTTTTTTTTTTCCTAGTTTGATTTTTATTTGTTTAAGGTGTATGGGTATTTTGCCTGCAATTGTTTGCATATAACGTGCGTACAATGCCTGAGGGTCAGAAGAGGGAGTTGGATCCCTTGTGACAGGAATCATAGGTGGTTGTAGGCTGTCATGTGGGGGCTGGGAATGGAGCCCAGGTGCTTTGGAAGAGTAGCCAGTGCTCTGAATGGTTGAGCCACATCTCCAGTCCTTTCACTGTGATTGTTGGTTTCAGTGTTGGGATCAAACAATAACCTATAGTAGGTGTGTGATCTACCACTGAAATACATCAGCACCACCCCGACTGTAACTCCTTCCCAAAATGTGCTGCACTGGACTTTCCCAAAGTATCTGACTTTTAGAGCCCCCTACCCATTTTTAAAAGCTTGTTGATTTTCTTTTAAAAATAGACGACAGTTACACCAAATTTATACGTTCATTTGGAAGATTGTAGCTTTAGCAACGGGTTGCATATGCAGATATTTTAATTCTCATCATTATTTTGATGATGCAGGCACTAGACTAGTCCTGAACTTTGAAGACTGGGGCAGCGAGTCACAGAAAGGTCAGACACCAAGACCATCGAAGTACATCATCGTGGTAAGGATGAGACCCGGCCCTGTCATCCTGACCCAAGTTGTGACAATTCACCATGACTCTAGATCCAGACCTACACGGACAGTGCCTGGTGTTCAATAGGCTTTGGAGTGGTAAAGGGCTGGTCGGTAGACTGGGCACACTCCTTTGTAAGAATACACAAAATGTATCTGTGGCATATGTGCACTCCTGTCCAGCTATATTCTTTGAAGTTATAGAAGCCAGATGAAGAAACACTGCTACTCCTGACTGACAACTTGGATTAACAAATGTCTTGGAGCTGGGCGTGGTAGCACACACCTTTAATCCCAGCACTCAGGAGGCAGGGGGAGGTGGATCTCTGTGAGTTCGAGGCCAGTCTGATCTACAGTTTCAGGACAACTGAGGCTACACAGAGAATCCTTGTTTTGAAAAACCAACCAACCAAAAAAAGTCGGGGTTGGGCTGGGAAGATGGCTCAGTGGATAAGTGCTTGCTTGGCATGAGGACTTGAGTTTGGACCTTCAGAAGCCATGCAAAAAGCTGGGTATGGCAGCATGTGCTGTGTTTGTAATCTCTGTGGTGAGGAGAAAGAGACATAAGGTCCCTCGAGGCTTGCTGGCCAACTAGTCTAGACAAATCGGTGGGTTCCAGGGTCAGTGGGAGACTCTGTCTCAAAAACAAAAGGTGGAGGGAGTAGAGAATAGCTCAGAAGTTAGGAACACTTGCAGATACAGAGGGTTATGAGTCGCCAGCACCCAAGTCTTGTGGCTTACAACTGCCTATAACTCCACCTCTAGGGAATCTGGTTTTTCTGGCAGTGTCAGGCACTTGTACAAATGTGTATACACTACTATACAGATATCTGTAAAAGATACACAATTCTTTAAAGATGAGAGCTACTAAGGAAGACGTGTTGTGTTGACCTCCAGGCTCCACATACATGCACACACATGCAGATACACACACCACATATGAAACATTTAGGAGTGCCTAACCCGTCGGCTGCATACAACCCAGGATGGTTCCCTGTACTATACAGTATTACACAAAGCGAACCTATGTATGGTTGTGCAAACTGTCAGCCACAGGCTGGACACCCCTACATTTAACAAGTGGCTTAAGACGATTCATCTTCATCCAACATGGTTCCTCTGGAGAAGGCAAAATACCAGACAACCCTGGAGCCCTGGGCACCAGTGAGGCACAGTTTCTGTGTGTATATGAGGGTGTTTTCTGAGTGGATTAACCGAGTGGAAGACCTGTTCTAAACGTGGGAGGCACCAACCATGGGCTGAGGTCCTCAATTAAATCAAAACGAAAGGGGGAGAAGGTGCTAGCTAAGAACTGGTCCCCCCTGGCAGATCTGCTTCCTGATCTGCCAAGATGTATGCTAGATGCTGCTGCACACTGCTACCACCAGGCTGCCCAGCACCATGTCCTCCCTGCCATGATGGATCCCCTCAAACTGTAAGTTAAACAAGCCCCTCCCCTCTTAAGTTCTTAGGTAACTGATATGCACGCACACCACATGATTCCATTTATAGGAGTTTTCATAAGAAACAAAACTGACCTGCGGTAACAAACATCAGATGCATAGCTGCCCTGAACAGGGAAGGCAAGGAGGAAGGAGCTTCTAGAGGTGATGGAAGGACCATGGATAAGGTATACGCATGCAGTTGTCAAAACTGATGGGGCAACACACCTTACATGTGGGCAATGCATACGCAAAACTGACCTCAATTTACACTTTTATATTAATTTTTAAAATTACGTGTTTATAGGGATCTCTGTGTGGGCATGTACATATGTTGAGTACAGGTACCTACGCAGTCCAGAAGAGGACACTGGATGGTACAGGACTGGATTTAAAGGCAGTTGTGAACTACCACAGTGAGTGCAGGGAACTGAAACTCCTCTGAAATCTGCTATCCACTGAGCTATCTCTCCAGCTCCTAAATATAAGTTTTTAAAAGATCAAATAGAGCCACTGCACATGCCTTAAAGCCCAGCAACCAGGAAGCAGAGGCAGGAGGATCTCTGTGAGTTTGAGGCCAGTATGGGAGAGTTCCAGGACAGCCAGGGCTAAACAGAAAAACCTCATCTTAAAAAGAACATTCTAGCTGCCAGCAGTGACTCATCTGTTCCTAACTTATTCCAACAATCAAGGATGGCATTCTGCTTGGATATTTTAAATACGGCATTTACATTTCAGGTAATAATCTTGGGACATTCACTCCAGCTGGCTGGCCAGTGAGCCACGTTTTAACAAGATCTGTTAGGGGATGGGTTCTATCACATTTTGAGGATGGTGATCAGTCCTGGAGGGAGAATGGTATGGGGACAACTGGGCTAAGGATATCTTCTGAGGATATGGGGCATCTTGGGCCCAGACAGCACATCCCACAGGGCTGCTAACAGTGAACCCAATGCTTCTAACACAAGCTGACTATATGGTGTCACCTTGGCCGCCATGGAGCCACTCCCTGGAATTTTAGTTGAGACTCTGAGGGGAAAGCCACACTTATTGCAGACCTTCTATTTAGAAGCAAAAGTTACTTCCCAAGAGATGAAGAGGTTGATGGGCAGCATTATGGAATCTCAAAGGTACTACGGCCCTCCTCAGACTGTGGATGTCGGCCTTTTGTTTAGGAGACAGGGTTCTAGAACTCAACATGAGGCAATCAGCTAAGAGCCCTGTTTTTTTAAACAGGCTGTTCCAGCTTCACAAACTGTTTTCCTATGTAGCTCCTCTACAATGGACAAATTTGGAGGGGGGCAGGTGAGGAAACCAGCCAGTGTCTGAGGGCTCTGGGTTCAAGAGCTGGCTTTCAGACCACTGACCCTTCATTCTTTTTTTTTTTTTTTTGGTTTTTCGAGACAGGGTTTCTCTGTGTAGCCCTGGCTGTCCTGGACTCACTTTGTAGACCAGGTTGGCCTCGAACTCCCAAAGATCCGCCTGCCTCTTCCTCCCAAGTGCTGGGATTAAAGGCGTGCGCCACCACTGCCCGGCTTGACCCTTCATTCTTGCCCTGGAAACGAGATTTCATTCTAACTATGTGTGTCAGAGCACCGTTCTTTTCCTTGGTAGCTCTTGGCCCCATGAACCCTCCTCTGGTTGACTGTGGTCTGGGCAAACCCAGATCTGATTCATGGAAACCAAAGCCAGAGGTGTGACCCCTCTGTATGTCACTCAACTCCCCCTGGATAACCATTTTGAAACCCTAAGTGGAAGCATTGTTCACAGGGACTTTGTAATACAGTCCTGACGCTAGTGGCTTCCAGGCAACTTTGCTTAGTAAGAATAGTAGCTTCCAGTCTGTGACACTGGTGTTTGCACCTGCCTCACCTGTACCATCATGCCTGTGCAGAGCGTCAGAGGCCAAGGAGAGGATGGGGAGGCAGGGCTTTCTACCGCCTCTCTCTGCTGCTAACATCAGGCCCTTGAGGATCTTTGAAGGTTGTTGGAACCAACACAGCCATTTTCCTATGTGGTCCTTCTGTGATGGACAATTTGGAGGGGGCCAGATGAGGATAGCAGTCATAGTGTCTGACGGGATCTGGGTTCAAGGGCTGGCTGCAGAGAGCCTGTTAAGAATGGAGGCCAGGTTCTAATGCAAACACAGTGTGGCCAAACCTGCCCTGACAATGGCTGCAATGCTGCTGCTGTTCCCAGAAGCTCAGAGCTCATGCAGAAGATGTCTTGGCTGCTGTAGCTCTGTTCAGGCCTCTGGCCGCAGCAGGCTTTCTGCTGGCCTGTGGTGGGTGCCAGAGAAGAAAGTCAGGGGCCAATAGACCTCGGTGGACATGGAAGGCATAAGTCTCAGTGGCATCTTGGCAGTGTGGCTCCTGTCACAGTATGGCTGATGTCCAAGAAGGCTGATTAAGGATAGAACGTGACCAGGAGGCAAAGAGCACCTTTGCCTTCCTGATGCGCTCCTTTGGTTCAATTTCATCCATACCAGCACCATGGGCTCCCCCTCCAGCTCTACTGATGGCTGTGGAGTGGAAATCCCCTTATCTTGGGACCCTGACATCCCTCAGACCCCAGGGAGCAGTTTAAAGCAGGCCTGCCATGTCGAGCTCACAAAGGCAGGCCATGTGAGGGCACACACGTCCTCTGGTGTCCCTTTGTAGTGTCTCTGAGCCCAGCATGTGGAGAAGGGCTTTGAGAAAGGAGCAAAAGGTACAGAAACAGTAGACAGCGACACTCAAGGTCCCTGGGTCCACCCAAGTCTTGCTCATGCATGCGCTAAGCCTGAAGGCACCTAGGTGGACTGTCACAGAGCTGCAGGTGTTTCACGGCCCTGCACTGGACTGGCCAGCAGTGACTCACCTAGGGCCTTTTGAGGACAAACCCAGGACTCTTCCATAGATGCTCATAGTACAGTGCTTCCCGGGCATATGGGCACATACCCTTGACACTCGTCCACTGGCATTCTGCACAAATGTGCCCAAGCCAGCACTCCACCAATTTTCTCCACCTGTCTGTCAGGTGTCCCCATTCCACAGGAGACAACAGAGAGGTGGGAAGTCAAGACAGAGGGAGGACCCCAGGTGACACTCTGAACAGGGTCTGCAGTTACCACCCCTCTCTAGAACTGCCTTCCTGCCTTCCATGACCAACCGAGTAGGAAACCTGATCACTCATGTTCCTGGCTTTTTCTCTAAAAAGAAGTTGGCAGGTGCCCTTCCTGACTCAGTCACTTTAAGAAACTCACTGCAAGTCTGTTACTTAAGTGACAGTCATGGTCCTGCCCAAGGATGAGGAAGGGCCAGGCTTGAAGTTGCCCTCTGCCTGCTTTTGCTGGCTACTTGTGTCTCCTCCAACCAGGCAGGCTTTCCCTCAACTTACACGGCCCAGGTGACTTGTTCTGTAGTCATGGCCACAATAGTAAGAACTAGCATTTGAAAGCTGTGAGTAAAATCTAAAACAATCCTAGGGTTACTTAAGACAGGTCACTACATTAAATCTCACTCGTGCTTTCTCAATCTGAAGCCTACTTTTTATGAGTGTACAAGCAAATATTGTGTCTGCATCTCCCTGGAAGTGTCACCATAATCAGCCTTGAGTGACAATGCCTTGGTAGGCTTGTGCTTCCTGCAGGGTCTGAACCCCTTGACAGCACAGATTCTATTTTCTTGGCATTTCAAACGCACAGCTTTACCTAGTGAGCCTTGGGGAATTCTGTGGCCTAGAGTTTTCTGAATCAAGTAAAAGCTTAAAAAAACACTATATGTGTGTATGTGTATATATATATATATATATATATATATATATACACATACACACACACATACACATTATATATATAAAATTGCATGCAGGTGTTTGTGTCTGCAAGTGGATATGTGCACATAAGTACAGGTGCCTGCCAAAGCCGGAGGTGTCAGATCCCCTGGAGCTGGAGTCACAGGTGGATGCAGACCACCTGGTGTGGGGGCTGGGAACTGAACTCAGGTCCTTTGGAAGAGGATCAGGTCCTCTGGATGGTCAAGTCATCCTTCGGGCTCTTTAAACAGGCTGTGGATTACACAGCAGGTAGCAGCGGGTGATATGGTGGCATATTCTGGGATTGACTATACTCTAAACAGTGTCTTCTGTAAGACAGATATTCTTTAGGGCCATTTAGGGGTCACTTTAACCAAGTGTCACAGCCCAAATTTGGTCTCAGTTTTAGGCACAGAAATCTGTTACAAAGTACAACAATCTTTATGCTTTGAGAAGCCACCAAGGTGAGAGGAACATCTACCATGTTCCTCTGCATGCTACAGAACGTGTGAGTACTCTTAGCCTTCATTTAGCATTGCTTAGAAAGGTGCACTTCAGCAATCTAGAGTGACAACACACTTGTCTCTCTCCGTTCATCCACTCCACACCTGCCTGGGAAGGTCACAAGGTTCCTACAAACCTTGGCAGAACGGAGGGGTACTATAGTGGTTTTAACGAGAAACGCTTGCATCCCATAGTCTTGGACACCTGAACACTTGGTCCCCAGTTGGTGGTGCTGCTTTAGGTGACGTAGCCTTGCTAGAAGAAGTGCATCACTGGGGGTGGGCTTTGAGGTGAAAAGCCTCCTGTCACTTCGTTTGCTCCTTTTCTCACGTTTATTTTATTTTATTTTTTTTAAGATTTATTTATTTTGTATACAGTATTCTGTCTGCAGGTATATCTGCAGGCCAGAAGAGGGCACCAGATTTCATTACGGATGGTTGTGAACCACCATGTGGTTGCTGGGAATTGAACTCATGACCTCTGGAAGAGCAGCCAGTGCTCTTAACCGCTGAGCCATCTCTCCAGCCCTCTAACGTTTATGTTTAAAGACATGAATTCTCGGCTTCCTGTTCCTGCTGCCGTGCCTGCCGCTATGCCTTCTCTGCCACGATTCCAGTCTCAGACCTCTGGAACCACAAGCTCCAGTAAATTATTTTTCTTATGAGTTGCTTCTGATCATGGGGTCTTATAAGCTATAGGAAAGTAATTAATACAGAGTGAACCATCTGCCAGAAAGCAGGTTCTTGAAGGGTCCATAGACATGCAGGTTAGTTTTTTGTAGGCTCCTTCCATGGCCTTCCACGCCCCTCAGTGAGGGTACTGCTGCCATTTGGAACAAAGCTATTTCTTATTTCTTACTGCTTAGAACTGCCCTGGGGCACAGCGGTCTTCGCTCACAAATGCCGGAGATCTGAGAAAGCGCACCACATGCACTTGTAATTCCAGGCAAGTGCTCGGCCTCTCTGAGGACCCTCTGGAGACAGGTCCACAAGCTGCGTTAGGCCTGGTCCAAGTCATGGGCTACACTACAGGCAGCTCATGTTTCCTGCCAGGGCTTCTTCACCTTCTGACTCTCACCAGATACCAGCAATTTCACTAAGATGGCAGAGCAGTGTGTGGCATCGTGGCTGCCCTTGGGAGACATTGGACCAGTCACGCTGGCAATGCACTTATCAGCAGGGGTCCCCTGAATTCATCAGGAAGGTTCCAGGAACTCCTGGGCTGCTGGTTCCCTAACCCTGAGTGACTGACATGTCTTCTTGCTTGTACTCGACTCTGGACTCCAGAAGTTCATTGTTGTTTTTTGAGATCAAATTATTTGGTCCGTTTTATAGTCTCTTACACTCCTAGATCAATTGCATTTCTCTTATCGGCCTGCACAGCTTTTCTGGTGAAAGGATAAAAGGCAGTTATGATTTTGGAAAGGACATGCTGAATTTGTACATCTATTTGGGGGGATCTGTCATCCGAACAATATTAATGTTCCAAATCACAAGCCTGAACCCTCACAGCATTCCTTTGATCCCTTACAATTATGCTTTGTAGTTTTCTGTGCACAGGTTCAGTTCCTTTTTAGGCTGTTTGTTTCCTTAATTTTTTTTGTGTGTTATTTACTACTAGTTTTAGCAATATGAGTTTTATACAATGACCATCTGTCCTTCAATCTTGTTGAATCTGTTTGCTACTTGTTATAGTGTCTTGAGATCCCTTAGGATTTTCAACATAAACATACCATCTGCAGGCAGACTTTTTTTTCCTTTTTCTTTTCACATCTGGATAAATTTTGTTTTTTGTTTTTTTTTTTTCCCTGACAAATTCCCTGGCTTGAACTTCAATCACAATGTTGAAAAGAAGTGGGGGCACTTTTGTTCTTAAGTTTAGGTAAAACTTGGCAGTACCTTGCCACCTAAGTATGGGAGACCTGTTGATTTTTCATAGATATCCTTCATCCAGGAATTTCCCTTTTACATTTTTTGTAAAGGTTGCTGGGTGTTTGCATAAAAAGGGCATTGGTTTTGTCAAGATGTATTTTCTACATCTCCTGTGGTGATTACGGTAGTATATTATACAGACACGTGTGTGTGTGTGTGTGTGTGTGTGTGTGTGTGTGTGTCTGCGCACGCTTGTGTATATGTGGTTGTGTGTACTGAACCAACCTTGTATTCCTGGAAAAATGTCACTTAAACATAGTGTGGGAATCCTCTTCTAGGGGGCCAAGAAATGCTCTCTAGGTGTAACTTGCTGGGATGATTGATATTCTGGACATGGCAAGCCAGGCTGAAATGTGGCAAAGAAGGACATATGGCTGGGGTCTCAAGAAGTACAGGGTGCTATCGGGAGGCCTGGGCTGAGACAGTAGGTCCACAGGGTTATCAACATTCTGACTGTGGAAACAAAAGCTTCCTCACCTGCAGCATGTGCTAGAATCACCTACAGGGCTAAAGTATATCCGTGCACTTCACCCCTGGATGCTAGCCTGACAGGCGTGGGTGGGGTCTTGAGGATGTGTTTCTAGGTGGTGCTGATGTTGCAGGAGCCAGTGTACAGACACAGAGCAAGACAAACACTGATAACATTTTGAAGGCACTCAGTGGAGAGTGCAGAAGCCACCTGCCCCTCTTGCCAGCAGCATGCAGGATCCAGGAGCAAAGCCTAGTGCCCTTTCTAGTTAGGAAGGGGCCTAGGGAATTCCATAAATATTATTTTCTTTTAGCATTAACTCCACATGATTAAGTGTACAGGTATAATGACTATTTTCATTTTACAAAGGATCAAATGCCCTTGCTTTGAAAACCAGAATCACAGAGGTTGCTGAAGTACAAATCCTCTGGCTGAGCTCTGTATTTTATCATGCAGCCACAATGATGGGTGCAGCGCAGCCACCACCTTTTTTTTTGGCAACAGGAGTTGGGTCAGGGACACAAGCAGAGTGAGGCCAGGGCAGGGACAGGGCTTAGCCATGTGAAAAGCTTGGCCAGCACCTGGGTTAGCTGGTCAGCTGTTCAGGGCTCTCAGGGCCATTTTCCGCGTGGGAACTTAAGATCGGCACCCGCCGCAGAGGAAGGGGGACTTCTGACTCCTAAGCAGAGTATATAGGCTTGCTGCATGAAGGCAACCAGAAACAAATAGCTCACTGTTCTTTCTTCCTTTACTGGGTGAGGCTTCGAGACTTTATTGGTGGGAAGACACTGTGGACATATCACCATACGCGAAAGGCTTACACGGATGTCCACAACCCGACATAGGATGGCCAAGGACAGAGAAACTGAATGCAAGCTGGGCTGGGGAGAGGCACAGCCACTGCTTGACATCACAGCTTCTCTAGCTGCCGTGCAGATATTTTTCCTGAGCTGCTGATCCAAGAAGCAACGAGGACAGAGGGACTAAGGATGGCGCTACAGGTCAGATTCTGGCTCAAGTGGCCAATGTGATCCCAGGCGGGGGACACAGGGATCCCAAACCTGCCTTGTCCTCATTTGTAAACCACAGACAATCTCGTCATGCGCAGCAGGAAAGCGCACAAGGCACTGGGGACACTAGGTGTGCTCACCTTCCTTCCCTTTCATGGTGGAGACAGGGAGAGGAGCATTTCCCATATGGAACCACAGCACTGCACTGAAAGACAGGACCCTTTGAAAGATGTCACAAGAATCAAAAGAAAGCATTTGTTGGCTCGTGGTATGCAATTCAAACCTAAAACAGTTAACCTCCCTGTCCTCTTCCTGCACAAGCTCTCCCAAGCAGGCAGAGGCTCAACTGGCTGAGGGGCCCGAGAGACATCCTCTGGGCATGATCAGAAATGTGAACATCTGTAAGCTTCTCATCTCCATGGATACATTTCAGAGAGTCAACAACACAGATTTCCAACCTAAGACTGCTCTCTGGCAGGGAGGCTGCCTTCCAGCTCCCACTGGCTTCCCACAACCATGAGATAAATAAGCAGCCTCCTTGGTAATGGGTGGCATGAGAAACCCTGTACACTACCCTGTCCAAAGGCAAATATGAGTACAGTCATCCTTTGCAAATGGAGAGCCTTCACCGTTAAGCTTAGGAAGTTTCTTCTTCAAACCACCCTTCCCATGATAAGAGCCTGCTGGTTCAGGGCTCAGTTGGGAAGCTCCCTTGCCTCAGCTTGTACGAAAAAGTGCTCTGTTTCTTGTCATTGTACCCTATAGGTATTATTTTTAAAGCAGTGTTAATATACTCCTCATCTGTACATTTTCCTAATTGGCTTATTATTTATAGTAGAATATTTGGGATCTGGGCCCAGAGCTCTAGTAAACTCAAGTGTACTTAGCATTGTGCTAATGAGGCCCGTCCAGTCAGGAAGCACTGCCCTGTGAGTTACGGCGCGCTCTCAGTAGGGTTCCAGCCCGGCTGCTAAGAGAAGTTGCTAAATCTCTTAAGTAAAAGCAGAGGTCCCCAAGCAGCTGTTGGGTTTGCAGAGCCGTGGATGTATACAGGGAGGGTGGCCTTACTCTGTGGTTGGGGTTGGGGCATGGCCGCCGACAGGCACGCGATGGTGACAGAAATTCACTTTGAGTTGCAATTAGTGGCACTGTCATTTTCGGGGGGCTCCTGCCAATTAATTAAGGCTGTCAAAAAGAAAAACCACAGCATTCACATGGTAATTTATATTGGAAGAGACAAGCCTCAGGAGCACAGCGGCTTCCTCCACAAACAGATTTCTCCCTCAGAGCACTGGAATAAACACAGGAAGATAACCAAGATAAAAGACTGACTCGTGCATGTGCACGCGTGTGAAGGGGTCTGCGTGGGCAAAGAAGAAAGTTAAACTGCCCTTGTTATAACTGTTAACTCTGGTCGCCAGAGAAGAAGACAGGCTGATTAAAACTCCAAATGAGCCCCCAGCTCCCTGAACCCTCTGCGTCCAGGATGATAGAATCAGAGGAGTTTATTCATGCCATTAAGCCCCAGAGAACTTAATTGAAAGAAGAGCACAGCCCGGACCTTGACAAGCGGGAGGTCACAGTAATTGCTGCCGGACATATTTAACATTAAGATAATCAGGCCATTAATTACCCTTCGGATCATTAAATCAGCCAGTTGCAAAATGAAATTTCTGCCTCTATTACTCACTTGAGAGACCACAGGGGTGGCCTTTAATTTATCAGGGAGCTTGAGCTACAAAGGCTGGGGCTGGGGGAGGACAGTCAGGGAGGGGCCTGCCCCCACACACACGCTGTGGCAGTGGTGGCCGGGCAGGCATCAATCCGCCATGCTTGGTGATCGTGGCAAATTAACTAGGTAAGATAACCTCCCCGTGCAAAGGCAGAAGCTGGGGGTAAGTAAATAGATGAGCGCAGACAGGGAGCTCAGAGTGTGCACACCACTTAGCAAGATAATAAAGGGAATCATCCTTGATTATCAGTGCTAATTTGGACACTGCCGGTAGCTTGTTATGCGTGTTCTGAGTAGCATTTAATTAATTCAATTGCTTGTTAATGAGGGAAGTGACATGTGGGGAGCAGATGCCACCCAACTGCAGATGGACTCCGGTCAGCCCAGCAAAGGCCTTTTTTCCGTCTCCTACTTCTGCCCCCTCCCCATTTTTTTTTTTAAAGAAAGAGAATAGAGAAAGGTGTCCAGCATAGAGGAACACTCAAAAGACACAAAACATTGACCTCAGCAGGCCAAGAACTGTTGAAAAATAATCAGACAAGACAATCCCGGGGCCGCGTGGGCAGTTGTGTCCCTGAGGCCACATTTAGAACAGCGCATCTTTATGCCAGAAATTTGAGCCTGAGATTACTATATTGTGATCTTGTGATCAAACCTAACAAGACAAAGACACGGCCAAGTGGAGCTGCTTTTAATATCTCAGAGTCAGCTGCGGGGATCCAATTATTTTCAGTTTGGATACATTTCCCCTTTATCAATATCTCCGTGTGCATAAATAAGATGAAAGTGGTCCTGCAGAGTCAAAGAGAAGTGGTACTCCCCTTGCCGGGCAGACTGGTTGGGTCTGGAAGTGTGTGGCCAGTCTTCTCCCACGCAGGTTTCTGATGTGGGTCCTGATCTTCCTATCGATGGCCGGCCACAGTTCTTCGTAGGTTAAAGACAAGAAGGGAGTTTAGGCAGGGAGATGAAGTTGCAAATAATGAAAGAGGGATGGGGAGAAAGCTCAGAATGGGAAGAGAATGCGCACTAAACCCGCCAATGTTCCCTTCCGAGTGGCATCAGAGTGGTAATGGGTGATTTCGGCCGTGCTCGGGGCTTCTCTTATGAGCTGTTCCTGGAATTGAAAACACAGTCTGGCATACCAACTTCCTTTGATTTCCCAGCCCATGCCAGCAGGTGCCAAGCACAATGTAAATTGGTTACCTGCACTAAAATGTAAATAGCACGGTCCCTGCTGACCCTCCCAGGCCAGATGCCATCAGGGAGACAAAGATAGGAAGTTAAGTGGGGACAGCTACACCACCAAGGCCCCTCACCTCTGCCCAGAGGGCTCTCTCTGCCTCGTTCTGGTAGGAAATCACCTTCACTGAAGCTGATCTACCCAGCTTCCCCACGACAGGGCACAGTAATGAAGGCGGACAGGTCAGCATGGTTCAGGCTTGCCCTGGAAACACGGCCACAGGGACAGGTGTGACACGGGTATTGCCGGAGCAGCTTTGTTGTGCTGCACATTCCCAAGTCTCATCTCATCAGTGGGAGGGGCTGGGGGTGTGTGGCTACAACCAGAGCACCTGACACCTGGGTGCCGAGTGACCACGTTGTGTGCGGTGCATGGCACAAGCAGTCACTTGACGCAAAATGCCTTTATCCTAATGGCTATTTTTCTTTCATTTCAGAGGGTCAGCCCCTCCAGTGACAATTAATTAGTCTCTTCACATTGGAACCTGGAGCCCTGAGTGCCTGGTGACTCCAGACTCAGCTGCTCCAATTGTCTGCTCTATAGCTTGACACACAAACATGTCCACTGAGAACCATGAAGCAACCCCATTTTAGCCTCAACTCCGGATAATTCTGTCCCCTGTTGCTGCCTCCAGGACCATCTCAATATCTCCATATACAATCAATATTTTAAGTGTGTGCTTAAATGGTATCAATAGCAATGTGTGTGTGTGTGTGGGGGTGTTCTGATTCCAGACCAGGTGTAGTTAATTGTTGCCACATCGATCGAAATTTCCTCTAACATGATTCTTTCTCCAAATCAAACCCCCATTACAGAAGGGTGGAGGGCATCTTCTCTCCTCCTGCGACAATAAATTTGATATTGAATGTACTAGGAAAAAATGGCAGCTGTTGCAGAAACCATCCAAAAAGATTTTTTCCCCCTTCCTGGGAGTAATTAAAAGATGCTTTCCTTGACTAATGATCCCCCTGTTTAGGAATGGGAAGTCAATACTGCTTCAGCTGTCCTCAGCTCCGATTGATCACAATGCTGCTCAAATTTGAACCACAGTTCTCAGGGCGGCTGCGGATCGCTGGAACCAATTATAGGCTATCCAGAGCTGCCCTAATAGGGGTGTGGGGACAACAGGCAGAAGGCCAGCCAGCTGTGCCAGGCGCCTGTTCTCTCAACCTGCCTGTAGTCCTGGTTGATGCCAATGCATGATTATTTCATGGGACTGACGGTTTCTTTGGAGGAAGACATGCTGTGTGTTCTTTCTCCATAGTGCTATGTGTGTATGTCTGTACACAAGAGTGTGTGCATGCATATAAGCATTTGTATGCACATGTGTGTATGTTTTGTGTGTTGGGGTGTGTGTGTTGGACTGTGTGTACGTATATGTTAGGATATTTGTGTGTGTATACGTGTTGGGGTGTGTGTATGTGTGCATATGTGAGTTTGAGTATGTATTATCTGTGCAGCCCATTTTTAATTACACTCTACAGTCAGATAAACCTCCTGAATCATGTTGAAAGAGACCCAGGCTCAGTGGGAAAACATCTGAGCCCTCATTTCAGAGAGACACTTGGGTTTTTCTTGAACTAACATCAGCATTTATGAAACTATTTCTTTTTTGGGATTAGCTTCAAATCCTCAGAGAGAAGTTAGAAGACCCAAGGGTGGGTGAGATATCTTGAACAAGCAGCACCCAGACTAGGTATCTGTTCTTTTGGGGGGGAATTGCAGACTGATTCTAGCCAAGACTTCTAGACTGGTTTCTATTTGGGGAAAGGGTGACAGTAGTGAAGATTGCAGGATCACTTCTGTACTATGTATGGGATGCGGTACTTCTCATTTATGATGGTGTCTTTAAGGCTGCTGACCTTCTAGGTGACCCTTTCCAGTCACTCTGCTGCTGAATTCATTCTTCCCAGGAACAGACAGAATGCGGTGAAACACAAACACGGCCTACTCATCCTACCCAGATCCTTCTGATATCAGCTATTCCGGGCTCAAGAACTTTCCAGAGTAAACCCATCCTTGCTTCCTGCTCTGAGGAGGGTCCAGTCCTGTAGGAGGAACACTGCTGGACATGGGCACTGCAGGCAGAGCCTTCCTGCCTTAGCTTAGGCTGCTCTATCTTCCCACACCTCCCTCCTGGAGATCAGCCGTGGCGGTGAACTTGCCAGAGTCAACGCCCTCAGCTGGTCCCAAAAGAGCCCATCTGTCATGACACTATACTTTATTCATTCTCTCCTTCTCCTTTCTTCTTTTGAGTGACTGATGAATATTTAGTGAATTCAACCTAACAAAAACTTCCTGGGATAATTTTTACTGAAGGCATAAACAAGCCTCCAGCTCTCACCCTTGTCTGAAAGTTCAGGAATTCCAAATTCACCCCTTGAGATGCTGTATCATCCCACCACATCATGGCAGCCTTGGGCGGGGTGGGGGTGGGGGGAGTCCTGAGTCAGAAGGGCTCTCGAGGAAATCCGGGGTGACTGAAGGTGAGAGGTCCAACTGCAGTCACCCTACTTGTGAGGAGGAAGACCCAACCGGCCTCTCAGCAGCAAACGGTGACCTGTGCAGAGGCGGGCAGCTCCGAGAGCCAGAGCCCAGAGTTCAGGGAAAAGGGCAGCAGGGCTGCTGCCCACTGCAGCCAGGGACGCACGGCTGGGTGCATGAAGACACAACCACACATCAGTTTCCAATTGCTCTGAATTCTAAAAGAAAAGCAAACGCTTCTAATTCACGGCACTAAATCCATCATAGTCTATTATACATTACTTTTGAAACTAAACGGCCAGTTGCATAAAGTTAATTTTTTCCAGCTCATTTCAATGTTTTTCTTCATACATTAAACAGTTTAACTTTCAATCATTTTTTTTTTCATTTTCAGATTGAAATTTAACCACGCTATGGAAAAAATAGGCACCACAAAGCAAATTCATGTTTTAGGATTGTTCGGGGTGAAGAGTCCAGCTGGCTTCCGTGTGAGTGTTAAAACAGGAAAGACAATCGTTTTTCAAAGGGTAGCGTATCTTTGACTGGTAAGAAAACCACCCCTCTGTATTACACAAACTAACACTACAACGAGGAGCTGCCATAGATTTCTATGGGGTTTTAACAAGTATACTTTATGTACCTTGCTGGTCTTCCCTTCCAGTTCCCCTTCCACCAAGGCTAACACAGGGAGCTTCACTTCTGATGTGCACCAGAGGGGGCGCCACACATTCATGTTGCAGTATTGGTGAATAAACTCAGCCAGCAGGTCTCAGGAGATCACCGGCCAGAAACCTGGATGTACAGCGTAACCACCCCACCGGTTTAGAGCCACTCGGGCTCTGACTGTGTCTCATCACCGGCAAAAAACAGTCAGACAAACTTCGGGTACTGAGTGGCAAGTGCCTCTTCCTCCTGTTTTCTTGAGACGTGCAGCAGAAGCAGGCTTCAAGCCTGTGTTGAGGAGTCAGGGGGACACACAGCACCTAGCACTTAAGTACCTTGGGTGTCTTCAGCCAGATCACCCTGAGCTGATCCCTCTGCCACTATGGAACAGGGTTCTTTGAAAACGGGCTATTTCCGCCACCTCTTGGGGGAATTAAATATGTATGCGTATTCTCAAAAATGGTTTATAATCACTGTAAATGAAAAATGAGGAGCTAAATGGCCTCAAAATAAATGCGTTTTTATCCTGGATAACAATTAGCATTAATGAGGAGTCCACCATACATTATGCTTAACTACACTTCGTTAAATGTGCTAGGAATCTACTTTAGAAAATAAAACATGCTTTCTATCATAAACTCACTTGTCGGCAGGGGCACGCGAGGGGCTTGGCTACCCACAAGATGCTTACTGAGGGTGTTAAGAAAGAATACAAAACCAAAAAATCAAAAATTTATAATTAGTGTTAGCACAGCTTGTGCCTATTAGAAATATATTAATTAAAGTAATATATTCATAAGATTAGAAGCCTAATACATCTCCGAGAGGAGAGAGGGATCCCCAGGGCCTAAAAATAAACATAAAAAATTAAGGAGTTTGAATCATCCAGTCTGCTCCGCACCAATTTCAAACACGGATGCTTCCAGACTAGGCTAAACTAAACGGCATTTCTATAGGTTGCCAGGGCCACTGCCGCCATCATCTCAGCTATGTAACAAACCACGGGTGGAGCACCTGCGAACTCCTACCTTGTGGAGTCCAATGACGGTTTTGTCCGCCCCTGGCTGCTCTCTTCCCACACGCTGTTGGCCAACTCGTTCCCAATAGAGGACATCACCTTGATCAGCTCCATGGGCCAGTCATCTAGGTCTAGCGACCGGACCCGAGAGAGGTGGGTGCCAAGATTCCGGTGGATCCCTGAGCACTCAATGCACATGAGGGCTCCCAAGTTCAGACTGGCCCAGTTAGGGTCTACAGGAAGAGAAATAAGAGCAGAACTCAATCAGACCACCAGCATTCATTATTGATGCCCCTGGACCCTGTGGGACACCTGACTGTAGAGAATATGTAAGGGCTTCTGAAATGCAGACTCTTTAAAGGGCACACGAAGTCAGCTTCAAGCCTTGTACCTGTGGGAATCACCTGGCAATGCATGTGGTCCTGGTCAATAAGGGTGCCACGGGAGGAGGGCATAAGGCTGACCAATGAGCAGACAGCCTGATGCATAATTAAGAGATGGAGATGCAATTAATGTATCGATAAAATTACCTTCCCTAGGGCAGTTCTCTTGGTTACCTTCTATGTGCCCTACCCCCAATGCAAAGTAGGTTCTGTGGTATCACATTACTGCATTGGGGGAGCTTGGTGTGCCCACTCTTCCTGTTGGCTATGGGCATTAGGGGCTGTGACCACACACTATATTCGGGTGAACACAGAGCATCCCTGCCATAGCAGAGCCCACATCTTACGGACTTAGGGATGGTAGAAACTGGATGACGTCATCAGAAGGGCTCATAGGGCTGGTGGGAGAGGTAAGATCTACTGGGAACCAACCAGGCTCTTGCTTGACTGCACGCACATTAGCAAAGACAGAGCTTCGTGGACCAGGAGTCAGGCTGGGCTGCCTCTCAGTTTTGCCCTGGGAGGTCTGGCATACTGGTAAGAACCACGTGCGTGTAGGGGTTCTCCTAGCTCTGGGATTCCCCAGGTCCTTTTCTGGACATGCTCCTGATGGCTGGGAACTGGTGCACCCAACAGAGGCTTCCACTGCCAGTAGGTACTGGAAAGATCTGGGCTGGGCCCACTTGCAAGCTCCCTCTAGGGCAAACTTCTCAGAGACAGTGTTTGGCTCTCTCTGAGAGTTGGATACTACTGATGTTTCCAAATTCCCTGGACCAGAATCTCTTCGTAGACAAGCAGCCCACAGTTAAAGTGGCCCAGTGCTCCCTTCAGAAACAATGTCCTGGGACAGACTAAGTGGGCTCAATGAAGGAGATGCTTGGTGATCCACCCTGATTATAGCCCCAAATCCCACATTGCTCTAAAGTCCCCAGGCCATATCCTCAACCTCTAGAGGGGTGACACACATGAAATGGCGGGCCAGTGAGACTTTTCCCAGAGTTGCAGGATCTGTTACATCACCAGCCAATGCGATCAGTACCTTCCCTGAGTCTTCAGATTCAGGGTGGCTCTGATTTCAGTCCACAGAGCCAGTGGAGAGGGATGTCTTTAAAGCTGGGGTCTGCTCCTTTCCCATTGGCTCCTTCCTGAGGGGAATATCTGCAGCCAACATCTTTACCACTCGGCCTTGATACCCTGTGAGCACGGTCACATCTTACTGTCAATGTGGAGGGTGAGGGTCTGTTTCTAGGCATGTGCACCAGAAGTGGGCATTTACACTTAAAAGTCTTCCCTGATTGCTCTCGTACTTCATAACTGACGCTCCAAGCATTTAAAGCCTCCGAGGAAGCAAGAGGATGGAGAAGGGTATGGGCTGAATCCCAGAGTACTGCTTGATACTACAGTGACCTGGACAAGCCTCTGTGGCCTAAGATGCTTCCTTCCCTGACTGGCCTGTCAAAGGGCCCATGACAATACCAGCTATTGCTCGAGAACTCAAAAAGACAACGCATGTGTGGGTTGTATGCAGCATACTTGGTGAATGGGCCTTGAACTTCTTTTCCTGAAGCTTCCAACTCTCCTTTATCATCTCTGTCCCATCTACTCATGTGGTCTTGTGTACAGTCAGGTCCCATGGCTTCCCTTCCTGCCCATCCCCCATCAGAAGACACCTGTGACCTCCAATTTGCCACATGCCACAGTCCTGTAAAGCCAGAGATTGGTTTCTTTTTGAGTAATCTTTAGATGCATGCTGGAAACAATTACAGACATCAATCCAGGATGGAGTTAAAAAAAAAAAAAAGCCTCAGATTTTGTGCTTTAAAAGGGGGGGGGGGTCTGGTTTAAGTTTTGGATAAAAACACACTTCAAATAAATGTTCTTCTCTTTCCACCTCACGTTTTGAAAGTAAAATTTAAAAACTCAAATAAAAAGAGAGACTTTAAAGCAGTATCCAAAGGCACCCGAGGAAGACGTCCTTCCTGCCCTGAGGATGGGCTCCTGCTGGGCTGTGGTCAGCCAAGCCATGTGGACAATCTGCTGGCCAGGGCCCTTGAGGAGGCTCAGCTCATCCCCTTCATCTGGAGCAAGCCTGGCCTAATGCCTGGGTGTCCGCTGTGGCCATGCTCACCATCCACCTGCAGGTCTCTGACTCACTCTGCTGATCTACTCTCATCTGGTGAGCTGGCTTCATCAGGCAGTCTCCCCCATAGAACAGTTCAGACTTCTGATCCTGCTGTGAAATGTGGACACTCACCTTCCACCTACAAATGCGTAAGGACCTCGCCATCTCTCCTAGCGCCACCCAAATGTCTCCATCATCTCCAGCCTCTCCAGCCTGAGTTGCCAGTCATTTTCTCTGCTTACCCAGGAGGGCTGCTGTGAGGCTGCAGCCTCCAGGAATGTCATGTTCTCACCCTCTACTCTTCCTCAGAGCCCCTCTGACATGCCAGCAGACTGTGTGCCACGGGTGGGGCTCATGCCTTGCCCACTGGGCCCACGGATATCATGACCAACAACACAGGTGTGTTCAGTTCCCAGACATCCCTCACCTGAACCACTACCTTTTATCTTGTTTGAACTGCATTTCCCCCTCTTCAAGACTTTACATAACAATATGAATGAGCGAAGTTTATTCCACATAGCTTCTGAGGGTGTAGACTTAGAATAAAAGCAAGGCTCGACCCCTCAGGATATAAGGAGACTTCTCTCTCAAAAGGGCATATTACCTTTTACACAACAGAAAGTGTGACAAAAGACTGGGATAACACCAAAGGATACAGTCATTACAGTTTCAGTCCTTCGCCCACTGTGGTGCCCGAGGCTTAAACAGGGCACTTAACATGCTATAGAGATCTAGTATACAAGAAATGGCACTCTTCTACCAGTGAAGCCGTGTAAAGGACATTGTGTTAAAACAAAACCCAAACTCAAATATGCCAACCCCTCCATGCCGCACCCCTCTCTGCCACAGCCAACAAGGATCCAGGGACACTACCATCCTAATGTACTCACTTTGGGTGTCACAGTCCACGCAGTGGGAGTTTCCTCTCATGTTACGGATGGACTGCAGTGCCATGGCCTCGCTCTGGCTGGTTAGTCGGGACTAGGCACAAAGGAAGACAAAAAATGCAAGACATGAGCAGCCAGGAGAAATCCACACATATAACGATGTTAGAGAAAACCCAAATATATTACACAGGTGCAGCAGTTGTGTGATTTCCAAACAATTACTTTTTCTGGTGTCTTAGGGAAGTCCATGAGAGCGAGCGACAGGTCACATGCCAGGATTATTG
This sequence comes from Lophiomys imhausi, assembly GCA_907164525.1. Taxonomy (NCBI): domain Eukaryota; kingdom Metazoa; phylum Chordata; class Mammalia; order Rodentia; family Muridae; genus Lophiomys; species Lophiomys imhausi. The sequence goes on along the minus strand of CAJQZJ010013540.1, from coordinate 12,982,475 downwards.
GCTGAGATGGACTCTGTCCAAAATGAGCAACATGGTCAGACCTCCATCATCTGTGAATGGACCAGAGACTGCTACTCAGAGAATGCCACTGGCTAATACACCTTCATGGATACATAGCTACTTGGTGTGAAGATTAAAGAATGAGAAAAAAATAATCTTTGTATCAGTCAAGGGTCAAGCCTTAATCAGCATGACGAGAGCTGTCTCCTGGTTCTTCATCAGAAAACCCCCGACCATAGCACACATCTCCGCATGTGAGGATCTTTCAGTTGCTACAGCATCAAATCAAAGTCACTCACTGGAGTGAGGCAGGGACATTTATTCTTAAGCATATTTTACGGTCTTCTTCAGAACAGAGTTTTATTTATTTATTTTCGTTGTTGTTTTTAAAGGCCCGCCTACTGCAGCAAGGTTGGAAAAGACACTAACTAGTATTTATAAATTGTGATTCAATTGTCCAGAGAGCCTCTGGCTCAGTGGTTCTCACCCTGTGGGTCATGACCCTCTGGGAGGGGGTTAAATGACCCTTTCACAGGGGTCATATATCAGACATCCTGTATGTCTGTTATTTACATTATAATTCGTAACAGTAGCAAACTTAGTTATGAAGTAGCAACGAATAATTTAAGGGGTGCAGCGTTAGGAAGTTTGGGGACCACTGCTCTGGCTATTTCTCTACTTGCCTCTGTACATACAGGTACTGTAGGAAAGTCGTATGAGAATACCGCCTTGCAGCTTGCCTTTCAGCCTGGTAATTCCGTCTACACTCACTGCCAACATAGCCTCCGACTTTATCACTTAAGTGCACGCTTATGAGGCCACTTAGTGCGTATACAGCAAGTTCCTTGGCTGTACATCTGGACTGCTCTAATCGTCCTCCACTCTGAATAGTGCTATGAAGAACAAGTTTCCTGTAAATGTCTAAAAACACACATTCCCAATCTCATAGTGAGGATAAAATCCTGGAAGCAAAGGGGCAGAGTCAGAAAGGATATGCGTGTTAGAAAAGGTTTATTTACTCCACATGCATTAGAAGTTACAGTTAAAACAAAAGCTGATCAGTTTCAGAATTTAGAATAAACTGTTCCATGTACAAATTCTTCACAAATTGAGGTATCTTGTGCTAAACAGATGGATGTGAAATAATTTATTGCTTGCTACTTAATAGTAAATTATCATTTATTTGTTGCTATTGTTTAATCAGCATCAAGTACTACTGTGCTTTTATTTCCTTTTGGAATCAGAAACCATTTAGCAACCTGAGTTGGCATCTGGAGGTGACAAATGCACATACAGAGGGGTCTGCCTGCCTGTCTGTTTCCTTCCCTATACACCTTCACGATTGTGTGGCTCACTGGTCAGTTGCCCTGTCTGTCTGGGTCAGTTCTGTATTATCCACCAAGAGCTGAACTGCTGGCTACTTCTCTCTCTAACAAAGTCTGGACTTTTCTCAAGTCATCCACGGTGGGGATATTATGTCCCATTTTACCCTCTCACATCTGGCTAGCAGATATCCAGGTGTGTGTCTGGTGTCTTTCAGTTACTGCTCAAGGGGCATCCTCTCAGGGGAAGCCTTTTCCACAAGTATGTTTGCCCATGAATACAAAGGGCAGCTTTGGTGGGCTTTATTTGCCTCTGGCCCAAGACATCGTACTGTCTGGGTTCAGAGTAGCAAGCTGGAAAGAGGCTCTCAGGGAAGTGAAATGGGAGAAGTCAGCACTGGCTAGAGCTTCTGGAATCAGGGAGAAAGGGGTGTGGCTTCAGTCAGAAAGTGTGAGGTTAATTTGTTCATAAAACCTTGGATGTGCTTGTCTGACCAGCAACATGTGTCCCCTTCCACGCTCTGAAACTAGAACTCCAAGCCTATAGATGGCAGGTGTCATTGTGCCCAGGGTGGGGAGGGGAGACACATTGTGGCTGGATGGGGACCTGACCTGAGAATCTAGGAAGCTCAGAATAAAAGACAGTGGTTCTTCCCAGTTGGGTATAAACTGTCTTCGAAGGGAAAAGCAAATTACGTAATAATAATAATAACGGCTGTGGTCTGGCTTACCCTGGCTCAAGAGAGTAATAAAATAACACAACCTGTCTCTCTGAAAAACAGACTCCCTTCTTAATGACAAAGCTGGCCACACATCATGGGCAGAGGCCTCTTTAAACGCTCATATAACTGAAACTGCAGGTGGATGGCAATGTCTTTCTTTGCTTTCCAGTCGATCTCAGTTTGAAAAATCAAAATGCTCACCAAGAATCTCAGCGGGTCAGCAAAGGGTTCTGAGTATCTAAGGGTTCAAAGACTGAAATGCAAAGAACCCGGCTTGGAAAGACAGGACCAGTATAAGGAAGATCGCTGAGCAGTGGCCCAGAAAACGCAGTGAACACACTTTTATTTCTGGCCAGACAACTGCTGGATAACTCTTTTTAATTGCTCAATGAAACATACACCAGACTTAAAACAAAAAACAAACAAACAAACAAAAAAAAAACCCATGAAATTCACCTCGCCCAAACTCCCACATCTCCTTTGCGGTTCGTTTGTATCCCCGTGACATTCGAGACATTTATGAAGACAGAATAGGGCGTCTTTTAAGTCTGTGTCTCTTTTTCTGATTTATTCTGGTTCAAACAATAACAACAAAAAAAAAAATAAGTATGGGCGCATAAGCAGGCAGAGTCCAAAAGGCTCCATGGCCTACAGAGAAAGGCGAAAGCTTCCCACGTAGCGCTGGCTGCTACAGCAAAGGCTTCCTGTTGGACATCCCGCCCCACGCAGACAGACAAGCCAGGACACCAACACATGTGTGGTGTTTGTAGATACAAAGTGGTTTTATCTTTTCAATTACTTAGTTTTTTTTTCTCTTCCCCTCACAAAGCATACCTGGGTCTTGTCATCCACACAAGCCATCTGATGCCTCTGTCCACTCCCCCCCTCTAACCCCCGCCCCCCCCCGGGCTCCACTTGGGCCTTCTTTTCCCTTTAATGATGAGCAGCCTTGATTTTGGGGCAGCCTGCTGAGGGCCTTACCTTATTCTTGCTGCTCTCACAGGACTGCAGGCTGGCTAGGATCTGGCTCTCGATGGCTTGGACCCACGCATCTCGCTCCTCGTATGTGGTGGCTTCAAAGTGCCATGTCTGGCCAGTGAGGGACACAATGATAAACTCAAAGTTTTCTTCTTGCTCTGGAACACAAAGGTGGGATGAAGAGCTCACTTTCATGAGACAGCAGTGCCTAAGCCCATCCTGCCACACATGCCTGTGGCTTCAATGGCACCAGCACGGGGCTGGCGGCACACGCCAGATGCGAGCACTGAGATCTGATCCGCATACCCACCAACACTCAAGACCGGCTTCCAAAAGCCAGCAGAGATAACTAACTAGGTTTCAGTCAATGCTTGGGGGACGGGGAGAAAGGAGAGCCAGCGTGGGATGTTAGGGTCTCTGTGTGGGTGCAGACCAAGCAACTTAGGAAAGTTAAGTTTGCAAACTTAACTGCTGGTCCTTGGATCTGTGGGAGGAAAATGAAGTTAGTTCTGCTACATGTGAAACTGGACTATGGAAGCATTTGGGTATGGATCCAGATGAACTGAGCTGGGAACCAAGGTGAGTTTCATTCCAGGGCCGAACAACTATCAATGGAAGCTTTAATCTTCTTGCGCAGAGACTTGGACATAGTGAATCCAGGCAACTCAGAGGGCTTCAGGGGACACAGGTCTGGCTGAGTGGCCACAGAGAGACATCTACTTTGACAGGGGAAGAGAGACTGTGTCCACATCCTGCATTACTACCTGTACCTGTCTTTAGGTAAGTTTTCCTCCCGAGGCTCATTTTCCTCTCCTGTGGATTGGGCACAAGCCAGCTTCTACCAAGTTTACCATTAGCTGCATGTTGTGCACGAGCACACGAGAGCACAGCCTGTCCACAGAAGACTGTGTGTACTTGTTCTTATTCCCAGTGTCAGCTCAGAGGAGACGCTGCTTAGAAAAACACAGCCAGAAGCCAAGGCTGGACCCTTCACTTAGAAAAGCAGAGCCAAGACTGGACTCATCACGTCTCAGAGGGTGAGTAGTTTCTAGCATTGGCCTGGAACTGTGTGGTCAACGGTAGTCACCAGGAAACAGCAACAGGTAGACTGGCAGGCAGATCAACTAAGTCATCCCCACCAGGACACTGCCTCCCTCCTGATCATGCGGGTGCCATCAAGTTCTACTCCCAGGAGTTGAGGCACTGTCCCAGAATGGGATGCACTGGTCCTCAATGTAACATTTTGCCTTCTACCGCACTGTGTGTGGGTCTTTTCTGAAGATTATAATGTAAGCAAGGTGGTTGTCTCTCTGAACTCTTAAACTGATGAGCAGGCCTTAACCCTGCTCAGTCTGAACACCACCGGGAAGAAAACACATCTCTGTGCAAATCCTCCAGTTTCTCCCAGAGAACCCACCTCAAGGAGTGAAAATTACAGCTGAAAGAGTGTCCTCATCCTCCAGTACTGCAAATGCCAGTGTCTGTGCTTCAGGCATGCTCTGCACCAGAGACATGATGCTGAGTAGAGGCCAGGCCTGGGCCTTGCAGCCATGGGCATGTCAGTCCTTCTTGGTGATTGCATTGAAGCTGAGCTCCTGGCAGGGGAAGAGTGCGGCCTACACTCAATAGGACACACAGGTAGCCCAAGGAAATCATGAGCTTGATTAACCCTGGGCATGTGTGTTTCCCGAGTTCTTTTTTGATCTCCGGTTCCTGGATTTTGGAGCTTCAGTAATAGAGAGTTCAAAAAGCAGGCGCTGGTCAGGTTTGGTACCCTGTTGTCTTGGAGCTTGGAGAACAAATGATGCCCATGACTGTGTGGAAGTGGAACAAGTCCACCTACTGTGTGGAGGGCACCTGTGAAGGAAGCCCTGAGATCTTTGGACATGGGGATGAGTTGTGTTTTCCATTAAAAAAAAAAAAAAACAAAAGACTATACAGTAACTTCAGACAGGTTTCTCCATGGCTGACATGCAATCACACCCTGCAATTACCAGCAGAGCCACGGCATCTGTGGGCTTGAAAAGACCTATTCTCTTAATCTATAAGCTTCTATGTCATGATACTATTCATTACAACTTTTACCACAGAAGTGTGTAAGGCAGCACCCTGATTCCATACCTAAAACTCCTAGTGAAGGGACCGCTCAGGCAAGCTATATAATTCATGGACAGAACACGAGGACACCTGTTCATTCATGGGAGAACATGAATACTCTTCATGAGGACATGTGTGCATAACTTCATAACCACCTTATATATTTGGTTGTGAGCCTAGCCTTTAACGGCTGAGCCATCTCTCCAGCCCCTTCATAACCACCTTACATTTGTGGAACTCAAGTATGATAAGAACGCTACCCCTGGTTGGGATTTTCTGCATGTCCAGTGAAGAATTGGTGACTCCCAGTTAGATCTCTGTACACTGCTCTCCCTTAGAGGATTTCTGCCCATGCTTCTGGCTGGAATCATGAGCTGGAAATGTGAGCTAGGCAAAGGGCTGAACTGGCTTGACTTGGTCCCAGGGCTCTCAGCTACCCTTTCCATGCCTTGGGTGTCAGAGGGTGATCTTCGAAGGACCCTATTCTGTAGGGATATGCACATCCACACAATGGCTAGGTATCCAGGTCAAGTGCTACCAGGATATCACCAAGTTGCCTGCCTTGTTCTGATTCTAGCTTGGGTAGCTGTAATGTTCAGATGAAGCTGCTGAGGCACACTCTGACTCTGCTGTGTCCTAGTATCCAAAGGGGCAGAGTTCACAGGAGCACCAGGATTCTGTCATGTCAGGCAGACATACCACATTGTCATCTTTCTCTACAGTGGACACAGGTTTCTCTTTGCATCTTCTGTGCAATTACACCTTCCTCTCTTTCTGTCTCTGGTATTTCCCCTCCGGTGAACCTCTTTATGGCTACCTCTCATATCTTATTGGGGAATCTAGATTCTGTAAGGATTTCCTCACTCTACTCCAAGCTGCAGGAGTCTCTCTGTGAATGTGCTGACCTCCACGTAGGAATTACACCCTACAGACTTTTCTACTCCACTCCACACAGAGTGCCACCTCACACTCCCACTGCAAAGTAGCCACACTTGTGCTAAGTCCCTCCCTACTCTCTCCCTCACGAACACTGTTCTGACACCTCAGTTCTAAGCCCATGAATGAGTGTGCTTGGTTCTAGTCAGTCTTCTTCCTCCTCAGCCTCGCCTCTCTACTTGGCACTGTCCAGCACCTCTACTGTCTTCTGAACACTCAGCCATGTTGAACACTCAGCCATGTTGAATCCCCACTTGGATGGGAGGAAGGTATGCAACTGGGTGAGAGAAAGGGAAGCGAGACAAGTTACATGGTGTAATGACTTACGAGGTGCTTCTGCAGAGTGTGCCTCCAGTTCTGGAAGCTGGAAGCAGGTTGTATGAACGCCTCCTAGGCCAGTACCTCTCTCTCACCTGGTCCATGTTTTTATTGGGGCCTTACATGAAGTCTGCTCATTGCATTTTGCAAAAGAGGAGTTTTAGGGAAGACAGCAAAGTCCCAAGTTAATGGACTGTGTAGGCTATAAAGCTATCTGAAAACCCAAAAGTAAGAATGTTCCGAAACCCGAAACTTTCTGGGTCCTGATGTAACACTCACACATTTCATTCCAGAAAATGGCAGATGTTAGCCCACACAACCTAAGCACACTGTGTACCCAAGGGGTGTGGTCCTGCCCTGTCCTCTGGTGGAGGTCACTAAGTACCACCAGCATATTACAGCCAGGGATCAAAGTGCCAGGAAGCCCAATACCTTCAGGGCCAATGCCCAGATCTCCCTGCCCCACAGCTGGTTGTGTAAACGTTTATGTACTTATGGCCTTTTCCACTTTACAAAGGTTTCTGCCACTTGGAAGGAGCACTGATAATGAAGCCAGTGTGTGGGTTCTGGCAGGGCCTGTCAGGTGGCAGTCAATGCTTACTGGCGGTACCCCAGAGGCCTCCAGGCTTGATCCATGCTCAGTCTCCAACAGTGTGGCAGTGACTAAGAAAGCAGATGACCCAACTAACACTCTCCTTCCTCTGACGCTCAGACACTTCACTAGGTGACAGTGTCACTCAATTCCCAGTGGCCAGACAGCAGTTTGCTTTGTAAACTGACAGTTGATGACACTAGGTTTTTTTTTTTTTTTTTTAAAGCAACCAGCTATAAAAAAAAAATGATCACAGGCACAAATGGCAGTGTGAGGGTGATCAGTCAGAAAGAGCTGAGACTGCCGCTATCCTCTATTTATTTACTGGCCTTTTGAAACTGGGTCTCACTTGCAGCCCAGACTGGCCTCAAATTCGTGATCTCCTGCCTTGCTTCTACCTCCAATGGGGGTGACATGACAGGGCTCTCCAACTCCATCTCTCAAATGACACATGCTTAGTCAGTGAGAAGGGCCAGTTTTGGTGTTTTATTCCCTGTTGTCATTTGCAAATACAAACCAACTACTTATGACAGGCATAGTGGCGAATGCGCAGTTCACTATAAAAACAGACTCAGGTTGTAGAAGACTATATTGGCATATATATGTTATAAGTATGTTCTTAGCTCAAGACATACACACAAGCACCAAGTTATTTCCCACCCCGAGGAGAAGCCCAAAGGCCACCTCACCCCAGCATGAAGCTCCAGGTCTGGGTCCCCAGCTCACTAATACGGTGATTGGGTTCCAGGGAACTTAAACAGTTTTCTATGTTTAACGGTTGGCTGTGGAAAGGTCCACTATAATAGTATTTTAGAGCCATGAACCTGTCGAAACCAACCTGCCCAATTATTCCCAATGACATTAATAACACCGGATATCGCACTAATTGTGTCCAGTTTCTATGCAGACGAGGCCCCGGGGGGCTAATTTTGCCTCCTCAGGGGCGAGCATCTCAGCCATCAGACCGACTTCACAGGGAATCCCTCCTCATTACACAAGTCTGGGCTGTCAAACTTTTTTTTCCCCTTAAAGGTTAATGGGCCAATCAGTCATCAATTATTTTTGTGGAATTCTAGCAGACAAAGGGTTAAAGGGCTACAGACAGCTGAAAACAGTTCAAACATGTGGTGGCCGTTTTTAACAGGGCACACCGATGTGGATAAATACAGAGAAGGGGGAAGAGAGATGGACACTGTTGCAGATACTGGCCTCACAGAGGGGGTAGGAAGGAGGGCTTTCGTGAAGGCTAAGACCAAGCCCTCAAAGCTCTGTTCCACCAGAGCCATGCTCCAAAGTGGGGCTACCTGAACAAGGGAGCTGAAAGGACGAACGGGCTTGCAGGGCTCACTTATGTCAGTTCTTCACTGGCCACATGTGGATCTGCATTCTGGAGGGGAAAGATGGTTTCCCAGGCTTCCTGGAGCCTGGGATTGTGACCTGAGGTCCACCCAGGATTCCAGTCACGAGGCTGAACCTGCTTCCTGCTGCACTGACTGACAAACACTTGTATTGCACAGAAAAGAGTGTTCAGGTGGAAGGTGAAGTGCCCACACAGGGATGGCTGACGTGCGTCCTGAGTTGGCGTGAGCCCAGAGGTACCCGGATGGGCAACACTGAGCATGATCAGAAGACAAAACAGCCAAGGCCCTTGGGAGAGGGGCACCCAGTCCCTGGCTTCTGTCACAGAAGGATAGGCCTTTGGCAGGGCACATCATATCTCGGCTCAACATACAGACACCAACTCTGCCTTTGGCCACTGCTCCATTCCGAGTATCAGGATGGGGTTTCTCCAGTGGGCATCCACGTGGTAGAGAGGGGTTTTTCTATTTAATGGGTCTCTGCAAGCAGGTCATTCCACTTCTTTTGAAAGATTTTGCCCATGTGTGGGTATGTGTGACTGCAGGTACAGAGGCCAGATGGGGACACTGGATCACCTGGAGCTGGAGGTACAGAGAGCTGTTTGTGGGTACCAGGACCTGAACTTGGGTCTTCTGCAAGAGCAGCAGGTATCCACTGAGCCATGAACTCTCCTTTTTGGCCTTTAGCCACATCAGCATTAGCTGGCTAGGGATAACCATAGCATGTTGCCTCCACCTTCCTTTTTGCAAGGGAAGACATCCCTGTCATCTACCTGGCTACTGTCCTTGATGTGAATTGTAAATAGATGGACAATGCTCACACTCTCAACCCCCAGGTCTCCCACAGCGTGGGCCCTAAGGGTCCACACGAGGCAATGTCATATACAGCCTCGGGTTTGTATGCTGATTGTTTTGAGCAATACATTTTGTACAGTGCTCCAGTGTTTGTAACTGGCTGTAGCTTAGGTATTTTATCTGATGGTGGAAGCCACCCTTTTAAGATGTCAGCTCAAACCCACCATATCACAAATGCCAGCTTTACTCTCCAATTTCCTATTTTTAAAGGAAAAGATGAAGGTGATGGTCAAACAGTGCTCTACATATTTACTGTTGGGACGGTGTCTATGTCTTCACTGTTCTGGGCCCCTTGGGTTCCCAGCAGCAGGAACCAGTGAGTGTAATGTGCTGGGAGCCCAGGTCTGTCAGGGGTTACCACAACCCTTTCTCTGCTTGCCCATGTGTATGGAGTGCCCAGCATGGCCAGCATTCTTTTTCTTTCCATGAAGCCAATTCTGGAGCTCAGATTTCAATCTGGCTTTAACTTCTGGGTGATTTTAACGAGAATGGCCCTCATACATTGAATACTTGTTCCCCAGTTGGTAGAACTGTTTGGGAAGGATTAGGAGGTGTGGACTTGTTGGAGGTGTGTCGCCATGGGCGGACTTTGACGTTTCAAAAGCCCACACCTTTCCCAAGTAGCACTCATTGCCTTTCCCTGTGCCTCGCAGTTGTGTCTCAAGATGTGAGCTGTCAGCGACTCTTCCAGTGCCATGCCCGCCTACCTGCTGCCATATTCCCCACTATAATGGTCATGGACTCACCCTCGGAAACTGCAGGCCCAATAACCCTTTTCTTCTATAAGCCGCCTTGGACATGGTGTCTTGTCACAGCAGCATGGCAGTAACTAAGATAGTTGCATTAACACATTCAGCACGTAGGATGCTTGTTTCTGCCAACTTGTCCCTACACTGTCCAGTGAGTTTCCATCGAGTCTTTGGGTTAAATTCTAGTGACTAAGTTCGAACTCCACAGACTGGATCCTGCTTGAGAAGCCTATACCACATAGTGATGAACCCACAGTGGGTTTTCTGTCTCTGGACGGATTCCAAGACCACAGAAATGGACTTCAGAAGACAGAGCAGGGGGCTGGAGAGATGGCTCAGCGGTTAAGGGCACTGGCTAGTGCTCTTCCAAAGGTCCTGAGTTCAATTCCCAGCAACCACATGGTGGCTCACAACCATCCACAATGTGATCTGATGCCCTCTTCTGGAATGCAGGTGTACATGCAGATAGAGCACTCATGCATAAAATAAATAAATAAATCTTAAAAAAAATAAAAAAAAAAAGACAGAGCAGGGCCATAGGGCCTTTTTGGACTTGGCCCATTTCTGATCCTTGGGTATAAGGGTCATGTACAGTGAGAGGTGGGTTATATCAGCCAATCACTATGCTGACTGTGACAGAATGGATCAGCACACCAAGTGGTGCTCACGGCTCCCAGCCCCTCTCCCCTTCACCACGCCTGCTTCAGCCACACATTGAAGGAATCTGTCATGTCAAACAGGCTAACAACTTCCAGAGAGTCACTCTGTTCCCTTAGCTGATGAGTCCACTTGTCTCTGGCAGCTGTGGGAGGGCAGCCTTGCCTGCTATGTCACATGGACCTGGAGGGATACTGCCCCACAGTCAGGGCCCCTGACTTTCCAACATGAGACATCTGCTACAGAGCCAAACACTCAAGGTGAGCCTCACTCACCTGACTTTGTGTGTGTGTGTGTGTGTGTGTGTGTGTGGTTTGGTCTATGAAGAAGGCTGGCTAGAGGATACAGCACTAACAGGCCCTGGGCCCCGTGCTCCACAGGCTTCTGAGACAAGTTAAAGCTGTAATCCCGGCTGAAGGGAATTCATTTTCATCAACCATGGCCCAGACTTTAATTGTGGAAAGGCAACAAAGCTTTAGCCTTGGATACTACAGGGTGTGCACCAAGTGTCCACCCCGCTTTCAGGGATAAGTAGCCCCAATGGGCAAAGGATAACTGATGCCTGTCCTTCTAATTATTCATTTTCTCACATTCTGAACTTGTGAGTGGGGTTCCTTGAGCAGACAACTCAGCACACAGTCTGTGAAACTTACCACAACCTCAATTTCTCATGTGTAGTACAATGCCTACACTGGCAGGGGCACCATGAGGCTATAATGAGATGATGTGGTCCGGGGCCGGAAAAGAAAGTGAATCAAAGAAACGTGCTGTGGTGAGATCATGGGGCTTCAGGCACAGCCCTGTCTTGTCTCACAACCTGTGTCCCCAGGAGGGTTCTAAAATTTTTGAACTATACTCAGATTCCTATCAAAAATTGGGTTTATTAATTGGGAGGGGGACCAATTAATAAACTCAATTTTTGTGTCTAGGGAACTGAACTCTGGTACCAACCTTATTGTGATGTTTTCTGGGAGTCCCTGAAATAATCTATCCCTGGAATAAATCTCTGGAATAAATCTATCAAGTGGAACATTTTAAGAAACACCGCGTTTCAAGATGGGCCTTTCAAGTTGTCTAACAAAAGATGGACTGTCTAGCACAGACATTTTCACGAAGGGCCAGTTTACAGACAACGGCCATGCAGTGACATCATACACTAAGTTAGGCCTGGGACCAGAAAAATGCTTTTGTAATTTATGGAATTATATGAATTCTCTAACAAATTATAAAAAGTCGTATGGAATGAAGTCGTATGCATACACAAAGAGGAACGACCGTATTGCTCAACAGGAAACCCGTAAATGTAAGGACACACTGAACAGTTTACTGTGGCTGGAAATATGGAGAACCGTGTGGCAGTGCGGTCACTGCCTGCACCCCAACCCTCATGACTACCTGCTCTCAATCCTCACAGCTGCCTGCACCCTAATCTCCATGGACGCCTGCAGTACTCACTCATATGGAGGGATGCCAAGTGTGTTAAGCTGTCGCGTATTCAGAGAGGAGTGGATGTCATCTTACCATTTCCTGTCCTTATTTAGTCACCCCTAAATGGCTCTGAAGTTCTGGCTTCCTTGGAAACCAAGTCCCCTGCGACTCGAGCAGTGACAGCAGAGAAGCCAGCCTTCCCATGACTCCAAACCTGCCCACCAATGTCCTTTGGAGGCCCGCCAGCAGATGATGGGTAGGTAGGTTATTGCTTCAAGACTAATGAGAGAACTGTATACTTTCTCGCTGCTCCCCAATTTTGTACTCAGTAACATTCAAAACCAATGTCACAACTTTCTTTAGTTTTTATGGTAAGAAATCAATCAATAAACCGACAACCTACACGTTATAAAAGAGAGACTTGTTTGATAGGCACACAGGGCAGAGATGATACATATCCCAAACCAAACCAATCAAACAAAATAACCTAGAACAACAAAAAAAAAAACCAAAACCCCAAAATAAAACAAAATATCCAACAATAACCCCTCCAAAACTCTAGCTGTAGAGTTTTAAAGCCTGTCAGGGAATAAATTAACACCCTTTAAGTTCAATGGAAGATCCTAACTGATCAGATGGTTTCTTAAATCCTGTTCTACTCTCTCTCTCATTTTCATTTCCCAAATGCTTTGAAGGAAGATGTGGCCAGGCCAGGATGTACTGGTAGCCAGATTGATAACCTCCCCTTGGGAGTGCAGACAAAACTGTTGATTGCGAAATGGCTTTTTAACAAGCCACGCTACAAACGTGGTTGTTTTGTTCATTCACTTTTGCTCAAGAGCAGGGCTTTTGGTGGCGAGTCAGGAGTAACTGTGAAGGGCTGAGAGAGAAGCTAGGGACATAAATCAGGAAAGGTTAATGACCGGGATGTGAAGAAGGGACTTTGTTTACAGAAACAGTGTGCAATTTGAAATTTACAGGAGATTTAATGCCACTGCTTGGCAATCGCTAAAATCAACAGTCCAGAAAACAGTGACATTAAGACAAATATTACAGTTATAATCAACCCCAAATAAGTCAATTAGTGTTAGGGCGTGAGTTCACCATTACTTGACCCATTTGGCTGGCACTTAAGTGAAAAAGAAATCCCCCCATTACACCGAGCTCGCTGGATTGTGACCTGTTTTGCATCGTGTATTACCTGCCAGCCTCCCTTCTCTCTACCTGGGTGGATGGTGCTGGTTTTCCCTTGCCTGGCATCAAAATAATTCTGACCCTTGACATTTGTAATCATAAAAAAAAGGCAATTTATAATTGTGTTGTTCAAATGAAGGTGTGTGTGTGGGGGGGGATTCAATCTGCTATTATACAAAAGCAATGACGGCTGTCTTCGGAGAAAAAAGCAACCCAAGTCAATTTGTGAACTTTGGCACCAGACGACCTTTAGAAACAAAACAATATACGGAATTTACAAGCAATAGCAGCCCATGCAAATGGCCCTGGCCTGCCTGCCTCTGGATTAGAGCTGCAGAGAGCATTATGGAGAATGCTTCCACAAAACAAATTAAGACTGTTACTTAAATGTCACGGCACACTATTGTATTTGGCTACAGATCATTACACCTGATACTAACACTTTTAAAAACTGTAATAACTTGGGAAATATTACATTGAGTGCCCACATGTATAAAGGAAAGTGGGGGGGGGGAGAGGAGAAAATAGGTTTCCAAAGTAATTTAAACATCACTACCCTACGACTGAAGGGAAAGGTCAAAATTTAAGTAAGCTGAAAGGAACATGAATGGTAAAGTAGAGCACACAAACAAAAGGATGGAAAGACCACAGGGCCGACTGCAAACACAACACGGGGGCATGCGGCTGTAGGCGGGTGCACTTCCACGTCTGCATGGGGAGGAAGGAAGGCAGGGAAGCAGGGGCAGGCGGGCGGGCTGGGTGCGGTTACCTTCGGTGTTGGTGCTGCTGCTGCTGTATATGTTTCGCAGGCTACCAACACGGTTTAGTTTCCATGCTTTGCGTTTGGCTGCATCCCGAGAGCAGAGAGGGCAGGGGGAAAAGAGACAACAAAAAGGAAAAGAAAACAAATGAAAAAGGGAGAAAAGAAATGTCAAAGCAGTGCGTGAAGTCACCTCTGAGTACACAGCAGCAGGTGGGTAACACCCAAGGGACTGCTCCTCCGCTGGCCCTCCAATCCCCCCAGGACAGCACAGAGGGGCCTGAGAAGGTTAGAGGTACGCCAGCATCATTAGTTGAGCTCTCTCAAAATCAAAGACTTTCCCAGGCAAATGTGCATACACCACCTTGGTAAGCCCAGGGCAAATGCTGGCCTCTGCACTGGTGTGGGCTACCATTCGGAAGCTTTGAGTTCTTTATCTGGCAAAGCACCAGAAGCACGTTCAAGGGACTCTCGTGGTACACAGGTTAGGTCTGTCTGTTTCAGAGGCAGGTCTTTGAAAACAAGAGCATTTTTGTAACTCCTTTTCACCTCCATTGTGAGATGAACACTAGCCTAAAGCAGCAAAGCCCTAGGACCATCTTGGAGACCAGGAGACCCACAAGCAGATGCCTCCCCAAACTCTTCAGAAAGGACAGACACCAAGTCACTTCTAGTGGAATGCTGAAGTTAGGAGTAAAATTCTGAGCCAACTGGATACAGTGAAGCTGTGTAAGCTGCCCAGAAGACATGTGATAAGATACTCAAGGGACACAGGCATGTTATACACACACACACACACACACACACACACACACACTCTTGAGATTCCTAAGGCTTGGAAAAAGATGGTTTGAAGAGTCCCTCAGCCCTTGAGGAAATAGGTCACAGAACTCAATAGGAGTCAACAAGATGGTTCTTGGGAGCCAAAGACAGAGCCATGTATATCTAACCTGTGAGCAGACACCAAACTACTCAGCAGGAGTGAAAGTTGCCATGCTTCCAAGGAAGGTTATGGGCCATCCGTTTCTCAACACCACAGTCAGGAAGAGAACCTGCTGGAAGCTTCCATTAGGTGATGTGCCAGAGGTGGGAGGCTAGACAGACCGACCGTCTGGCTCAGAAGTCTTGTGCTAGGAACGGTCAGCTCTGATGCTGAGGCATCCCTGACTAGGATGGGATAGGTTAACCATCCCCATCCGCTGGAGTGTCCAAGTCACTCAAGTGCAGTGTGGTGCCGGGCCCTGGTTAGGCCTGTGAACACTGGGTCTCTGATGGGTGGAAAGGAACCTAGGGAGATGAGCTGGTGAGTTCAGTTGCTGGCCACTCTCATTGTGCCTCTTTATAAAGATCCCCAAAGTACATGGGAGAAACCTGAGCTGTAAAGGAAGCAAAGCCAGTCAGGAAATACAGCCTTATATATTTACAGTGCAAAGTTTAATCACGAGAGCAAACAACCGGGAGCTCGTTGTCTATTGATTTAAAATGATTAAAGATGTTGTAATCAAACACCTAAGGCTCACTCTGTAGTGTGAACACCAACCAATAATTTGGTAAGAAATGCAATCCATAACCTGTAAATACGTACAGCTGCTGCATGGAGTCTTCCTATTGCATATGGGGGTACCTGTGGGGAGAAGAGAAAGGTGGAGGGGCTTTTCTCATCTCTGAGTCTTCAAGGTCTCCTGTCCTCATGTCCGTCCCAGGGAACAACATACCTGGGAAGTGATGTCAGCCATGAGCAATGAAGGAATCCCAGCGGTTCACAGTGTTGAAGAACACAAAGGCTTGCTGCCGCCCCCTCCTCTCCCTCACAGGCTACACTGCGTTCCTACAACAGGGCATGTGTTTCTTTTTTTCACTGGTGGATGCTCCTGGAGTCTTGGGGCATATTTCACAAGTTCCAGGAAGAAGTGGTTACTACAAAGCTGCTTGGGGAAGCAGACCTCCTTCTAGAGCATTTACATATAAATAGGCAAAATCCAGGCTGTAAGTTCACTTCCTGGTTATACATCCCAACCCTAATGAGAGAGCAGAACATGAATAATGCAGAGTGCCATGTAACCAGGAAGTGAACTTACAGCCTGGATTTCTATTAACCTATTGATGAAATAATCAATTTCAACGTATAAAATGTCATGGCTTTTCTTCCTTATAAACAAATGGCTGTTTTCTGGCTGATACCAAGGTCCTGATAGGAGCATTTGTCTCCTGGGGCATTGACTGCTTAAGTCGCCTTGTTTGGGAGCTCTTCATCAAGAACTACAATCATGATCATCGGTAACATTTCAGGGGAAACAGTCACATGGTACCAAATGGAACCCCCAGTATTCTAGCCCCATGCAATGGGTTGACCACCGCATACCCCAAAGAATGCGTGATCTCTAAGGCCATCATGCCCCAAAGATAGTGTTTTCTGTTTAGCTTTTATTTATTCTTCCCGAGAGGGTCTTACCATGTACCCAGGCAGATCTCAAACTCCTCTTACTTTAGCCTCAGGCCACAGATATGCAACATTATACCCCACTAGGATAATCTCTAAATAAAATTCTAGGTTTATTTCAGGAACTTTCACAAACATTGTTTGTTTAAACACAGGCTGGCATTTAGATTTCGGTATTAATGTTGCTGCTCGGGATTTCATGTGTAGCTGGAAAAAAGGCAGCTTGGTGAAAACACCTGACTACTCTTTTCAACCCCATAGCCTTGTTTATAGGATAAGCCCAGGTTTTCACTTGGATTAGAGTAGTTAGCTACATGACAGGAGGCTGTAGCAAGGTCTCCAGTGGTAGACAACTCCATGGCTGTGACATCCCAGAAGATACAAGGCTGGACCCAAGTACAGCCCCTGGGCGTGATCTCTCCCTTTCTATTTCACTTTAGAAATGAAACTTCAGCACAGCACAGGAAAATCACTAAGCATGGTAAGTCACAGTTGTCAGGCACAGCAAACCCAGTCACACACAGGCTTGCTATGGGACAGGCAAAGCAGGAGGTCGAAGAAGCAAACAAGATTGATGGCTGAGTGCTTAGGGAAGAGATTTAAAAGTGCCATCACTGTATTGAGTAACTGATACCTTTCTCATTGCTGTGGCAGAATATCTGGTAAATGCAATGTAAAGAAAGAAGGGTTTATTTTGGCTCACAGTGGGAGGGAGCAGTCCACCATGGTGGCAAGGCATGGAGGCAGGAGTGTGAGGCAGCTGGTCACATCATACCCACAGTCAGGAAGCAGAGAGAGATGGATGCTGGCGCTCAGCTCCCTGTTCCCTTTTATCCTGTCCTGGACCCTAGCCTACGGGTTGGTGTTCCCCACACTCAGGGTTTGCCTTCCTTCCTCGATTAACCCTACGGAGAAATTCATCCACGGCAGTTTGTCTCCCGGATGATTCAACGTCATCAAGAATGATGATCAAGTTTGCCCATGACAAGGTCCACTGGCTGCGAAGTTATAGTCTAAGGATTAAAAGGACCGAAAGTGTGACAAACTCGGGCTAAAAGTGCAGAGACATAGTTGGTGATCATGTGATCCAACAACGCTATCCTTGACTTTCTTTGAAATACATACTACTTATGAGCACTAAGCTACATTGACAGGACATTTCTTGGGGTCTAGAAGATGCCTCAGTGGGAACCCCTGAAATAAAAAATCCAAGGAAGGACGAGTGTGCTGACACCCACATTCAGCTGTTTAGTCTGAATAGTCTTTCTCTAGTCTAGTAGCCAACAGGTAGGCAGTGAGGTGGATGCCACCCTGCACATTCAGATGAACAGAATTACACCTCCCAAGTCATGACAGGTATAAACCGGCATCCCACTGTCTTTGTAAACTGCCTGATGGGAACAACTAAAGGACTCGTGGTCCGATTGTGCAAAAAAAAGGTGTGGCATATTACTTTTGACTCTTGGTAATCACTAACAGACAGCCTCAGTCCTTTCAAAGACAGAGAAGAATGTGTAAATTATGGCTTTCTATGAAGTTAGAGTGACTGGAATCACTTAGCACCCACAACTGCCGACTGTTACACCTCCTTAGTCCTGGAAGCTACGATTTTTCATATGGACTTGTGGGACCCCGAAGGACTCAGAACTTTATTTGAAAGGAATGTTTCTATTATACTTTTTTTTCCCTAAATAAAACTATCACTTTGTTTTACTATAGCAGGAAAAAGGCTGAAAATCAGCCAGAAAGCAGACTTCTAGTGCTGAGACTTCTGGCCACCTTTTATAAGTAGAACAAAAGCATTCCTTAGTCTGTTAGAATGCTCAAAACGACAAGACAAGGTTTTAATCCTTAACTCTTCCTCCACCACCGTACCAGGAAATCATTAAACGTCACCTCTGCTGTCCTTCCGACAGTTGTCTTTGTTGACTAGAGGAACATTCTCTGGATAGCTGATTTTAAAATGATGTAGCCATGAAGATATGTCCAAAGCTTGTATGTAGGCCAGCCGTGTTGGATGAATTACATCCTGGGCATGCCCAGAACGGCTGACAGCCCTCAGAATCAATTGGGAGAACAAACATGGTCTTTTTACTTACACAGAGGAAGGGGCTGGGCCACTCCTAACAATGTCTCGTCTCAAGAAGGAGATGGAGAACCCTCTTGCCTATACAAGGGGATGTAAACTTATGCCTTTTAAAGAACTCAAGTCACCATCACCTTATGAGACGGAGTAATTCCTTGTCCACACTGGACGCATGTGAAACTAAGGATGGTATCAGTGTGGAGGACACTACCTTTGCTCCTCTGTGCTGCTGGCTGACTGTGTTACCAGGGCCATCTTCCAGGGGCCTCTGCAGGCAGTGAGGAGTGGACAGCACCGTGTTTCTGTGTCACTTCCACTGCAGTCTGCCCCATGTCCTGTGACCTTTGGTCTGCAGCTACTGTGTCCTGAAATTAGGGGTGGGGAATTTCTTTTGTCTGGCTGTGTGATCATTCATTTGCTCAGACTGTGTAAATGTTTACTTCTTTTATAAGAAAGGCAGTGACTCCTCCTCCTGCCCCCCACAGAATGCAACCCAGAAGATTCCTGGATTATGTGAACTCACTGCTTCAGCTGGGAAGGGGCTTGACACTATGGATGCCTCCCAGAGAGGGAGTCCTGTTGAAACATTTCTCAACAGGGACTCTGAAAGGATTAAACAAAGTCCAAGGCCAAGCAGACGGATGTAGCACAACCATGTTTAAGAGACAAAACACAAACACCTACAGTGCTGGCAGCACCCAGTGAGAGCCGGCATCTTCCCAACTGCAAACCACAGGCAATAAAATATCTCCAGCAAGCAAACTACTGGGACAAACCATTGATCCTTAATTGGATAGTTTCAATTTAATTTCTAATAACTCAGCAAGGCTTTTTCTTTAATGTAGACGCCATTTTATCTAGAGCATGCTGGGTTTGAAAACTGCCAAGGGCTTTTACGTAGTGGGCTGATGCAGGTACTCTGGGAAATGTCACTAACCCTGGCAGAAAATGAGAATAGAATCAATACAAAACTCCCTTGACTCACCAGAAAGAAAGAAGCTCCCAAGAGGCAGGTGGTGGGACTCTTTACTGGCCTAGAGACGCACTGTAGATGGAGGGCTCGCAGTCTCATGCTAGAGCATGAATGTGAACTGAGGCAATCATAAGATGCCAGCATAAACAAGCATTGTCTCCATGATGCGTTTACAAAGTAGGTTTTGTCTTTTGGCCCATTCTCAGATAGACTTGAAAGTCTGGGGAAGAAACTGAAGGGGCAACTCGCCTCCTGGTTTTCCTGGGGCAGTGTGTGTTTCTGAGGAAACTGAGACAGGGACCCCATGGCCTCTTGGCTTCCATGTTCACCTGGGCACATGGGAAGAGTGGAAGACAGAATCCTGGAACTGTGAAGGACACTCTGGCAAGGCATTGCATACTGTGGGGCTGATGTCTGGCATTCGACCTCCAACATACACACATGCACACGTGCACACACCTGCACACACACATACCATACACACATGTGCAAAGAACAAACTGAATCGTCACTGAGTTAACAGATGAGGGTTTTACCAGTTTCCCAAACTGAATGGTGCATGGAAAGAAATCCTATACGGTATCTGTCTGGGTTAACAGCCAAGCAGTAGCAGGGACTTGTCTTACTTCACCTATGCAGGGGTTATCTTACCATTCTGTGGAGTAGTCAAGGAGGGGGCTGGGGAGTTGAGTACATGGTGTTGGGGTCCTTTGGTGTTCCCGAGTCAGAAATTAGTGATAATGAGAAACAGTCATCTCCTCTTCGCCTCCCACCCCTTCCCTTTCTTCTCATCTTGGACCTCCCACCCCTTCCTTTTCTTTCTCAATTTCCTCCAACAAAAATATATTGCAGATTTTTTTTTCTTTTCTTAAACACAAAACCCTTTTTAGACAAGTCCAGGGGAAAACGCTTTTTAATAAAACTCTAAATTGTGTTATCATATTTCAAAGGAATGACCAGTTAAGCAACTAATCAAAGGCATAATTATTTAATGAACATTGCTCGTGCTCTTGCACAGGGCTGTAATTGAGGGGCTGTGATCACTGGACCACCAGCCTCAACAGCAGCAAACAAGGGCCTTCGCATTTGATCTGCTGCTTCTGCAGCCGCGTTCCAAAGGGTGGGGTGAAACGCTCCTCGCTGGGGCTCCCTCACAGGTGGCATCTGAACCTGAGAAGGCCTGCTATGGGATCAAGCAGAGACAGGATTGCTGTTTCCATTTGTGGCCAGCTGCAGCAACCTCCAAGAGGATTGCTGATGCGAGGCTTGAGAAATCACAGAATCCGTAAGATTCACGGTAGTCAGTGTGAAAAGACCAGAGAGGAAGACAAGGGAAGTCTAAATTCACTCTCATGTTCATTCAGACAATTTATTCCTTTACACACTAACAATTTCTTCCCATAAAACGGCTTTGACCATAACATCAGGGCTTCTTCAGTATGCTCCTTAGTCACTGTGAATGATTAAACAAGGTCATTACCATTGAAGGAGGCCTGGGAGAAGTGCCGCAGTGCTGAGCCATCAAAATAATAAAACGTATGCTTTCTTTCATTAGAAATTAAATACACCAATTTTATCAACGTTTAACCAAGAGTGCCTGGGAAGGCTACTTTAATATTATTGCTGAAGTGAGCTGACTTCCTGTTAACAGGCAGTCTTTCCTTTCCACTCTCTCTTTAGGGGGATTTATCACATTGGAAGTGCCATGCTGATCTAGGTATATACTTTTCAACAAAAGGTGTTGTATGAAGCCAGCTAGTCAATGTCCCTTTATCATGCCCAGCATTTGTAAGGCCTTGGGTCCATTCTCTAGGACCACAAATGTGGGAGTGGGGGGAGAAGGGGAAGCAGGTAGGAGGTCATGTTATAATGCTTCCTATTCTATGTTATGTACATGTCATAATTTATTTTATACAGAAACACAAGATCACGTATTAAAACATTTACAGTGCTGAATTTACTGGGTACAGTGGCCAATGACACACCTCTTTGCCTTGCAGCAAAGAGTCAGTAGCAAGAAGCGAAGGCAAACCTCAGTTTCTGATGCCATTTTTCATATAAAAAGATCCAGTACTGCTTAGAGAAGGGGCTGGATCTCAGACATGCAGGAAAACCTCACGGTGAGGCTAGAATATCTTATGGTGCCAGAACCTGCTGAAAAAGCATATATTCCCCCTCACCCCACTGATGGGGCCACTTTACCAAAGGTCACAGAGCCACTGTATGGGCCTCTGACTATCAAAGCTGGGATGCTTCAAGGAGCCAAGTTGGGTTATAAACTAGAATATCAAATACCTTCCATACAAAGAGAAATGATTTTATATATCAATAGTAATGAATGAGAAGGAGATGAGTATTCTCTATAGAGGGATCACAAATAATCTCTGTATTCTGTCCTCGGTGTAGGCTGGGCATAGTGACTTCCCTCCAAACAGTTTATGATGGAGTAATGACAGAACAGTTCACAGATGGGGACCTAGTGTGACCTGCCGCAGGCCCCATGAACAAGGACAGTGTTGGCATCTGCACACAGAAATCATGTACACAATATGCACGGAAAGGGCACTCTATCTGGAGTCACTTCCTCATAGGACTTAAAGGCCCTGACTAGTCTGAGAAAAACATCAAATAAATTCCAGTAGCAGTATCCATCAGGGTGCCCCATGATGTCTTCCCGATAGGTGAAGCTCATCAACAAGGAAGTCTGAAAAAAACGCCCCAGGAAAGAAGAGTCTAAGGTAATGAAGTGACTTGGGGCTCCATACCCTGGATCCCTCGTCTCCATCTCACTGAGGCATGCCAAGAAGACCACAAAGTCACTTGCTGGGTACTGCTAGTGTCCTTCCCTGGCTGTGTGAGGCTGAGCTCATATGAGGCACAAAGAGCTGCAAAGTAATAATAAAGCAAAAGCGAGATCACTGCGTGAAAGACACGCGGGTTCAAAGTTCACTGTGAGTAATTTCTGAATTAGCTTTTACATGAGTTTTGAGGACCTACCCACCAATCTCCTTTTTTTTTTTTTTTGGCAGGGGGAGCAAATTGTAATAAGAAGTAAAGCCAGCAAGTGTCCCATGAAAAAGCAGCTGTTGTGGATCCTTCAGTTCTGATATACTCCAGACCCTGATCTTAGGATATACTACAGCCTCTGATCTTAGGAAGTCACCAGTTTTAAGAGTGCACATAAGATTGTACTGGGCGAAACCAATGGATGCTATGAATTGGATTTCTGTAATTTGGTAAAATTGATGGTTTTATGAAATACTGTTCTTCACGGTGACTCTCATCTCTGCCCATCCATATGACTCGTCAACATTTAAGTGTCCTGTATTCACCTCAGAGGAGCAGGAAAATGCAGGGAGAATCACACGCAAAGCCTGTGGTGGAGAGAAGCAGGTGAAATTCTCCTTATGAAGAAATGCTGTAATTAACAGCCAATGGCTCCTCTTGAGTAGGTGACAGGCGCTGGGAAGAAGGCTCAGTCAAGTAACTGTGCCTTCTGCACAAGCCGGAGGGCCTGAATCTGAATTCCTAGCACCCACAGAAAAACTGGATGTGGCAGTTCTTGTCTGTAACTTTAGCCCTGGGGACGGGGTGCGGGTGTGGAGTCTGGTAGATCCTTGAAGCTCATTCTCCAGCCAACCTAGCTGAATTAGTGAGCTCTAGGTTCAGCGAGAGAGCCTGACTCAACATACAGACAAGTGGAGGAGCAATGGAGGAGGGCATTAAAGTTGAACTCTGGCTGCCATATGTATACACAAGCACCCTGGCCCCATACATACTTGCAGACACACATGGGAGAAGGGGTGAGACTAACACATTCTTTCCCTATCTCATTTGTCGAAAGAGTAGCATTTGAGGCAATGTTGGAAACAGAGCCTGTTTTCCTCTGCCTTGCTTTCCCTCTGTAGCTACTGCTTTTTCTGCTGAAGTAGGCTCACGCCGGCACGTGGCTGAGAGAACCTTCTCACTCTCTCCCACCTACACACTTTCCAAACCAAGCTCTCTCTCATGAAATCCTCACCCCAAATTCTAAGATCAAGCATTTATCACAGTGTGACCTCAACATGCCAGTCCTACTTGGGTATTGAGAGAGACCTGCAGAAGGAACACGTACACTTACAGATTTGAGCAGTGGGGTTGTTAGCTGAGAAACAGGAGCCTGGGTCATGCCCAACCAAGGAGCATTGTACAATCTTCAGCAGAGCATCCACCACAGACAATGCTCTTAAGCCAGCCGTTGGTGGCTTCTGGACACTTACCCTGTGGGACATTCCCTAACATACCTTCTGTATGTATATAACCCAATGTACACAGAAGAGAAGGAAAGAGTAACCTCCTCAGGAGGCCCTCTCTTCACTTCTGTACGTTGCATCTTCCTGCTCGATCTCCCCTTTCCTCTTCACACATCACTCTCTCCAACAAGTCCTGGAAGCCTTGCTTCCAAGCCAAAGTGGGGCGCTTCACCTCTTCTCTCCTGCCATTCCTGCTGGAATGCAGGGATGATCCCCGCTCCTGCTCCTGCACTGCTCCAGGTGTAGCCATGGGAGGGACATCTGCAGACTGCTCACTGAACACAGCAGGCCTCTGTCCTGTGGTGGGCCAGGATGGAGCGCCACAAAACGAGCACCTCTCATGGTTCTGGGGCCAGAGGTTCCAGGCACAATGCTGCAGGAGGCTGTGCTCCTTAGGAAGGCTCCAGAGGATGGTCAGTTAGTTCTCTGTGTGTCTCCTAGCTTCGGATGGTGGCCATCCTCTGACTTTGTCTCATGACGACCACCATGACCCTCTCCACTATCTCTGCCCATAATCTTCTCTAACATGAATAATCACAGTGACAAGGACCGTATTTCCAAGGAAGCCATTATTCCCAGGCACTGTGCTGGGACACACCTTGGAGGGGTACATTTAGTCTTTGACACTCAGAGCTCGACAGTCCTCTGGGATGTCCATACTCTGCCTTGCTCAACAGCAACTCTCTGGCTTAGGACCAGTCTGTACAAGCCTGGGTGTTTCTTGCCATCCAAGGCTCACCTGGAGGCCTCTTCTTTAGAGGTACCCCTAGAAACAGAGCTCCATTAATCAGTACCCCCTATGTGGGCACATGTCATCACTTCCTAAGTGGTTGGCATCTCCACAATCATCCTTTCTTTCTCTCACTTAACATTTCACCAGCAGGGGCAGGAACACAAGGAGGCCAGCCTTGTCATGCTCCTGGTAGTCCTGGCAGAGCTGTCAAAACTGTGGCCATGAGGAACACCTAGGAGGAGGCTTGGAGGCACAGCACCAAAGCCAGATGCAGCACTATTCCTCCAAAAAACTAACTTCCTCCTGCCCCACCTTTACCCCTCCTTCTTTACAAGGTCTCATGTAGCCAAGATTGGGCTGGCCTTGATCCTACTATGTAGAAGAGGCTGGCCTTGAACTACTTAAGAAAATGATTTATTTATTGTGTGTGTAGGATGGAGGAGGATGTCTCGAGTCCTCTTCTACTGCTCTCCACCTTTTTGGACAAGATCTTGCACTGAGCTTAAAGCTGGTAATTTTGTCTAAGCTGACTGCGCAGTGAGCTCCTGGGATCTACCTGTCTCAGTTCTCCAACACTGAGGCTTCAGGCAGTGTAGCCAGGTCTGGCTTTTATGTAGGTGTTGAGGATTTGAACACAGGTCCCATTGCTTCCATGACAAATGCTCTTACCCATTAATCACCTTCCCGGCAGCCCATGAAATTGTTCTTGATCCTCTTGTCTCCACCTCCCGAGTTCTGGGATTACTACAGGAATATGCTATCACCCTCAGCTTCCAAGCAACCTTTTCCTTAAACTATTCGCCTTACTATGAGAGTTCTCTCAAGTCTGTATTACTTTATAATTTGAAAGATAAAAATAAGAATGTAACATGTGGCTGTCCAATGATCCAGAGACAAAGACTAGCCCAGAGGGATGTGTACCCTGACAGACGCTGTAAATCTACAGCTGTAAACAAACTTTGGAAGGATGCAGCAAGCGGGATGATTCTGACGATTGGCCTTATGGTCTCACTTCTGACAATAATCAGGATCAGGATCATTTGGCTGCTAGACTACTGCTAATTCATGGCTGTAAAACTCCATTCTTGGTGTAGAAGGTATATATTTGGGGACCCAAAAATGATCAAGTCATTACATACAGGTATGAGTGAAGGCAGAACACTGTCTTGCTTTATACAGCTCAGACTTGGACCCTCCACACTTACGGAAGAAAAAAGATAAAGGCTCTAGACAACCTCAGGCTCCCTAACTGCTCATCACCACCCACCAATGTCATAACAACAACCAGACCATAGTGAGTGTTGTGCAACCAATAGCAGCCTGGCCACCACCATTAACATCATTGTCTCTATACCTCCGCCATCACTGTAAAAGCCACCAATGATTACAATCACTCTGTCATCACCCCCACTACCTCCATCATAACATCACTATCATCACTACTACCAACACCGTCAATACACCACCACCCTCCCATCACCACCATCATTTTGATTACTACCACCATCACCGTATTACTAATACTGGCATCACAATCATTACCACCACCACCCTGCTCATGACCATCACTATCGTAACCAGACCACCGTCACTAACTTGTGATAAGCTGAACAGAATGCTGAGAACTTAGCATAGCTAGCTGCCTCTCTATTTCCACAGCCTTCCCACAAGTGAACTGCTCTATCTACCTTCATTTAAGGGACAAAGAAACCACGTTGAAGTCCCAGAGATTTCCCATGGTGAAGGTGGCTCAGGGATCGGCCGGACTCAGTGGGCTCAGCTTCTCTCTACTTGTATCCTCACTACTCATGGGGCCCAGGAGATGGCTGGAGAGCCTCAGATAGTCTGTAGTCTTTCCTCCTAGGTCTCTCCACACACTGCCCACAGCACAGACCTTCCTAGGTGCTTGTCCCAAATAAAGCCTCTACCTACCACAGCAAGAAAAGGGCCATGACCTGAGGCAGTGCAAGTTATTAGCTTTGTTGGGCAGAGCCGGGATCCTTCTCTCCTGTCTGAGATGGCAGTCTCTTTAAAAGAAATGAAGCTGATGGCTGGTGGGAGTGACCGGTCACACTAAACATCCTTATTTGGTCTATCACAGACCAGCCCTCCAACCTGTTAACACTGTCAGTCCCTGAGACTGAACTTGGGCATTTGTTCTCTACAATTTCTCCATGAGGGGCTGACATATTATAATTAAAGGTGCACACTGGAACTTTCTATTTGAGATGGCTTTGAGTTTTCTAGTCACCAAGTGACAGGTTGGTACTGTATCTGGGAAACTGAACGTCCTGGGGAGCTTAGGTGGCTTGGAAGCTATGAAGGTCATCTTTTCTTAAACAGTAAAGCTGACGCCTCAACAGAGGTTGGCCTGATAGGGTGGTCAACTCACACTAGATCTGCAGGAACCAACAGCCAGAGACATAGGCAGAGACCTCACAGATTGTCAATCAAGCTGAAGAGACACTGAAGACAATCTCACTCTTAGGACGGCATAGGAATGTCTTTGAAAGTATGAGAAACACAACTCATAGGAATTTAAAAATTATGTCGTGCTTTATGTCATGTTTCAAAATCAACACATTACAGTAAAGGCGGTACCCCTCCCTTCCTTTGGGGGCTGCAGTCCAGGACCTGCAGCACACACCTAAAATGGTGATAGAAGTGAACTGTGTATCTGTTTTGTTTCCTATACATAAACACAGATGATAAAGATTAACTTATAAATCAAACAATGCTAACAATAACTAATAACAAACTAAAAGTGCACTGAAATAAAACTACGGTAATCACCACTCTTGTATTTGAGGATACTGCGACATAAAATGAAGGCCATGTGAACACAGCACCTGGATCCGGTGGCAATGCATGTGACAGGGGCCATGGCCTCCAGGTGACTACTGGGTGGGGAGCTTAGAATGTGGATCTGCTGCACACACAGTCATCTCCATCTGGGCTAGGTAAAACAGGCTCTTAATCATACTGCTAGAAAAAGGGCATAATTTAAAACTTACAAATTCATTATAAAGTTCCATTTCACTATTTTCAAAATGGAAGGAAGATCGAAGATCTAGGATACGAACACACTACTGCACACAAGCACACATTCATTCCGCATGATCCAAAACCTAAGTTATTCCTCCTCCTCCTCTCTACCTCCAGTTAGCAGGAACATTATTATTTTTTTTCCACTAAGTACACTTACTCAGGTGAAAAGGCAAATGCTGGCAATCAGTCTCTCTTGGTAGTTCCCATTTTTTAAAAAATGCAGATGCCCAGTGATGACATTTCAGCAGCAGTCTGAAATGACTGTCTCCTGGTGGATCAGGGTTATGAATCCATGCTTACTTCCAGCTACACACAGGAACCCTGAACTAGACGCTGACACCTGACCTAACTGGGGTTTCTACCTCGGGTGAAACACCTGACCAAAAGCACGTTGGAGAGGAAGGGACTTATTCGGCTTTCCCTTCCCCGTTGCAGTTCATGGTTGAGGGAAGTCAGGGCAGCAACGAAAGCTGTACCCTGGAGGCAGGAGTTGAAGCAGAGGCCATGGAGGAGCACTGCTTACTGGCTTGCTCCCCATGGCTTGCTCAAACTGCTTTCTTATATCATCTAGGCCCATGGACCCAGGGGTGGCACCACCCCATGGGCCAGACTGTCTGACATCAATCATTAATCAAGAAAATGACCAGCAGACTTACTGGCAATCTGATGAAAACATTTTCTCAACAGAGGTTTCTCTTCCTTGAAAACTTTAATTTATGACAGGTTGACAAAAACAAACGTATCTAGGACATCTCTGGATGTCTGTCAGGTGTTGGCTGGGAGCCACGTCAGTGTCCTCCTCTCCCCCAGATACCAGGCTCTGTGAGGAACAGCAGGGCCTGGCTACCTCAGCTGATGCTGATACCAATGCCTCAGGAACAAGATGGCACCTCTCCAATCAAGACGGCTGGTGTTTAAATCAAACGGCAAATGTGTTGGAAGGTTCAAGACGAGGTAAGTGAAAACTTCCCACCCACTTAACCTTCTCAGAGCCAGAGCAGGCCAACCTGGGTGAGGCGGTGCTCACATCCAATCCCATCACTCAGGAGGCTGAGGCAGGAGGATAGTGAGTCTGGGGCCAATCTGGATTACACAGTGCGACCCTGGCTTAAAACACCACACACACCGACCACAGCAGGAATGAACTATGTCAGAGCCCAACTTCAAGGACTCAAAACATGCAAGTCTAGTCTGCTGTTTGAGTGACAGCAGGCGGTGAGGTAGGCTTGATTCCATGAGAGAGGAGGACAGTGGACTTTCTGCTCATGTGCAGGTGAGAGGCATTGCCCGGCCTGCAGCAGCAGTGTGTGGTTGTTAACCATGGATGACTAAGTGGCAACGCTTCAACTAATCATTTATTGAATAATGAAAACGACACAACTGATAAAAGGTTTCAACTTTGAGAAAAATGATTTATCGTCTTTCAGTTTACTGGCACTGCTATTTGTGTGACAAACGGCGGGAGAGCTCCCAGTTAATCTCTGTGCATCTCCAAGCCCGTGCTGCAGAGACTTCAGTGCGTACAACCAACCAATCAGGAGTGGCTAATGATACTGTTCTGTGGCTGGGAGGGCTGAGCTGGTCCTTCATCAAGGCTGATCTCCAAATCAATTTCCACAATGGATTTCTGGGGTGAGAGAAAGGAGAAAGAGCAACAGCCCCAAAGGCAGAGAAACAGAAATGTCAGAGTGCAGGTGACTTCCGGTCTACTCCATGGAGCTCAAACATCTCTGGAAAATCTGACCCACAGTGTCAAAGTGACTACCAGGGCGGCCTGCCCCAGTGCTAAGACAAGGCTGCTGTGCAGCGTGAAGTGTCTTCACAGCCTCTTTTCTTACCATGGAAAGGTGATAGTATACACTAACTGAACACTTAATGTGACAAGCAACACTCTGAACACCGCACTTCTTCCACCATACATGATATAGCTTGTTCCATCATGATCTTCTGAGAAATTAAAAGGAGATGGAGTTCCTGCTCTCTGGCCTCCTGTGTGGTACCCTAGTGCCACCAGGAGAGAAGATGGGCTGAGTGGGGCAGCGTCAGGACCATGGTCAAGCATTGGCTTGCTGGAGAGTAAACGCAGTGCCCACTGTCTTTGATGGTGATGGAAAAGAACTTCTCAGAACCCAGAGAGAACGGAGAAGCTTCCGCTCACCTTCTCACGTCACTCCCTCGGACCAGCACCAAAGGCTTTTTCTGTAGGACAAGAAGGAACCCTGAGGTTTGCCTTACAAACCGCACACAACCTCCACCATGCCACAGACAGTAACAGGGACGCCCCCGTGTGCTACCAACTTGAAGGGATGCAGGTAAGAACACTAAACAAGATGGACTCAAATAAAAACAGACGTAGGCACACTAGGAATGTGTTGTCTTGTTGGAAAGAAGGAAACAGAACCACGTTTTGTACCTTTGGGTGACACATAAAGGACGCTGGAGCCCAGAGTCTTCGCAGAGCAAGACGGCTGGGGCACATCCAGCTGTGTGCTAGTGGAAGCCTTGTGTGCGGCAGAGGACTACCATGTGCTTTCTAGTGCCATGATAAACACCATGACCACAAGCCGCTAGGGAGGAAAGGGATTACTTCAGCTTCCAGGCCAACCTTTTGCAGGGATTTTTCTCAATTGAAGTTCCCTCTTCCCAGATGATTCTAGCTTGTGTCAAGCTGATAAAACTAAAGAGGGAGCAGAAGGGCCTTGCAACACTCCAGCACTGGAAAGCATTCACCCAGGATCTACACATCTTATTTGAGGGTCTAGATTCTAAACTGATCAAGTTCCGCTTGCTCACCAGCCATCCCACATGGACAAGGAGAGGCCACCACATTTTTTTCCCTGTAGGATTAACTGTAGTCTTCTACAGTTGCTGCCCCGTCATTTCCTCAGCGCCTCGGGACACAGCTCATGAAGGAGCCAAAGTGGAGGATGTGGCCTCCTCAAAGTCTGATGACATGCATCCCAGACTTCAAATAGTAGGTAGACTGCATTATTCTCTAAGAAAACTTTTCATTTCAGGTCTTGCTGGATTTTGTGTCTGGCTTATGTCACCAAAAGCCACAATTACAGAGAAGAAATACACTAGAAATCAACTTAGTACATCCATGAAGGCCTAGGGAGATGCCCTTCTAAGGCTAGTATTTGCCAGGATGTCAGGATACACAAGGTCAGTCTGTTTCTTCAGATTTTATTTTTGTTTTAAAATGTTGTTTTGAGTCAGGTTCTCATGTAGCACAGGCTGGCCTTGAACTTCCTATGTAGCTGAGGATGACCCTGAACTCCTGGTCCCCCACGATTACCTATTGTACCACCATCCCTTCCTGTTCTCAATCTCATAAATGGATGAGACAAACTGTGAAACATACATAAGGCTGTCCTCACAGTAACCATCACCCATGCTGTGCAGTCCAATGTAAGACCCAGAGAAGATGTCTGTGCCCCTCATCCAAAAAGGCCAGGTATTAACTGTATGACTGACAGCTGTCAGTGTCCTTTATAATCCCCAGTTGTTGCACCCTCAATGTTTGCTAGTGTGATTTTCTGCTAAACTAATTTTCTGGCTATGCACACTGAGAATAAGGGCCTTAGGGAGAGGAGTCACCTCTTTTTTTTTTTTTTTGTGGTTTTTCGAGACAGGGTTTCTCTGTTTAACAGCTCTGGCTGTCCTGGACTCGCTTTGTAGACCAGGCTGGCCTCGAACTCTCAAAGATCCGCCTGCCTCTGCCTCCCAAGTGCTGGGATTAAAGGCGTGCGCCACCACCGCCCGGCTGGAGTCACCTCTTTAGGGAAGCAGCCTGCCTGCCCACGCTTTCATATGCTGCATCACAGGTATGTGGTCTCAGACTGGGATACTGAGAATCGTGTGAGGCACCCTAAGAAGTATCAGCCGATGCTATGTGGTGAATACTCACCCACAAACCTTCCCAGGCCAGTAAGATCTGTATCCATACTTTGAGGACCTGGCCAGCTACCTCACCAGGAAGTAGAGCAGGGCTCCTGGCTGAGGCTCCCAGCCATGCCTGAAAGCATCTTCCTGACTGTTGCTGCTGCCGCCGCTGTGTGCCCTGTTCTCACATGGCTGCCTGCCTGTCCAAACAGGCTGGATCCTCTAAGAGATGAGCAGACTAGCCATACCTGAATAATAGACAAAGCTGGTCTGATAGACGACTCACACCCACATAACCAGAGACATCCAGGGGGCTAAGCATTTTTCCAAAGCCATGGCAATGAGAAAAGAAAAAACCCTTACAGGACATACAGCACCCAAGGAGAAATTTCTTCTTCAATAGACTTAGAGATTGTAGAATGTAATGCCTTAACTGTCCATGAAACAAGATAACCTTGTATAATGACTTCATCTTCTGAGTACTGAGATAGACGATGGCTAGAAGAAGATGTTCAACACTTCCCAATTGTTGGAAAACTCTGATGCCATTTACCAAGCTCCAAATATTTATCCCATGTCAAATAAAATTACTTAAAAACTTTTCTGCACTCTGTCTTCTTTATTTGAAACTGCTTGATACATGTATTCTGTGCACACCCCCTTGTGTGGAGTGTTTCTGTGGACCAATTT
The DNA here is from genome assembly GCA_907164525.1 of Lophiomys imhausi. Classification (NCBI taxonomy): domain Eukaryota; kingdom Metazoa; phylum Chordata; class Mammalia; order Rodentia; family Muridae; genus Lophiomys; species Lophiomys imhausi. Next base: position 12,950,362 of record CAJQZJ010013540.1, on the reverse strand, counting down.
CTTAAAACTATACAACCTTCCGATTTCTCATGTCGTTTGGACATCGTAAGTCCCATGAGCACAAGCATATAGTTGCAGATCAAGAAGGCAGACGGTACTGAAAATACCTTCATGCTGACCCTGTAAATAAGACAGGCACACATTCTTTAAAAATATGCATCTTGCTAAATCACCAGAGGACAGTGACAACACTGACGTGAGCTGTGATGGCTAACCCTGGCTGTCACCCTGATGGCAGTTAGAATCACCTGGAAATACATCTCTATGTGATCCTATGAGGGTGCTTCTAGGTGTGACAGATAGATTTTGTCTGCCTTACACAGCTAGAGTTATCCAAGAAGAGGGATCCTCAGCCAAGAAAATGCCTCCATTGGATTGACTTGCCTCCATAGGCAAGACTATGTGGGCATTTTCTTGATTTATGATTGATGTGGGAGGACTCAGTCCACTGTGGGCAGTGCCCCCGCCCAAAGGCAGGTGGTCCTAGGTATGTAAGAAAGAGAGCTGAGCAACCACGGGGAGTAAGCCTGGAAGGTGGTGTTCCTCCATGGCCTCTGCTTTAATCCCGCCTCTCTTACTGCCTGGACTCCATAGATTCTGGACTGTAAGGGGTAAAATGAAATGGACTCTTTCCTCCCAAGTTGCTTTTGGCCATTATGTTTATCACAGCAATAGGTGAGGACAGGTGAGACAACCAACCCTGAATGTGCAGCAACACTGAATGAGCTGGAATCCAAGGCTTAATAAAAAGGAGAAGCCGGGCGGTGGTGGCGCACGCCTTTAATCCCAGCACTTGGGAGGCAGAGGCAGGCGGATCTCTGTGAGTTCGAGGCCAGCCTGGTCTACAAAGTGAGTCTAGGACAGCCAGAGCTACACAGAGAAACCCTGTCTCGAAAAACCAAAACAAACAAACAAACAAACAAACAAACAAACAAACAAATAAATAAAAAGGAGAAACTGAAGGGTGCAAGATGGCTCAGTGGGTAAGAGCAATAGTTGCTCTTGGAGAAGGCCAAACTTTGGTTTCCATTGTCCACGTGGCAGCTAAGAGGGGCCTCAACACTCATTTACACACACACACACACACACACACACACACACACAC
>CAJQZJ010013540.1:12867752-12949247 GCA_907164525.1 Lophiomys imhausi | reverse complement strand
ACACACACACACACACACACACACACACACACACACTGATGTGGGGGAAAGGCAGGCTTTGACTACAAATACCTGGGAATTCTCCCTTGGCCTATGGTTACTTTGGGGGAGACATTTGTAACATTTTTGAGGTATGAATGTTTATAATTCATAGGGAGCCTGCTCACAACTGCTTCTGCAGTTCCGAACTACAAATGAAAAAGTAAAACTAGACTGATGTCAAGAACAGAGAGAACTGGGAAGTTCCACAGAAAGCTAAACATAATTACCATGTGACTTGGCAATTCTGCTAGGTATACAACTGTAAATATTGAAACCAGTCATTCACAGGTGTCCATCCAGGGATGCTCCCCACATCATTACAAACAACAGTCAAGAGGTGGAAGCTACCCAAGTATCCATCAAAGGCGAGAAGAGATGCAACACAGTCCTGAAACTAAATCCAACTCAAGATGCTCATAGACAAGAAAGAATGTGGAAAAGAGGCTCTAGAGAAGGGTGGGAGGGAACAAGATGGGGCAGGTAAGAGTAAACAGAATTAATCACATGTGTCTATGGTACTGTCAAAGAACAAATTTAATAAATCAATAAAAAGGAAAAAAAAAGGCATACACATGTGGCAACATCAAACACAACTATGTTAAACCAAAGAAAGCAGATCAAGAAAGACACATGAATGTTCCCCTTTCAGGAAATATTCAATACAGTGGTTCCCCCAGAACAGACAGTAGGGAAGGGGCTGCCCCGGCTGGAGGGAGTGAGGCAATGAGGAGCTAAGGCTCAGGGTGACAGAGTTTCTACTTGGGCTGATAAGGACTGTGGAAACAGGCATAGTGACGCTGCTTTACACAGGCCATGAGAAGCAGTCAACAAAAAGAAAAGGGCAAAGACAATAAAGGAGAAAAACGTTTACGAGGTATAGATGAACAAAAGGAGAGAGAGAAACAAGAGGAAAATTTAAGGAACAAGGACAAACCAAAGAGGAACAAAACTGGGAAAGCGGTGTGTGTGGGGAACATGGAGTCAGCTCTGAAGAGGATCATCTGACCCAAATTCTGGAGCTGGAGGGTGTGGCCAGACACATGCCCTCAAGTCTCAGCCTACCCTGACAAGTCCCTGCTAGTGCTGCCTAGTGATGGAGTTTCTCTCCGGCTGTGCCTGCCTGGCCCTCACACAGAGCCCCTTTCCCTTCCCAGTTTCTCCCTCTCCTCCCAACCCCAGCATCCTGGGAGACCAGACCACTATAGCAGTGGGCCTGGGGGGCTACAGAAAGTAACCCCCAACAAGGTTCTACCATGTATTCATGATCCTGATAGGGAGGAGTACTCAAAGTATGTTTTTAGGACTCTGAAATGAAAGCAAGAATTAGATCTGTTCTAAAAGGCCTTGCCTTTCAATTCGTCTTCAACACATTTGACAGAAGAACCTGGAAGAAGCCTCCATCCTGGGCAAACTCATGGAAACAGTAACTGTTACTTTCACATGGGAAGAAACCCAGTTAGCTGCTAAAGGCAGACTGGGACAGACCATCATGAGATAGTTCCTGTCAGATGGTGGTGGGGTAGGGGTAGGGCTGAGGGGGTTGTCTGTTTGCTCCCTTGCATGAAATGGCTGATGAAAATTCCATGCCATTCCCTGACAAACATGGGTAAACAAACTCCATGTCCCATCTCTAAGCCTGGGATGGCAAGGGAAGAAAGGAGCTTCCTCACCCACCAGCCAAGGACAACGAAATACACCCAGGCATTAAAGAAGACTGATAGCCACACCACACCACAGTGTGGGGGCTATCTGCATCCTATGTGCAAGGCCAGGCTTCCTGCAGCCAGGTGGGTCCTCCTCACCAATCTTCTAGGCTCAGATCACATCGCTAGTAGTCCCCGAAAGACTATCGTAATGCTAAGAGGGATCAAGAAAATAGCTAACATATCTCAAGTGGCCTGACTGGCTGGCGGGAACTCCGAGATGGTTGTAAGAGCTGTTTCTGCATTCACTTAGCCACTCTCTTTAATCCTGGGAACTGGATTCACCCACTGAGGTAAAATAATCCACATTTTGTCCATCTGCTGATGCGTAGTCACAGGTCAAGTTACATTTTTGAGAGGCTGGCTATTAAGTTATTAAAACGGAGGAGAAACACCCTTTTGATCATCCTTTCCTTGGTAGGAACTGAATTCCACAGGAGTGTTAGGTAAGGAAAGATCTGAAGTGAAGGGGCAAGCATGGCCTTCCTGAGCAGGGAAGGTCACCGTGGAGAGAGCTGGAAGCAGTAAGCGGAGCACTGGTGCGTTCTGTGTGTATTTGAGGTGGCGCTTGCTATGTCTGTGGCCTTGAGCAAGTTAGTTAAAGTTTACGGCCCTCGGCTTCCTCAGCTATAAAAGCAGGCGCAATGGCTCCTACCTCGCAGACTCACAGAGATTACGACGGGATACACAGAGCTCGTTTAACAGCAGTGCCCAGTGCACAGCAAAGTCTGCAACTATTTGCAGCTTCACTGCTAACAGACCGTCCTCACAGACCGTCCACAGAGACCGTCCACACAGACCGTCCACAGAGACCGTCCACAGAGACCGTCCACACAGACCGTCCTCACAGACCATCCACAGAGACCGTCCACACAGACCGTCCACACAGACAGACTGTCCACACAGACAGACCGTCCTCACAGACAGACCGTCCACACAGACAGACCGTCCACACAGACCGTTCTCACTTTGTGATAGGTTTTCTCGGTTAAAGAGTTATCAGCAAAATCAAAATTCTGACAGGACATTATTGTACTTTCTGGTGGTTTCTCTCAGGGCAGGTTTGGGGGCTGCGCCTGCAGTACATCATGGCTTTTGCTCTGCTGACTGAAGAGGAAAGCAATTCTCACCTGCAGATCTCATGAAAGACCCAAATGAAAATCAAGTAAAAGAACAAAGCTTCCAATTTAATCTCATTAGGAAGAGTCAAATCAAGTTATTGAAAATACCCAGGGCTCTCAGGTCACACATCAGCTCAGTGACTGGAGGCTCCCAGACACCATGCTTTTGGAGACTTCAAAATATTTTCCAGAATGTGCTACACTGATCACTTACTCTGTGGTGTCCAATTTTGTGGTCTCACACAAAAACATGAAAAGGAACTTTGAAATTTTCCTGCCTGACAGTTCTAGAATTAACTCTAAGCCAAGAACCACATGTAAGAATTTTGACAGAGAAAGCAAAATTACTGGCTCCTCGGTCTCCTAGACATGTGATGGTTTAATTCTGAGATCTTCAAATCAGGCAACACAACATTACTGTAGGAAAACAGTCCATCCCTTCAAATATGCCTAGACCCCAAGACAAAGCCAGAAGGAGGAATATCCTCTGTGGCAAAACCCAGCAAAACACATTATAAAACTAGAAAGGACAGCATCATCTTCCACCATCACGTAAGGGTAGGCAACCCAGCAAGGAGAATTTACTTCTGTCTCCCGCAGAGGAATGTATCTTTGGGTTGGTTACTTTTTGGAGAAGATGAGATCTGATCCACAGATCACTTCAAAGCTGGGATCTGTCTGAAGGCCTGAAAGAGGCAGCCATGTGGTTGTACCTATCCAGCATGCTCAACTCGTGTGCTTGGAGGCAAACATGGTGAGGTGTCCCACGTATTAGCAAACATTACGTCATTAAGCAGAAATTAGATGGAAATGAAGGGAGCCTAAAAACTGACTAGGAGTTCGGATGCTCTAAATGGCTAATACGGCCATTTTTCACCTGAAGCCCTCTCCAAATGCAGTTTTGCTATTAAGCAAAACCCAAAGAAAGGTAATCAATTCCAACTAAAAAGCACTTATCTTGAAGACGGTGTGCGCGAGGCACTTCAAACTCCTGGCTGCCTGCCAAAGCCAGACAACAGTCATCAATGTTCCTGCCTATCCAAGGAGCACAGGGGCCATGCATAATTGACTAGAAGATGGGCTAAAACTGTGCCCAATCAGTGTGTGATCAAAAACGCGTGGAATATTCAGCGCCACTTGATTACACGAGCCTCCGTCCTTTTACTCTCCTCACGAAATCTCTTCAAGGTCCACAGTGCTGTAATAAGATCATTACTGTCAAGCGGTACGAATCGTGGGCAATGAGTCTTGGGATGGAGAGTCATACTTCACAAGCTCCCCTGGTTTCTCTCTCTCCCTCTCTCTCTTTTTTTTGTATTTTACTGCATGCAGAGGCAGCAGGGCGACGAGGTGGCGGATAATGATCACATCACTGTTGGTAACTAGAAAGGCACTTTTAAGAAAAAGCAGAGAGAAATCAGCTTAAGAGAAACTAAAACATTTCCCTTTGCTTTTCCCCCCTTAAAAAAATTAAATAGAATTAAACTGTGTGCAGTAGGTGCTCTTCATGAACTCTGATAAAAAGTCATTGCATGTAACCATTTGATAGATTTTTCATATTCCACAAAGGCCATTACTCCACAGAAAAATGGCCAATTTTCTCCATATCCTGCATACTGAAGAAGCCCCCAGTTAAGTTGTGGGTGTGCATGGTGATGCCTGCTCAAGTTCCCACTGTCCTCCCTTCTTTCATGGGAGGAGATATGCCCACAGCTTCATATCTAGTACTTGTCTGATGAGAAGAGGGGGGTAGTTGAAAGGCAGGAGGATTGCTTCAAAGAGTGCTAAACAAACTCACAGCTTACTCTGCACCACACCTTCTCAATGTGTTGCACAAGCCACACATCTCAATAACACAAGAGGTCACATGATCAGAACTGGAGCTAGGGCAGATGGGTTTTTGATCAATACCTGAATCAGCAAAGCAGGAGGCCTATGAATGACAGAGGGCTCAACCAATCACCCCCTGCCTCCTGCTAACTTCAAACTGTCTTTGAAACGCTCACCTTCTTCTTCCAAAATGAGAAAAAGAACAAATATTATCATCCTGAGGGTAAACACAAAAACTGGTTATGGTTCTGAAGAAACTACAAAGAAAGACTGCCCATGTAAGTCAGTCAGTGTCTAATCTTGTATGTTCTAATCACCTGCAAAGTAGCTGAGCAGTGAATCCGGCCTTTACCTTGACCATATCAGGGCAATCACGCACAAGAAACATGTTTGCAAAGAAGCCAGGAGGAGATCAGTTTGGGAAGGATTGTTTCCCACGCTTAAGAGCAAGTCAAGAGCAGAGAGGGCAAGGGCCCTGCTGAGTGCGGCTGTGCTCAGAGACACAAGCAGATGGGGGAGGAGGTTATGTCTAGGGTCTACGTCCAAGCACAGACCAGCAGAATGACCAGGCACAAAGCCAAACAGACTACCTTGACCCAGAGGCCTAACAGAGCCTCTGATGTCAGGCGCCATCTGTGTCTGGGGCACACCACAGCTCTATAGAGCCTTTGCCTGAATTTGTAAAACAGAAGGACCCCCATCCTCTACTATCCACAGGGCTGAGATGGCTCAGGGCAATCAATGGTAGCCCCGTTGTGGCTTTGCTCATGATTGAGAATGTTTGACCACGGAACCCATGATTTGGGAATGGACCATCATGGTCTATTCAAAAGCTGCTGGCCGGAAAGAAGGGCCCATGAAGCAGGGCAAAATGAGGTGTTGAAAGTAGGCGATGAATTAGACTGGGAAGGTTCCACCATGAGAACCAGCTCTGCCTCTCCCCTAGATGGGACCATGGTCACAGGGTTGCAACTTCACCACCAAGTTAAGTGACAGCCACAGCATGTGAAGGCTTCGAGGCAGATCCCGACTGTGGAATGCCAGCAGAACCAGGGGCCCCCAGCTGGACAGAGGAAAACATGGATCACTTTGGAGGGATGCTGGACTGACAGAGCCCCTCAGGCAGCAAGAGGTCAAGTACAGGTGAACGGCAAGGTGTGGAATTCCTAAGTGGAGTCTTGCAATGGATGCTTGGCAAGGGTGCGTTATTCTTCACTGTGGTGGGGGACAGGGAACTTGAACTGATCCCTTGTCCTGTCACACTACGGTCTCCTCAGGACACTCAAAGGGCTCCAAGCCACCTCCTAAGACTGATGTCATTTTCACTTTTCAGAATCCCCTATTTCTGTGCCTTAGGAGAGTAGACATTACACAGTCTATGAAATGCAGGTGGGATGCCCTGTCCCTTAGTTGAGTCTCCCCGGCAACCAGGATGTTCAGGTACCAGTGTGCAGCACCAGCCAATACCTTCTGCTGTGTCCACTTCTGTCCACTGTTGAGGGCAGGGAACCCCCCCATCTAGTTCCCATGCAGTATCAAGCTCAGCACTTGGCATTCAGTAGGTGCAATGAGCTTTCATGGTCCTGAAGCTAACCCCGTTAGTTTGCGTGAAGTTACAAAAGGACCAAAAATCCTCTCCTATTGGCAGGTTCATCATGGTGGGAATCCTCTGTTCCAGCTTACCCTGCTGTAATCGACTCATCTTTGTTTACTTCCAACCTGCTGACTTCCACAAAGGATCTGAGAGCGCTTACAGCTTGTGTGTGTTTGTGATGGCCGGACTGTACCCTGCAGGATGGCTTTTGAGTCAACTGTGTCCAACACACAATGTCAACGTCTAGAGCAAGCTCAGTCCCACTCAGTTTCAGCAAGTTTGTTCTCTGGGAAGCTGGAGTAACTGCCTGAGGACTCTCTTTTGAAAGTCAATCCGGTGTGCGGGTAGTGAGTCCCTCAGGGCCCTGTGGGGTATCCTAGAACCCATAGCGCTCAAGGGTGGTGAGACCCTGACAGCCTCTGGCAGCCTTGGACAGAGAGTCAAAACCACTATGTTTCTGTGTTATCTTTGGGAAGATGGTGGGATTCTTTTTTTTTTTTTTACATTTTCTGGATAACTAAATGACTCAGGATATCTCCCCCATACACCCCCTGCTCATTAACAGGGAAAGTTCAGGATCTCGTAGCATGAAAATGACTACTGATTACACAATCTCAATCTGTTGATGATGGAGATTTCACAATCCCTTTCCTTTCAGGGCAGCTGTCACAATCAAAGCAAGAAGTAGGCACATAAGCAAGAAAGGAAATGGGGTGACAAGTGACAGCACACAAGACCTGCATGGCCATCTCTCATAAATCTCCCACCCCCTCCTTCCTGGCAGTAACACACAAAACAGTAGAGCACATGAACACTGGGATCACAACATGTGGACAGCAAGCAGGTCCTGAGTCCTGCACATTGCTGTAATAAGATGCTCAAGAGCTTGTTAAGCTCCAGAGATAGAAGAAACACACTGACCAGCTAATCATGATAGGTAGGACTCCAGATTACCCCGACAGCCAAAAGGACATGGCATTTAACACAGCCGGATGGCCAGAGAGTAACTTGGAGCTGCTAGGGGCCTACAGGTTACTTGCTAAGCAGCGGGGAAGCAACCATATGCTGGTATGTATAATTTTTTATTGCCGCTGCAAAGGGCTTTCCAAAGCTGACATCTATCCCAAGGTGACCAAGCTGAAGTAGGCAGGAAACAGTGATCTCTTTTCAAGTTTTATTAAATGAGAACTACTGTGTACCAAATCCAAAACTAAGTTTTACATAGGCCAGATGAGCCTTCCCTCACACTTAACCTGGGTATATGGTTGTGCCTCTAAATACCCACCACGCCTTTCTTGAGCGTTCTTTTGCTACCCTAGGTATGCACCATTTATAGTACATGTTTCAACCATATTAAGGCTCTGAACTCCTGGGGGAGTAAGTAGACCTGAATTTTAATTCCAGTGTCTCCAAATCCATCCTGTTTTCCCATGGTGGCTGTTTAATATTTGATTGGGGGTGGGGGGGAGAAAAGATTCATAATCTCAGGCTCTTCTCTGAGTGAGTGAAGGAAAACCAAGTGAAAGGTGACCTTTGCAACTTCAGAGTTAATGAAATTTGTCAACATCTTGGGCCGCACCTCTGATTGCTCAGTGAGAGCAGCTGGGATGAGCGATTCATTTTCTACCTTAACAGAGAGGCTTGTGGGTGACTTACCTTGTCTAGAATGGCTATTAAAGGACGTGCCATTCAGGATCACCACTCAATGGTTCAGTAGAGACCCAGAAAGCACTGAAGGAATGAGATGAGACGGATGGAATAAATCCCTGTTCAGACCTTTTGCACAAAGCACTGTGGAGTTAGGGGAGGTGGGGGGGACAACACCAGGAATTCTGTAGACCCTGTTGTATAATAAGACTGGTACACTGAGAAGACGGATCCTGCAGTTTTTAAAAAAGATCTTTCCCACACAACTTCTAGATGTTCAGACCTATATGAAAGCCAGTGTCTTTCAGTGGAATCTGAGAAATGCAAGGAGGCTTTTCAGTATGTTCTACTCCTAGATTCAAAAGCCTCAAAGCCTTGCTCTCTGCCTGGTGGAAAGAGTCTAAGGCAGAGAATCAAGGCATGGTTCTGTCACCTACCAGCAATCTGACCCTGGACAAGAAAGCCACTTAACCTCTCTTTCCTTCAGCCTTTTCACTGGGGAACCGGAAATTAGCACTTGATGCAAACTTGCTTGAATGCTGTAAAACTAACGAGGACCATCAGACTCGGGGCCACAGAGCAGGGCTCCTGGGCTGCAACTTCCTTTCAGCAATGATACATAACCTCACTGTTGGACGACAGTTAAGAAGGAATCCAAAGAGTGTCAAAGTTCAAAGCCAATGCCCAGAGTTAAAATTAAGAGACCTAGGTAATAGTCAGGCCCAAAGCTTTCCCAGGCACACACTTGTAAGCCCAGTCCCGGGACGCATTAGATGGTACTGTGCTCTTTCTGAATCCATATTCCTCATCCAATCCTATACCTCATTGCAGTGCTGGTCCGTTGCCTCCTAGCACCATCTGGCTTCTTTATAGCATTCTTCTAACCCAAAGTCATCTCCTTGAGGCTTTTGTGCAAGGGTCCTACTTGGGACCTAGCCCAGGACCACCTAGCAATTGATGGTCACCTTCCATCCACTGTACGTGCCATATCCCCTATATGACTAATTCTTTATGTTACCAGAGGTCCATTCCCACTTTTTCTAGGCTCCTCACAGGTCCATCATTACCAGACCTAAATGATACAACCAGTTTTTCCAGTATACGTAACCATTTTCAAATATAGTCAGTTGAAGATTCAGAACACCACAGATACTTTTGGTCAGTGCTGGTGATGGTGTAGGGACTGGGACTGTATGAACATGAGTAGAACCAAGTGCTAAGGAGAGAGGGTGGTGGCTTCCTCTGTGCCACCTGATGCAAATGTCCTGTCCCCAATGATTTAGTTAGCAGAAATTTAAAAATATATATATAAATAAATAATGTGTGTGTGTTTGAAGAAGAAAGCACAAAGGAAAACTCATCACAAAAGACCAGCCCGTATTTCCTCCTAACAGCTGAATTACTGGCAGGATGTTCTACATAAGAGTGTCATAGACTTTCATAGTACTATGACAGGGAGGGGGAAGCTGTGATGTTTTCCCATGTGCCGTGTAGGTGACAAGACCAGATCCGATGAGGGAGACCCTGAGATGTGGGTGCCATGCAAGCCCGATAGGGGCACTTACTCTTCTGTCTGTCTGCTAGAGTAACCGTGCCCTTCCTTGGCTATGGCTGGTAGGCTCAGGTCTAAGGTTTGGAGACATCTGGGCCCATGATCACGCTTCTCAGGGACTCGTGTTAAAAGAAACAACACAAAATGGGAGAAGGTAGTCCACTGTCTTGACTTTGCTACACCCTCCTCCAAGCATTCACAGGGTAGGGGATGGGATGGGGTGGACACTCCATGTGATGCTGATAGTCAATTAAGAGCCTAGGGAGGGGCTCAATTTCCCAAACTCCACTCTATTAATCACTGGACATTACTGCCAAAAAACCATGTTGCAGCCCCAAATACCCACAAAGACTTTAAAGTCATAGTCCCTGCACCTGTAATTTGTTATGTTCACTGAATTAATTTTATTATTAGTCTTTCGGTTGGCATACAATCAAGAGGTTTTTTTTTTTTTTTTTTGGTTTTTCGAGACAGGGTTTCTCTGTATAACAGCTCTGGCTGTCCTAGACTCACTTTGTAGACCAGGCTGGCCTCGAACTCACAGAGATCCGCCTACCTCTGCCTCCCAAGTGCTGGGATTAAAGGCGTGCGCCACCAACGCCCGGCAATCAAGAGATTTTAATACAGCATCTGTACACGTGTATGTCAGTGTTAAATCAGAACAACTGCTCTACTAAGTTTGGTAAGGCATCTCCTGCCACGTGGGGGAGACTGCACATGCATGCCACTCCAAGAAAGACCTGAGTGTAAGAGAGCTGGAGCGGCTGTTTCTGTCACACTAACGCCCCTGCTGGGTACTACTTCTGAAGCTGAAGCAACATTAACACCGGCACAATCGTTCAGACCACATTTCTGGCTGCAGAAATCGCAGAGTGGAATCATCCATGAAGCCTGAAGACCAGCTCTTGCCATGCAGCTGGGGATGGCACCCAGGGGCATGCAGGGAGTCCTAGGGCTCCATCAATGGACAGCACACCCCTTAGCTTCCGGTCTGTGGTATGTGAAAGATAGCAGACTATGGGCTGCTTTCTTTGGGGCTATGCAAGAAGGTCCCTGGAACAGACGTGTGGGGCTAGCAGCTTCAAGTCTCAGGCCCCCGGCTACTGGTACATTATCTTGAGGTCAGGGCAAAGGAGATGAGGAGGCGGTAAGGCACTCCTCTGACTTCTGACTAGCATGGCAGGACTGCACCTGTCCCTTTAGGGAAGGCCACCCATCTGCCAGGGACACTTCCCTCCCCTCTCCAGGTCCCTACTCAAGTCTCCAGAGTCCCTTCAATAAATCTGTACTGACCATCTTGAGCACACGATCAGCTTTCCCCCTAGGATTCTGATTGAATTAGCTACCAATGGGATTTTATTTTTCTTATATTCTTAAAAGACTTGACTGCAGTTGTCTATTACTGTCATTGGAGATGGAAGGCAGAGAGAGCAACCAAATTCCTCACAGATATCTTCTATAGTGTAGTTTCTTACACAGCGGATCCATGACCTCAGACGATGCCCTGCTCTGGACTGCAGTATTTACACTAAACTCATATATAAAAATATAATAGAGATACACAAAACAGAGACTTTTAGTATTTTCCTACAGTCATCCCTCAGTGAGTCAGTATCAAACTAGTGTATCTCTGAAATGTACTGTTAGAATACTTCATTTTAAAGACACCAATTGGAGTTGCTGACTTGACTGTCAGCAAAAAAAAACAAAGATCACTAAATGCAGTTCGGCTTGAGGTTGGGACAAAATTTCCAACAATTTCTGAAATGGCCCTACACATACTCTGCTATTTCGTAGTATGTATTTATGCAAAGTGGCATTCCCAGCCCTGATGATTATAAAATCAAAATATCGATCAAGTGTGAAAAATGTTGGAAGATGTTCTACGTCCTGTGGTAGACAATATTCTGGCCAAGATTTAATCAAGGAAGTATCTCATGGGCATGAAGGCGTACTTCTGTCTCTTAAAAACAATATGTGTGTGTTTACGTTCTGTGGATGTGCATATGTTATGTATATGCTAGTGTTCTTGAAGGTCAGAGGAGGGCACTGGATCCTCGCGCGCCAGGCAGCTGTCAGTCGCTTAACGCGGCTGCTGGGAACTGAACTCTGATCCTCTGGAAGAGCAGTGCTCTTAGCCACTAGGCCATCTGTCCAGCCCTACTTTTGTCTTTAATAAATGGTGAAAATTACACATATGCAAAAGGATCCTTTTTAAATACATTAATCATTTATTACTTACAGATATGAATATCCATTTTATATATCTTTATACCTGGGGCTACAGAAAACTTTTTCAGGTGGAAATGGGTCACAGAAAAGTTTAAGAAGCCCCGTGCGGTGGCAGTGTATCTCAGATGGCAGTGATGAAACAGGTGGGGGTGAACAGAGGGCACCGGAGGGAACCTGTAGTCAGTGCCAGGCAGGAGTGAGAAATACAAAACACATTCTTTTTTTGATTTTTTAATTTTTTTTTTTTTAAAGATTTATTTATTATGTATACAGTGTTCTGTCTGCAGGTATATCTGCAGGCCAGAAGAGGGCACCAGATTTCATTATGGATGGTTGTGAGCCACCATGTGGTTGCTGGGAATTGAACTCATGAAGGCATGACCTCTGGAAGAGCAGCCAGTGCTCTTAACCGCTGAGCTATCTCTCCAGCCCCTGATTTTTTAATTTTTAAAAGGATTTATTTTTATTATTTTATGTGTACTGGTGTTTGGCCTGCATGTATGTTTGTGTAATGTTGTCAAAGGCCCTGGAACTAGAGTTAGAGTTGTGAGCCGCCACTTGGGTGCTGGGAAGTGAACTCGGGTCCTCTGGAGAGCAGTCAGTGCTCTTAACCACTGAGCAGACCCCAGAAGCACAGTTTCCCAACCAAGCAGGACTGTCAACAAGAAGAATCTGTACAACTGGGCTTTAACTCTGAGAACAACATGCCTGTCAGACTTCACACAACTGTTATGTAAGGAATGGTAGGATAAGAGTACATTAGAAACGTGACTTCAGAAATGCACACTGTGTGATGTTCACACTGCACAAGGACGCTGAGGCAGGAGGATTGAGAGCTTGAGGCTGGCAGAGGCTCCATAATGAGAGGCAGACTTAAAATAAAATAAGGGTTAAAACGTGGGAAAAAACCATTGCCTTTGACTCACAGAATAAAGGCCTCATAAGAATGACATGTGGGCCGGGCGGTGGTGGTGCATGCCTTTAATCCCAGCACTTGGGAGGCAGAGGCAGGCGGATCTTTGCAAGTTCGAGGCCAGCCTGGTCTACAAAGCGAGTCCAGGACAGCCAGAGCTGTAAAAAAAAAAAACCCTCCCCAAAAAAAAAAAAAAAAAAAAAAAAAAAAAAAAGAATGACATGTGGTAGTGGGGCAGGTTAACATTTTCCAGGGGAAAACTACACAGATGACACTGTTAGAACTTAACTTTCCATTAGAAACTGTCAGTGAACTGAGGGGCAGTCTCAGCAGACTCACTGTAAACTTCTGAACACGTGCCGCCCACTCATGCATCCTCACTGCTGGGAGTTTCTGATCTATGTGCTTCTGTGGTGATACCTGTGTGCACATGCATGCTCACGTGGAGGACACAGGACAACCTTGGGCGTCCTTCCTTGGGCACTGTACACCTTTCTTGTTTTTCGGATTTGGAAGCGGGGCCTCTCACTGGCTGGCTGGTGAGTTCCAGGCATCTGCCTGTCTCTTTGGTGCTAGGATCACAAGCACATACCATCATGCCTAGCTGGTTTAGGTGTGTTCTGGGGGCTCAAACTCCACTCCCTGTGTCTCTGTGTCTGGAAGGCAAACAGTACAGAGCTATCTCCCAAAGCTGCTGTCTGTCTGTCTGTCTGTCTGCTAGGACAGACCCACCCTGTCTCAGCTTGACGGTACACTGTTACATAGCGCCCGCCAGATGACTCCACGAGCTCAGAAAGCCTGCAGAGGTCACTTCCTACATTCCTTCCCATTCCCTAGGGCTAAATGTGCTCCTGCTGGCGTGATCTGATGGTGTTTATACACAGATTACACGTGGGAAGCTGAAATGCATGTAAAGCTGTAGGGCAAACCGACCATCAGTTGTGCTAAGACATTAAGAACAACTACCAATTGGAAACATGAGACATGATCTGAGACACTTATCTATCACATGACATGCAGTTTAAGACATTCATTAGGGGAGATCTTGCTTGGGTCCCTAGGCTGGAGGTCAGAGCTGACATCTACTGGTGGCTCTTGACGAGGTCCCAATGACTCTCAGCATTTGTGTGGAACCTTTTCTAGTGGGAAGAGAAGTGACATCTAGCTCGGTGCCTCACCCTTCAATGTTACTTTCCATGATTGCTGACATGGCACCCACATCCTTACTTATCCCCAAATAAGAAAACTGGTCTTCACTGTCAGCAGGAGGCTGCAGGAGACAAAACCAGATGAACCTTGGTGACAGAGAAGAGCTCTGGGCCCCTCAAGGAACCCCAAACTGGACCTCGGTCTCCTCATGACACCCAAAACATGGCCCACTTCACTTATGATGGGACACACTGATGAGCTCCAGGTGTCCCTGTTGCTCATTTTGTGCCGAGAGCCCGTGAAGCCACTTTCCCCAGTGGGAGCAGCATCTTGCAATCCACAGTTCTGAACATTCTAATTGGGAGAATATTCAGGAAGAAGCTTGGTGGACAGAAAGAGAGAGCATCTTAGTGACAAGGTCGTTTCTAAGTGAAAACCTCTGCTCAAGACAGAACTCTGTCTCACTGACAAAACTTGGTGTTCATACAACAATGTTTTGAGAGTTTGGTTTTCTTGAGTACTTCTTCAGTTTAGTTGCATTCATACCTCTTATTTGTGTGTGTGTGTGTGTGTGTGTGTGTGTGTGTGTGTGTGTGTGCGCGCGCGCGCATATATCTCCACATGCATCTGTGGAATAACAACATCTAAATCCACTTGCAGGAGCCACTTTAGGCAGTCCGTTTCTGGCCATCAGGTGGACAGTTTAAAAGCAAGGGCATTTTTTATTGTGCAAAGGCTCAGCCTGGGAGCCTGGAGCCCCTTACCTTCAGCAGTGCCCGAGAGCCCGTCAGCCCTGAAGTTGCTGGTACTTTTCTTCCTCCGGTGCTTCTTTCTGTTGGCGTGGGGGGAGGGGGGCGGGTCAAGCTTGGGGCTGGTGCTGCTGGAGATACTTGGGCTGGAACACACCGAGTCACCCAGCCCCGTGTCTGCGGCCAAACCGGAAAAGGCAAAAGAACGCAAAGGTGAGCTTGGAGCAAAGAGCAAATGAAAGGACGCAAAAGCGACTCAAGCAATGTCCTCCAGAGTGACGCCATGAGGCCTTTCCCGAGACACCTGCACACGGCGGCTGGTGTGGAGGCCTGGGGCCTCTGCAGAGAGCAAGTCACGGCAATTTTGCAATGTGTGCTTCCCAGGCCAAAGCAGGCACTGGAAAGCCCCTGCTCTGTGTAACTGGACTCCCAGAACCTCAGGCTCTCGCACACAGTGTCGAGTACAGCAGGGGTGATGAACTTCTGATACTGAGTGTTTCCTTCCCTTCCCTTACTGACCCTGATGTACCAGGAATGAGATATTGGCATGTGCAAATCCACCGAGAGGCTTGTCCTGAGTGGGTGTGAGCTGCACACACAGGACGAACAATTCCTGACTTTCTTCTCCCTGCAGCAAGACATGTGGCTGTGACTTCACTTTGTAATCCGCCAGAGGTGCCACGACTGGCCAACAGCCTGCAGGGGTGTCTCCAAGTCAACACCGTGAAGCTGCAGGCTGAAGAGTCCCTCAGACTCCTCAGAGAGGGTTATTAAAGCACATTAGAGCCAACATGCAAATAAGACAATTCCCTATGAATGAAACTCAATTTATTATTTATTTTCTTTTCTAGAAAGAAGGCAAACTTTGTGCTAAAAGACTGGGAAGAGACAGATAACACAAGGACAGAATAGTGACTGAGTGGGGGACAGAGGAGCAAGGGTGTAATAACTCTCTGAGTTTTCAGAGTCCTTTTGTCATCAGTCAGCAATCTTGTAACTGCAAGGACATAAAGGTCCTTGATTTCTGACTCCTGCTCACTTGGCTCTTGGCTTCTGAATGCCATCACCCTCTACAATTTGTGGACACACCACTGAAAATCCCCTCCGGTCAGTGCTGACTGGGTACCCATCTCCATCTGTCCCATCCTGGATGCTACTACCTTTCCACTTCTACCATGCTCTATGCTCCAGCTCAGGCACCTGGCTCCCCTCCCTGGGTGATTTGTGCTTCAGGAACAGGTGGCAGTCCTGAGCCCTATGTCAGCCTGTGTTTGGGCAGGCTGGCTGCAGTGGTGGTGGTGGTGAGAATAAAGGTTTAAACCAAAACCAGTGGCCTCTAGCTGGATATGGTGACACACAACTTTAATCCTAGCACTCAGGAGGGAGAAGCATGAGAATCTGAGAGTTCCAGGACAGAATCGTCTGTCTACATAGTGAGACGTGGGCTCACCAAAACAACAAAACCCAATCAAGCAACTAACCAACCAACCAATCAACCAACCAACAAAAAAACCATCACCACCAAAACCACTAACAAACAAAACAACTCCCAAAACAGTCTGTTTTCCCAAAGCTCCCATCTAGTCCCGGGGATAGGTACCTGACTCCAAGATGGTCACCCATCCTGAAGTCCCCCTTCTGTATGCTACCCAATGCTTCACAGTGAGCACTTGCTCCTCTTGTGTATTTCATGCACAGATTTCAGAAGACACCCCCTCTGACCCACCCTCTCTGTGACAGGCTCATGCCTGTTCTGCCCTAGAGGGCTCGCCCATCAGGTGGGAAGGCAAAGTCACTTACTGGTACTACCCAAAAGCCTTTCCATGTAACAAACTTGGGTGTCCCACTGTCCTGCTGCTTCAGTTCTGTGACCTCTGCAACTACATCAGTAACTCTTTCTCCTAAGGTCCTGCATTACAGGAGTAGAGAGATTCCTGGGGCTGACTGTGGACTCTCTATTGGGATGTTAGTGGTCTAAAGCTAACTAGAGCTTCTTCAAGGCAGCGAAGGGCTTCCCTTCCCCACAGTGTCCTGTAATGCCCAACATGGTGGGGGGGGGGGCATGGTGCACTGAAATTAAACTATCATTTACTGTCCAACTTACAGTGACATCTCCCTGACACGCTTTGAGTGCACGCATGAACTACACGAGGAATAGGCCGGGCTTGCACACATACCTATCAACCCCACTCCTCTCTCCTATCTGTGCACTATCTTGCTCAGTCTCCCTTTTACAACTTCATCTCCACTGTTCTCTGAAGCAAAGTTCACTAAAGCGTCCTTCCTCACTCTGGCCACAGCTGTGCCCCTGACCAGGGCCACGTCAGTGGACAGGCCTCCAGGGGCAACATCCGTTTCTCCTGCATCTGCTCTGGTTAGTCCGTCCCTCCTCAGATGGGAAGGCACAGTGAGGTCTGCTCAGAAAGGTAGAGAGGAAATCACAAAGCACAAAGAAAGGCTGGCCCATAGCTTCTGCGATTCCCTGCCTCAATGGCTTGGCTCTCTCCACATGGAGACAAGTGTCTGTCACAAGAGCGTCATTGGCTGGCTATGGTGTCAGCTTCATGGATGCAGGGTCTTCATTTTCTCTCCTCACCAGGACATTAAACTACAGCTATGGGGATTTCTACACACACTTGCTAGTTTTACTGAAGAGCTGACTGGCCAAGGTGCCAGCCCAGAAGAGAAGGGACCTGTGGTCCCCAGTGGAGCAGCGGAGTGCAATCAATTCTACCATGTCCTTAAAAACTCACCACAAACATGCTTTTGTGTCCACCACTGTCCTGCAAGTTTCCAACAGTCTAGGAGCTATTTTTAGGTGAACAACTACCGCAATGAATGGATGGGATCTATTGACAGTGAGAACGAGTCTCCCTTATACT
Organism: Lophiomys imhausi; assembly: GCA_907164525.1. NCBI lineage: Eukaryota > Metazoa > Chordata > Mammalia > Rodentia > Muridae > Lophiomys > Lophiomys imhausi. The sequence goes on along the minus strand of CAJQZJ010013540.1, from coordinate 12,931,833 downwards.
CAGCCCACACTTACTGAGCATGCTCCCTGAGCCGGCAGCTGTCAAAGAATAAAGGGCAGGACCCCTGTCCCCATGGAGCCAATTTCTAAGGCCTGAAAAGAATGCCTATCTAATTTCTTGCTTGATACTCTCAATAAAAGACTGTTTTGCTTGGGCCCTGCCACTGGAGCACAGAATGCTGAAGGGACCCCACCTGCAGCAGACATGCCAACCCCACAGATAAACAGAGGGAGAAGAGAGAAACCATCCACACACAAGGACAATGACTCTGGGGCCAGTGGAGGGGGCTCTCACGGCCCAGCGATTGAGACAAACTGGAAAACAGAGGTGTCACTGTGTCATGAGAAGGGTCGGGGAAGAAAAGTTCAAGAGTTGTCTTACACTATGGAAGACATGGATGTGCTTCCAGGCCTGACCTGAGAGGCAGAAAGCAACCCCAACATTTGTGAGCCCTCTATGTTTATCCTTAGATAAGGAAAGGAGTGAACCAGCCACTGCTATGTGTCCTGGGATCCACAAGGCACCAGACCCCAAAGGGAGCCCAGGAGCCCTTCTTGCTCATATAGAGATGGAAGCAGGAGGTAACTTTGTAGGTCAGGCCAGAAGAGAAGGCAAAGTCCTACCATCTTTCCATCTGCATCTTTCCAATGTCTAAACTGGAGTCTACCCTATCCTGCTTTCCTTTCCTACCGGTAGGGCAGGTTGATGTGGTACCCTCCAGGAGATTGGCCTCTTCACTGGGCTAAGGGGAGACTAAGGTACACAGATACCTGAGGGACCAAATGCTAGGTCAGGCACACTTGGACAGAAAACAGCCTTGCAGCCAGGCATCAGGGCAAGGCTGGGCAGCCTGCGAAGAGACTTGCACAAGGCTGGTGCAATCAGGCACTGAGAAGACAACGGCGACGATGAAGAATGATGGGAATCAAAAGGCGATCAAACCCCTTGGTCAGGAGATGGGGAGGCAGGGGAAGTGGCCTTGGCTTAAGACCTGAGTGGGCCCGACTGACAGCAGACTCATGAACATGGTGATGGGTTTCTACTTACTTAGATTCTGCACACAGGCACCTGCAGGATAAGTATTTATGCCCTGATTCTCAGATCTCGAGAATCCCCAGGAGCTGTTTAATATCTCCCCTGCTCTAAAATACGAGCAGTCACAGGGTGCGAAGCTTCTACCCTGAGCTTCCTCACTCCCCGTCGCTCCCCAAGCCTGACAAGATGTCCCTCAGCACCACCCTCAGACCCCACCACTTCTCCTGACTGCCTATGAAGAATGCATTTCATTTTGTATCAATTACCAGGCAGTGAGACAAGAGACTTCTGTCTATGGTGTTAAATACAGTACAGAAGCAAAGTGAAGGAAGGCAATCAAAAAAAAGCCAGTGCCTCATTAATTCAAGTTTGAATCTCCTTTGGTGTAGGGATCCCCCAAATATGGGCTGTTGAGCCAGGAAGGGCTGGCCCATCCTACGCATTCAATGTTGTCTATTAGTTCTTCCCAATCGGGCATCAATGTTCAACATATACACCCCAAAATATATAACATGAGCAATAATGACCGCAATCTGCAGTCTCTTGGAGCTCCGGCACGTGACGTATGAGTCAAAGAAGCAACTTCACTTTTCACTCGGGGAGCTGACAAGCATGACCAGAGGGAGAATAAAATAACATTCCACTCGCATAAATATCAGGCAGCCTGCTCGAGACTGATGGGCCAGGAATGTATTCTTAGCTATCATTCCGGCAGACAGGCCCAAGGACACTCATAACTTATTTTACAATCATTTAGTTTCAGCTCAAGTGGAAAACGTGACAACTTATCTCTGCCGACAAGATGCTATATCGAACCTCACAATTAACTCTCCTCCGATTATCTGCCCAGCCGATCATTAGCTGAACCCATCTCAATGGACTGCTGTGGGGGGCTCATCTAGGAACATGCCTGTGCCAGGTGCACAGAGGGATTCTCCTGTCTAGGGGCATTTCCACAGACCAGGGTTCCAGCTTCTCACTCCCACATTCCATTGCTTCCATGGGCGGGAGCCAGGATGTGACTGTCAGGAGCACCTGAACGTCTCAAGTCACACTGCCCTGGGTTCTCCAAAGCCCCGGAAGTTTGACATTTCAGTACAGGGGTCAGGGGCTTCCTGAGGGACATTCCTGATGGATGTGGTTTGGAGACAGGATGATGTGAACTCGCTTCTAAGAGCCACTATAATCCAGATGAGTAGCTGACGACGCAGCCGGCCACCACCCACAAGTATACAAAAATGATTTAAAACTATGTATTCCTGGGCTGGAGAGATGGCTCAGCGGTTAAGAGCACTGGTTGCTCTTCCAGAGGTCATGAGTTCAATTCCCAGCAACCACATGGTGGCTCACAACCATCCGTAATGAAATCTGGTGCCCTCTACTGGCCTGCAGATATACCTGCAGACAGAAAACTGTATACAAAATAAATAAATCTTAAAAAAAAAAAAAAACAAAAAAACTATGTATTCCTAAGAACTACATGCTTCCATGAACAAAAAGGGGGAAAGACAGACAACAGGAGAGAAAGGATGGCAAGGGTGGCGTGCGTACCGTTGGCACCGATGGCACTTCAGTGTCCACAGGTACCTTCACTTACTTCTTTGGCTGTGCTAGGTACAACACACTGCTAAAATCTTTTAGGTTCCCCTCCACCCCTGCATTAAAAGAATTCAGGATTTTCAAAGACGGAGCCATTTGGCACTGCTAGGGGCAATCCACTGAGGCGTAAGGCCTTCCACAAACTCAACAGCAAGTCATTGTGGGAAGTAAAAAATTAAAGGCCCCTTGCTTTGATCCAAGGTCAACAATGGGAGACTCATTTGGATCTTTAATAGGGCCTCTGTCCCTTCTGAGGCTCAGAGAGATGTGTCGGCTGTAAATAAAGAAGAGGCCACCTTTGCCATTGGAGGAAATCACAACATCCTGGGTCCCCGTTAAAAGGTGAGTGTGAAGTGAAGTTCAAACCCTCGCCCCTGAGCACGAAGCTTTTGACGGAGCTTTCAGCAGGAGGAGGCTGACTTCACTCCCATCTCTGAAGATGTTTCAGAGACTGCCATTATTGTGTGCTTCCCTTTGCGGCGCATGCAGGGGTATACAATGTCAGAAGGGGCAGCAGGGCACGACAGGGGGCGAGGAAGATGACAGGTGTTGGGGGAAAGGAAAAGACAACACAGTGTCAGATGGAGTTACAAAAAACGGGGAGGGAAGGCGCAAAATAGGAGGGGCCAGGACAGAAAGAGGGTCCAGGGGAGAAGAATTCCTTCCCTGGCCACTTTGAATTACACCTCAGGCTCTGCAGAAGAAGTCAGAATGTAAGTAGGCTGACTGCCAGCTTGATGAAGTGCTCATTACCAAGTATGTTTATAAAGCCTTTTAAAAAAAGCACAAACTGGGTTCACTAGTTAATGTCCAGGGTTTCTCTTCTTGGGTAATGAAAATGTCCTGAAGTTGACCCAGGAAAGGTTGCAGAGATCTGTGGCTATGTTAGAAACTATTAAGTTACACTTCACATGAGTCAAGTACGTTATTTGAATTCACCTAAAAAGAAGTAGACTTTAAGAAAAAAAGAGAGAAAAGGGAAAAGTCATTGTATAATTATAAAGCAATTAAGTAATGTCACCCCCCCAACCCCCCAAAACCCAAACCAGTTTTCAGTGTAGGAAAATAGGGGGAAGGAGTCTGAGCTGGCAGTCCTAAAGCAGTTTGGGAGGATCCTTGGGAACAGCAAACAAAAGCCAGCAGCGGTCTCCGGCCATGAGACTGGGTTTTAGGGGAGAGAGTGAAGTGGCCGCCCCACCTGGAAGCGCTTGCCAGGCTGTGGTCCACACACAGGCAGACTGCTGGCTGTTTCTGCTGGTGGCAGCATATATGTCATGAGACCCTTCGCTCTCTCCATCCCATGTCACACCCCACCACATCACACTATTTCCTTGCACTCTGTGGGTTTCTGGGTTTCTCTTGGTTCTTGCTCATCACCAGAGGGTTTGGGGAACGTACCTCAGTGTAAGGATGTATGGGTACCAAACAGCATCCCCCGATTTCGGAGGACCACACCGTGATCGGGGAACACAGAATGCCCCAGGAAGCTGAGGTAAGCCGGTGTCATGGAGGAAAAGCAATTGGCTATGTCAGTCAGGATTTGATATTCAAGGGTCAAAAATCAAACTGTTCCTTAGTCGCTTTTTAGCTGAATGCAAGCTGTACAAAGTTTAAATTAATCTAGTGTACTTGGAAAGATGTAAAAGGCAGGCTGAGCAGGGCTGGGAGGTGGAAATGAAATCATTTCAAGAGATTCCCATTCCCTTCCAGCCTCATCTCTTTTTACATAATCAGCCACACCATTTTTCAAGTTTGGTGCTTACAGCTGCTAAATTACAAAGAGTCTGTTTCCCATGGAGGGATGCCCTGGCTGAACCAGCTGGGGAGAGACCAGGCCTATCTACTAGGAGAAAACTCCAGAAGTTAATTAGATGTATGATTGCTCTTTGATAGCACGATTCCATTCCCTTTTTCAAACTTAGCTGTTTCTATAAAAAGTCAGTGAAGGAGTAAAGAAGTGATGGGCCCCACTGCTGCTGAAGGCAGGCTGGTTTTAGCCTGCCAGGCCCCCGAATGTCTCTGTCCAGAGTCCTGAAGATGTCTACTTTCTAGTTCTTCGAAAACCACACATATAACTTATAAAATAAGCGAATACTCCAAAATAGCTGCTCTCTTGTGGCCCCGCCCCTTAACTTCCTGCCTCTTCTGGGGTCAATGCAACTTTGCATGGATTTGACATACAGAAACTCAGGCTTGGAAAGGGCTCAAGCTGATTTTGAGATTTCTTCCCAACAATTCAGGGTTAAATGTCATAAACGTAAACAATTGGATGCATTCTCTTTTTTCTTTCACAGATCACAGGCCTTAGTTGAAATGAGATTAAATGAGATTCAGTTGCTGTTTTTTTTTTTTTTAAGTCATGAATCAACACTTTTGTGTATTTAAACAATAGAGCAGTTTTTAACAGAAGTCCATTAAAATAAGTTCTTACAGGGCACCGGATCTACTAAACTGTTTCCAGAAGCCCAGAGCTTTCCCCACCAATGATTTTTGGGGACAGTCAAGCTGTCACATGACAATGGTTCCCCTATAAGTGCTGTAAGATAGGCAGTTCAAAAATCTACCTTGGTCCCTGGTTATGTTGCCATGGTTACAACATATAGTTTAATTTCTTCCATGTGAAACAGGCAAATCCTCAACTCATGCTCCAGACCTGCCTCACCCTAACCTGCTCTTATCTGCCTGGGCCAGAACAAGTAGTAACATATGGACCTTCTGCCATGTGGCCAGTGAGGTATGGACGGACAGATAGACTCACTCTTTCACCAGTCAGGTTCTACAAGAGGACACAATACCCATGGCAAATAAAACAGGACCTCAGCCTGTGGCCCAGAGGTTCCAGGGAACAGCATAATCCACACACAGTCTGCACTAGAAAGATGGTAATGACTGTTATCCACCAAACTGAAGCCTGAGGTTGGGGAGACCTAGGATGGAAAGCTAGGGGTGACAACAGTACAGCATAGCATCCTTTAGTACTGAAGACTATGTGACACACACAGACAGCTTTCTCCAACAACCACCACTCACCAGAGTTAATCTTAAGATGTCCCAACCAGATTTTGTCACCGAACAGACATTGCTTATACTAAAGAGTTTATTTCACAGGGAAAGTCTTGGTAACTACTAGAGAGGCTCTTGGGCAATTTATTTTCAGAAATGTCATGACTAAGGCTATATGAGCCACAGGCAGCTCCCTAGTTCTAGTAGCCATGGGGGTGGGAGCCATTCCCTTTCAATTCTGCCTTGGTCTCAAGTCTCTTATGTATTGATGTTCCTCTTTGTGTTTTCATACAAATTTATTTTACGTATGTAAAAGTGTTTTGTCTGTGTGTGTGTGTGTGTGTGTGTGTGTGTGTGTGTGTGCACCACATGTGTGCCTGGTGCTTGAGGAGGTCAGAAGAGGGACGTCAGGTCCCCTGGAGCTGGAGTTATAGATGGATGGTAGGAACCAAACCTATGTTCTCTGGAAGAGCAACCAGGGCCCCTAATCACTCAGTAATGTCTCCAGACAATCACCTTCTTTCACTTTTAATCTTATTTAATCTGACCAGTGTACAAAAGACATCAAGCACTGAATAGATGTTTAATAAAAAAAGGAAACAAAATATGCCAGAGGCTGCTGAGATGGGTCAGTCAATAAAGTGCTTGTCTTGCAAGCATGAGGACCTGAGTACAGATCCCCAATCCTTCTGTACAGGCTCAGTGTGATGCTGCATGTCTGTAACCTCAGCACTGCAGGGTCAGACACAGGAGGCTCACAGGAGCTCATGGGCCACCAGTTAAGCCGAACTGGCCAGCTCCAGTGCCAGTGACAGACCTTGTCTCAAAATATAAGATGGAGAATGAACAAGGAAGACACTCAACTTCGACCCCTGGCCTCCACATGTGTGTGCATATATATACATGAACACACATGAACTCTCTTTTCTCTCTCTCACTCTCTCTATCTCTCTCTCTGCAAAACAAGATGAGTGCAGCATGAAGAAGAAAATCAAGTCTTTGCAGGAGAAACAAGGATAACCAGTATACCCATAATGCAGCAGACTCACATGTGAACGTAAAACCCAGGACTTCTAACTTCCAGTTGATAAATCCACCTCCATGTCTTTACAGCCAGAGCAATAAGGAGAATAAACTGCCAACATATTATGATGATAAATTATAACTTATTTTCCCTTGGGGGTTACATGTAACTTTTTTTCATGTTTGAAGCCAATACTCTGGTGTTTTCACATGAGAAGTGAAAAGAGTATTTTTTTAAAAAATGAAATCAAATGCTAATTTGCAAACTGCACCCTCCCCTTGCCCATGCTCAGGGAAGCATCACCTTGTACACATCTGTGAGGTTGGAAAACCTCCTGTGTGACTTCTAAACAGGAGGCAGGCGGTGGATCATGAAGAGGATGTCTCATGGTTCCCAAGCCTTTGTTGAAGGTGGGTGGCATAATGAAGACACAGAAGATAAGAGATAATATGACATCATGGTATCAGTTGCCTCAAAAGGAAGGCCAGGGCACTTGAAAGAGAGCCTCCACTCCCCAGCCTGTCTGCCACACCTGGGCTCTGACAATCGCCCCAGTCAAGGGATAGAGGTTACCCAGTGGGACAGGACACCCCTGCTCACGGGGAATGCTTTGAAGGTTCTCATTCTTCAGGGAAGTAATCTACAGTGACCCTGAACAGACAGCCCTGTGGCTTCAGCACCAGAGGTGGGTGGGTCAGGGGACAAGGCAGGGAAGGCTCAGCCTCAGAGGACCATAGCACTGATGACACTCAGGAAGGGTGGGTATGTGTGGAAACATCAGAGAATTTCTGATTTAACAAGGACACCCCTGTGCCCGTCCTCCTCATGTGTGTGTTCACACATATGTGTAGGGTAGCTCTATCTTGGGTCTGGGAAAGCTAGTGGAACAAAAAGCAAATGATATTATAGGTTATAAAACAAAAACAAGCAAGTTAAAAAAAAGGCAAAAACTAAATGGACTGCCATGTGCCTGCAATCCTGATGCGCTGGAAAGCGAGTCAGGGAAATGGTGGGTTTGAGCCCGTGCACAGTGAGACCCAGTCTAAACAAATAAATGGAAAATGTGAAACCCTCATAGACTAATGCAATCCTGTTTTCCACGGTGATGGAGCAACCAACTCTTAGAATTCTGGTAGCCTGCTAATGACTGTCTCTTACTTCACACAGGTAGGTGCCAAGGCTGGGAACCTGAGGAGCAGGCAGGGGAGCCCACCCCTGGCTCTGACTCTGGTGCTGCGGTAGCACACTTGAATAAAGGTGGGCAGATGGGCACATGGAGGTCATTGTGCACTGATAAGTTGGTGTGTTAATCCTAATGTAGTCATCAGGTGTGCTGGCCCCCCTTACATCAAATGCAAACAAGGTGGGACACGTAAGAAGATGAGGGCTGAGTCCCTGGGCAGCTGGATGAAGCACAGGTTCCTGAAATTATTCAGTAACATCAGACAAACGAGTCCTATTGTCTTTTCCACCCCAAAAGAAGAAATGAGAAGACGGAGGAAGTCCTGTTCTTTCAGGAAACCTGAGTTTGGTTCCGAGCACCCACAGGGTGCAGCTCACAATCACCTCTAACTTCAATTTCAAGGGATCGCACCTCTTCGACCTCCACGGGCTCTTCCACATGGGAGGCATTAACTCACACAGACACACATAAAAAACAAACATAAGTCTAAAAACCAAGTGGGACACAGTCCCTAAAACTGACTCTAACACTTAATAAACAGGGCCGTGTGGGATGTGGTGCAGTGGTGGAGAGCTTAGCAGCCATGTACAGTGTTTTGGGTTTGATTACTTTTTACATGGAAAAGAAAATCTAAGGTTAACCTGACTTATGGAAAAGAACAATGAGTAATTTAGCATTGTCAGACTACTAAAAAAAAATGGACTTCATTTGCCAGAGAGAGAGAGAGAGAGAGAGAGAAAGATCTATCAATGTGTTCCAAGAACCAGGGTCAGATTTCTTGGGGTTTAAAACATTTTCTTCACCATGGCTAAAATTTTGTCAATACACTTCAGTCAGACCTGATGGCTGATCTTTGGGAAAATTGCTTTAAAATCAAACAAAAAGATAAGATTGTGTTCTAAAACATAATAACTGACATCTCCTTCTTTTTCCTTAGGCAAAAGCCCCAGCCCGCTGTGGCTGGCAGCAGGGTCAAGAGTGGGTGCAGCAGAGGTGGGATCTGCAATCGCGATCCATCAAAGCACACCTCATTCCCATTCCTCTCCCTACCACTGCCTCTGATCCCCCAGGGTGAGGTTAAAAGCAGCAACTACCTGAAGCCTCCCCAGACTAGGAGGAGCCCCCTCTCCATACACCTGCATGCACTGCACCCTGTTTCTACAACTGTAGCCCTATTCCTAGGATGCACACTACCCTCATCTGCTCCCACCAGAGCACAAGGCTTTAGACCACTGCTCGTTTTCTCTCACTATGCATACCTGCCTACACTCTCTATCTTGGTCCTCCCACGGCCCTGCTGATTGACAGATTGAGTAGTCTGGCTGGGCAGGACAGGCCTCAGTTACCACTAGGTGAGAAAGCTTTCCCCAGGTGGTAACCTGGGCCAGGTTACTTACTCCAGACATATCCAAATGCACCAGGACAACACCCTAGCCCAGAAGCAACTGTCTGCCTAATTGTCAGTTCTCAAAGTCCAGTACAGACCTTTACGGTGATGGCTAACACTGTCAAAGTGACAACTGAGAGCCACCCAGGAGACAGAGCTCTCAACACGCCTGGGATAACGCTTCCAGAGCAGGATGAGGTGGGAAGATACACCCCAAACGTGGACTGCATCGTTCCATGGGTCTAGGGTCCTGGACTGAGTCGGAAGCAGCCCGACAGCGGAAGCAGCCCGACAGCGTTCGTCTCTCTGCTTCTGCAGTGCAGATGCAATGTGACCAGCTGCCTTGCACTCCCGCCACCATGCCTTTCCCACGATGGCGGTCTCTTCCCCAGAACTGTGAGCCAAAGTACAGCCTTTCTTTCTTAAGTTGCTTTTGTCACGTATTTGGTCACAGCAGCAAGAGAAGTAGCTGGTGTATTCACAGCGGAGGAGGTGCTGACCAGCAGAACCCCCCACTTTCCCAGGGAACATCTTCATGTCTATTTTTATCGTCTCCCCAGTTGGGTCATGGCTACAGAAAAGAAGGAACTAGGTGTCACTCTTTCATCTAATTCCTCACCCCCCTGCAGTAGTGGGGACTGAACTCAGGGCCTCACGCACATGAGGCAAATGTTCTTACTCAGCCGCAGCCTGGGCCCGTCAAGGCTTTCTAGTTCCAGACCCCAGGACACCTTCTTTTGGGCAAAGACCTCGTTATCTTTTATCCTTCCCAGAACTTTCCATTCTTGAGGAGCACAGACCCTGAATCCTGGCGCCATGGTCATCAAAGGACTCAATGAATAATCTACATATTAGGGGTTGGCAGTAGCCAGCTTTTGCTGGTTCCTCCAGGGGGATTTAGACCACTGGAATAACTTACTGTATTTGGTTCTTACTTTCTGAGCAGAGGAAAGTGAAAAACAAACAGCAGCAGCAGCAAACACACAAAAAACCAAACTGCTCATACTACAAAGAGTGCAGGGCTCTCAGGCTTCATATAGAAGGTGGGCAACTAAGTGAACAGCCTCGAATGCGTGAGGAATTCCAGTGCACCTGCTCAAGGGTCAAGGACAAGGTCTGGGAGACAAGGAGACGAGACCTGGCTGAAGAGTTCACTGTGTACTGAACTCTGTCAGGGTCTGTGACTGCAGGCTCTGCTGTGCTGTGTCGACTCTTCTTAAACTTGAACACGTGAGTCTTGGGAAAAATATCAGTGGCATCATCTGAAGAAACAAACCTCTGGATTCCAGCCAGCTAACATGCAGGGGAAGGGCCTGGGGCTGTTCCCTTTCCTCTGAGAGTCAGGGTGAGGCTGGGGGTGTGGCTGGTGGAGGGTCATGCATACTTCACCTGGTGCCATTAATACAAAGCTTGTCAAATGAAGGGCCAACAACTGGTTTAAAACTGAGTAGCCGGGCGCATACCTAATCCCAGTACTCAGGGAGGCAGAGGCAGGCGGATCTCTCTGTGAGTTCAAGGCCAGCCTGGTCTAAAAAGTGAGTCCAGGACAGTCAAGGATACACAGAGAAACCCTGTCTCCAAAAACCAAAACCAAACCAAACTAAAACAACAACAACAAATACAAACTGAATTTCCAGTCCTGAGAAATTAAGCTTAACTTGTTGATGCTCCATCTGTAGGAAAAGCTTCTCAAGTATTATATGCTTACCTTGGCTATGTTCAGAATCCAGAGAAGGACTGAGAAACTAAATAAATAAATAAACAAATAAAGATAGCATCCCCATCTAGAAAGGATAACCCAGAGTGCTGTTACTATGTCTAATGCCTTGGACAGCTGTTCACACATTGGGGCTGAATTCTTGAACTACAAGCAGCTGTGCGAATTGTGGGGGTACACGTATAATAAGCCCTCTCCCACTCTGTCTTTGAAATGGCATTATGATTGTTTTTCTGCAAGTAAATGCATACTTTAAGAGATTGAAATACACACAGAAACACTTCCCCGCAACTGCAATAAGATTTTAAAACCCCACTGTAGAAATAATGTATCAATTAAAACAGCATTTATAACTAAATATGTTTAAATGCTTCTTCATAAAAAGGCTAAAACTTAACTCGTTTTAAATAACCATCTGCTTCTGCCATATAAAATTTTTAGTATCATTATGTAATTAATATTAATAACACTTTCTGTTAATAATCTTATCTGTCAGATAATCAGGCAGAGATTTAACATAAGATACATCCATTCACAGAAGTTTAAGAATGCAAAGCTACAGAATATAAACACAAATGGAAAAAATATGTATAGTGGGCCTGAGGCTGGCCCCGAGCAGACACACAGCCTACTTCTGCCTCTGTGAGTCCGTGTCCTCCCAGCCATCTTATGAGGCTTTTCTCTCTGTTCTTCCTTGGGGCTCACTTCTGTTCATTCTTCTTCATGCCCTATTTTCTTAGATGCCCTTAAGGTCTCTAGACATTTACAACTTCTACCACAGGAAGGAAAGGCTGAAAACTGTCAGATTTTACCATAGGCACCATACTCACATTGGAGCCATAGCTCAGTAGTGTTTGCAAACACAGTGTAAAGACCCGATTTCAATTCTCTGAACCCAATGTAAAAACACACACACACAAACAACCAACCAGTTTAAGTCTGGTGGTCTTCCAGAGGACATAGGTTCAATTCCCACAGCCACATGGCAGCTCATAACTGTCTTTAATCCCAACCCAAAGGGATCCAACAACCTCTTCTGGCCTCTGTGGGTACCAGGCACACACATAGTGTACAGACATATATTCAAGGCAAAACACTCATAAACAATAATAATAATAATTAATAATAATAATTTTATAATGCTTTAGAGTTAAGCTTGAAGAACTCAGGCAGTGAGAAATGACTTGGCCCCTGTGCTGGCAAGGTTTGTGTCACCATGACACAAGGAGAGTGGTCTTAGAGGGGGGAGCCTTTACTGAGAAAGTGCCTCCCTAAGATCAGGCTGTATGCAGGTCTGCAGACTCTACATATAGAACATTTTCTTAGTTAGTGATTGATGAGAGGGCCCAGCCCATTGTGGGTGGTATCAGCCTGGGATGATGGTCCTGGGTTCTGTGAGAAAGCAGGCTGAGCAAGCCATGGGAAGCAACCCAGTAAGCAGCATTCTTCCATGGCTTCTTCATCAGCTCCTGCCTCCAGGTTCCTGCCATGCTCGAGTTCCTGTCCTGACTTCCTTCAGCTCCCTCTCTCTCAGAGCCATATGGGCACATTACAGCCATGTCAGGATCCTGCTTGGGAGCCCTTCAGTGCCTCACCTCTACCTGTTACCCTGACGTCCACCCACTGAGCTCCAAGGATGCTTTATGCAACATCTCAGCCCTCAAAAGCTCCCCCTTTTATATATACACAACATGCTGTCAAGCCTAAAGAGGTTTTAACAGCACTGATGTCAGAGGTCTTTTTGGGGACCACTATCAATGTATTCCAGGGTCCCAGGGCACATGAGGGGCTTACTGCAAACTACCCTTGGCATCTGGAAAGGCTTGGCACCAGAGCCCTCTGGAATACCAGAAACAGTGGATGTTCAAATCCCTCACATAGAAAAAACTCATACATATCCTACTATATATCTGAAGCCCTCTCCAGACCATTCAATACCCAATACCGCGTAAATGCCAAGTACAAAGATGCTCTGCTTTAGGAACAATGAGAAGTCTGTACTGGTTCAGTACAAATACACAGTTTTCTCTCTACATATTTCCAATTGGTTGAGGACTCAAAGGCACCAGGTCAGAGAGAAGTCTGGATTTGTTCACGAAATGAATGGTATGTTGTGGCCAGTAAAAGCATGCTTAGTAACTCACACACGAAAGCGAAAGCGTGCAGGAGGGTCCGATCATGAAGACATCTCTTAGCCTATTCTTTCTCCTAACTTGACAAAAACATTTCAATTTGTCTTTTCATTGATTAACTGTCTCCATCCTGGAGAGACTCTAGAATTGTGTGCTTCCTACACCACTTTGAGGCCCAGGGTGGTGGGGTGGCACTGTAGCAGAGGTCTGGATTCCTTTGGAAACATGGTTATGTTGAATGGATGTATAAGGGCTTCTGAAAAAGAGATTCTTAAAAGGAGTGTACAAATCAGCCTGATCATTTGCACTTGTGGGGAACACCTGAGAGGATAGCTCCTGGTCAACAGGTGAACCTCATGATGAGGGCATGAAGCGGGCCAATGAGAAAGCATCCTGGTGCATAATTAGTGTATATAAAGGAAGGCCTGGAAACTCAAGAGGATTTTTTGCTTGGCATTGCTTCTCAATGCTGCTTGCTGCTGTCAAAACTTACAGCAGAGGTTGGGTGGAGCCCAGGTGAAAACCCTTGTTTGGAGCCATAAAAACGGCCAGCAAAGAGTCCGACCACAGAATGCAGACCTGCGCAGAGACAGAGGTGCCCAGTGAGGGGGCAGCAAATGCCAGCGCCAAGGCAGAAGGGCAAGAAAGGCCGCTAAGAGCAGCACCTGGCCCCAGGCAGGCAGAAGAGGCCATGGCTGCGCAATGCCTGCCCCGTGAAGATTCTGAGAGGCTTGACGGGCAGAAGTCTCACCACCAAGGCACTTGCCAGACTTGCCAAGAGGAGGTTCGGAAAAACTGGACGGACTTAAGAGACTGAGGCTCCATTGCAGCATCTGCTGCTTGCGGTGTTCCTGCAGATAGATTGCAATTGTTCCTGTGTTCCCATTGGCTGATTTGTATGCGCTGCTGACCAGTTGCAGGGTTGGTTGGCTGGAAGGTGTTGAGATATTAATAAATAGTTTAAAGGTACACTTACATGGCACTTGTGAGACAAATGGCATTATCTACTAAGTTAAAGGACATTGTGAAATACACGTCACCTAGACAAATGTCCACTGAACTTGCCTCTGATATTACTCATGGTTTAGTGGTCACTCCTGTTACCATGATAAAATATTCTGACAAAGCACCTTAGGGGAGAGAAAGGTTTACACAGGCTCAGTTATGGTCCATGGAAGGAAGGAAATTATACCACAGCCCTGCTCAGGAAGTAGAGAGCAGCCAATGCATGCTTCCTGGTGCTCAGCTGATGTTCTTTCCACTTAGGCTGCTCAAATGGCTACACATTTGAAACCACCAGGAAACACTCCAATGCTCTGGGTCTATCTTGACCCATGTGAATCTCATCTCCAACTGTTAGCCCAGAAATTGGTATTTATGTATTTAGAGGTAGGCCCTCATTTCGTGAGGTCACGTTGGTTTTTAATTTTTGGTGATCTTCCTGTCTTCCAAATGCTCCATTTGTTACAGGCATATAACCATACAGACCCAGAGACTTAGGTGTTTTTTTAGACAGTACCCAAGAGGGCAGTGGCAGGTGGACTTGAGAGCCATTTTGTAGAGCAGGAAGGGTGGAGTTCCTGAGGCAAGGGCAAGAAGAAAATTGCAGTTACCGTGTCTCCATCTTTTATTATTCTATCAATGGAAGATAGTTTCTGAGTCCTTCTTGCCTACTGCCATCTGCTTTCTGCTCTCAATACATCCCAATTTGCCAAAATTATCCTGGAAGTGCAACTCCACAAGGGGGACCAATGGGCCTGGGATCATCCTGCAGACAAGCTATGTTTAGCTCCTGTCTATCAGTGCTTGGTGCTGCCTTTTCAGCTCTTCATACAAGAGGCTTGTTGAACCCGAATTCAGGCCTTTAGCTCTAACTTTTGACTCTTTTTCATTTCAAGCCTGGGCACCGAGGATTAGATAACAGCCAAGGCCCATGCCCTCTGCTCCTTGCAGCAGTAGCAGTAGGTACAGGCTGCCCAGGCCAGCCCTCTCCTTGCTGCAAGGACTCCCCAACCCTTGAAATAGTGGTTTCCCCAGCCCATTCAGCATCCTCAGTGCGGGCAAGCCAACTGGTGAAGGGAAAGCCGAGAGATGATCAGCTGATAAGCAGTGTGGGTCCAGCCTGATGTCTCCCCATTGGGTAGACCAGATGCCCTCTACATCCACATCTGCCTCTCAAAAGAGGCTTACACTGGTCCTCGTCTACATCAGCTCCTGTGTCCAAGTTCCCACCACATTTGAGTTTCTGCCTTGGCTTCCCTTAATGGGTTGTGACTCAGGATATTTAAGCCAAACAAACTCTTCCCTACCCAGGTTGCTTTTGGCCATGGTGTTTCATCACAGCAATAGTAGCGATAACTAAGACAGGCCTTGTCAAGTGGTGACTACTTAGTGAATGCCATGCTGTGCCCACTGGCAGTGGCGACTGGATTTTCACTGCGTGCTCCTGATGCCACCAATACTGCTGGGGCAGCAGTGGGAGAAGCTATGTAGGATTCAGACAGAGGACAAGGCCCCGCAATGACTTCCTCAGAAAAGGAAGCTGGCTTACATTTCCTTAGAAGAATTCTTATGGATTCCTGGGGAAGCATGATAGTAGCAGTTGGAAGGAAACAGAGACCCAAAACCCATATGCTGTGCCTGCAGACAACCTACGTTTGCATATGGCAGGAGCCCTGGCACAGGCATTAATGCTATGTGGGTTCAGCGAACCCCTGCTCATGAAGCCCTTATGTGGGTGGTACTTATAGAATCTCTGGATATTACTCATCAGATACCCCCCTCTCCAAACACTGTTACTACCAAGAATGTCTCCAGGTATCAATGACTATTCCCCAGGGACTAAAATCACCCCTGGAAGAGAACCAGTGGTCTAGAAGATTCTTTTTTTTTTTTTTTTTGGTTTTTCGAGACAGGGTTTCTCTGTGTAGCCCTGGCTGTCCTGGACTCACTTTGTAGACCAGGCTGGCCTCGAACTCGCAAAGATCCGCCTGCCTCTGCCTCCCAAGTGCTGGGATTAAAGGTGTGCACCACCACTGCCCGGCTTGGGGTAGGGGCTATCATGACTCATGGCATTGGCCATCTGTTTCCTAGACTTATGCCTGGTGGTGGTTAGAGGCCTGCTGATTATCAGGCATAAACGTCACTGTTCCCTGTCCTGGTAACTGGGGTGGCATGTAGCTGTCCTACCTCTCCTGGGTCAGCAGCTACTGCTGGAAATAGCTGATAGCCAGGAACTAAGGAGGCAGAGTACAAAGTTATAGCATTCGATCAGGAGGGAAAGAAATCCACCCTTCCCCCCTGTGGCTGGCTACCCAGGAAGCTTCTGCTATCTTTCAAACCACATGCAGAGAAGGGAGCCTGGGTCATTCTTCTAATGAGGCCGCCTAGTGTGGAGTGTGGAGCAGACCCCTGCCCTGCAGGGGGCTGAGGCAGGAGTGTCAGGCTTTGAGACAGGAGAGAGCTCAGGGGCTGAAGGTTGACTAAGCAAGGAATGTTTCTCCAACGCAGGAGGCTTTGGGAGGAACTGATGGAGGGCCATTCAGGATCCATGGGAGAAGAGAAAACACCTATCTCTTCCATCATGCAGTTCCTTAAAAAAAGACAGGTAATTTGAAGAATACTACATATTAACTCTATGTGAGTCCTACCTTAGAAAACAAACAAAACACAGAGAAAAGAGCATGTAAGAAAGACCTGTATGAATGTGGAGACTTATTAAGGGTGTAGTCTTAGCGAGCCATGTTTCCCAGGGAGTTACTGTTAGATATGAGGCATAAAAATATGTCCTACCACTCTCAAGTTGTATAAATTAACAATCATGTCAAAGTCCAGCAGCATTACACTACAGCCACCTGCTGCCCAAGTACTAGAATTGCCAGTATAATACCCAAAGATAAACAACAAAACTCAAAACACAAATACCCCAAAACAAATTAAACAAACAAACAAAAAACCCCAAAGAAACTATACAAGTTGTACTCCTTATCCTTGGTGCCCATATGGGCAGCATAATTGCTGGAGCCCCTATGCTCTCAAATGCAAGGTTGCTGATCCTTCTTGGGTAGAATGCAGCACGTAAGATAACAACAAAACAAAGTAGAATTACCAGAGCTGCGGCGCAGTACAAGAGCCATGCAAAACATTTCCACAATGGGAAAAGTACTTGAAAATTAGCAAAACTCAAGTACTTCCATATCAGGACCCACTGTCTAATAACCATAGATCCTAGGAAGAAGACAAATAATTAACTAAAGCCACCCCACCCCTACAGAATGATGCGGGCACACAGGTACAAATACTCCCACACAGACGTCAGATACGACAAAGCTGCGCGAGCCTGGGAGCCAGAAGGGAGACTGTAGAGAGCTGAAGAGTCATATGAAGAAATGAATTCACCATGGCAGCCAGTCACTGAGGCAGAAGATAAACTGTTGGACTGAAGTAATCTGTGAAAGGGTGGAGCTATCAGAACAACCTGACAGCTGAGGAGAGGAGAAGCTGCTGATGTCACAGCAATGGCCACAGCTGAGGCCATCAGCCAGGGAGGCTGGCTCTTGCAAGGGGTGGCATGGGTATGGGGGTTGGTGGTGGTGGTGGTGGGAGTGGAAGCCTGGGCCAGACACTCGGGAACACTGGAAGGCTAACGCCCAGGGGCTATGACATTGGTTCTTGCCCTTGGCAAAGAGGTGATGCATCTAAAACAAACACTTCACCTCGGAAGTGTGCTAAATGACAACCAAGTTTGCTACAGATGGCCCTCGAGGCTCCCTCCCCCTCGCAGCAGGCATCCTCACCCCTAACACTTCCAGAGAAAATTATTCGTAAGAAGATGATTAATAAAAAACTAAAAAATCACAGGCTTCCAGTAAGAGTCGAGGAAAGCCTCAGCCAATAGCTGTTGCAGAGATAATTGTTCTGAATCTATCAATAATGCTAAGCTCCTCTTCATTGACTGCAAACACCGATTTCTTTCACCCAGGATTATAAGTTGGTGTTCTCGGGCTCACTACTGCCATTACAGTGATAAACAGTTGAGACCACAACAGGATCTGACATGTAGATCAATTCTGGGTCCATAAAGAATCTACACAAGAGGTTCCAGGACAGGAATTTACAGCCACCAGTTTTTTTATTCTCTCTTGCTGCAAAAATTACTTCTGTCAAACACTTAGGAGAGTGAGGAAAAATGTAAAAAAATTAATTTTTCATGTACTACTGGAACAGCCTTTTTCAGTGCAGAAGGGCAAGACGAATATACTCTGCATTTAAAAAATTACACGGCGCAGCATGTGGTACTTAGTGGGAGAGGGATCCAATCCCTGGTGTCTGTCGCTCGCAAGGCGGCAGACAGCAATTTGAAACCCTCAACAGAGCTGTCTGGATTTCCTCTGAGGGCAGATGCCAGGCTCACGTTAGCAATGCCAAGTTATATTAGACGTTTAATTTTAAACCTCAGGTATTTAAATGTAAAGCCATACAACAGTAATAGCCATAAAGCAGTGGGGCATTCCATCTCACAGAATGGGTTCCTCTTGCTTTCTCCTCTTAATTTCGCCAGCGCCTCCTGCTTCCCAGTTTCACCCACTACAAAGTCATCGATCTAATTAGGAGTCGCTGCTCAGAGGCAGAAGCCCCAGGGGCACCTGTGTGTCAAAGGGGGGAAAGATTGAAAAGTTCTCCGGAGAGGAAGGCTTAACTTAGGGTGGGTGAGAGGGCAGAGGAAACAGACTTCTGGGGCTGCCCTAGAAGACAAGCCCTTCGCTAGGTGTGGATGGAGGTAAATCCTAAAGCTTCCGGGCTCCGCCTGCACTACTGCCATCAGGGCAAGCTTCTGCTGATCCTGACATACAGACCAGAGGTGGGCAGGTGTGTGTGCGTGCACGGTGAGGTTAGGTGGTGGATAAAGCGATTATAAAAAGAAGGGTCTTGTATCAACTAAGTAAAAAGGAAAATGTGATGGAAAAAGTCCTCACACTTGTCTCCTCTGCTCCTATCATGAAGCACCACAGGGGAAGGTTTGCGGGATGCAAGGTCTTATACACACACTTTAGCGCCCCACAGGACTCTTGAGTTCTTGCGTGCCTTAAAAACGGTGGGGTTGCAGCTGACCCCGGATGGATCTATGCAGTAAGGGAGGGATGGAACTGACCAGAAGGAGGTGGTATGTGATGACCACCCTAGTGTGTGAGAGCAGCCTGGGCTCCTGCCCCTCTAGCAACTCCCGTGTGCTCTCTGTCAGGCACCCCTCTGTTCACATCACCTTTCTTAACCCCACTTCTCTCTTGCTTTTGAGAAGTCTTGGCCAGAAGCATTTGTTTGGCCTCATCTATTAAAGCGCTGTGGAACAACCAGAAGTAAGATGGTGCTTACCCAAAGCAAGCGTCCTGTTGTAGCAGCTGGTGGGTCCACAGGGAAGACCTGACGTGGAATCTTTTAATTAGAACAAATTATGCTAAAATGACTCTCAAACCCTGTCTGATAGATTGCATACAACAGTGGGAATTCCCTTAAATACCGGTGAACAGGCCACAGACAGAACGCCACAGGCAAAGCAAGCTGCACCAGCCAGTGCACTGGACAACGCTGCATAATTCATGTTGTCACACATACGTCAAAGGCAGTTTCCAGGGCGCCACATCTGTCCCCCAAGAAGCAGGCTACACTTTTCTCAAAAAAAAAAAAAAAAAGAGTAGAGACCTAAGAGATGACAGACGGGTTTCCCCACAACTTAAGATGCTCTACCAGGAATCCTGGAAGAACTAGAGGCAGAAGAACTGACTGAACAGTACAAAATCTACGTGAATGGTTTCAGACGCTAGTGTTGTAGGTAGGGCGGAAGGCTGGGATCTAACAACTGAGAGCCCTTTTCAATTTCACTACATACAAGTAAGACACCTGTCCCAACTGCAGCCTCAACTCCCAAACCTGACCAGTGAAGAGGATTCAAGGTCTACTCCCTGAGCAGAAGGGAACACACGAACTATGGGATGTAGGTGACAGAGGAGATCAAGGACAGAGTGCTCACAGATGACTGGTGAGACACGTGTGCCACTGTCATAGCAGCCCCACGGCACCATGCTCCTTGGACGCCCTAGGCACTGAGCCCAGCCCCTGGCTTTCACAGAGGACCTGGAGACAGCCTCGGCCTGTGCCCCCTCTTACCACTGCTGATGGCTGAGTTTGCAATGACTGTGGCGTCACTCCACTGGTCGGCACTGGAGACTGAGTAGGAGCGCTGGTGTGTGCCGTCGGGTCGGCTGTTGAAGGAGACCAGGCTGATGCCGCTTGCCATCTGAGACCCAGATGCACTAGTGACATTCCCTAGGAACAAACAAGTCAGGTGAACACCACGACGGACTGCAGCCCGCGGAAGCCAGCGAGACCTCGGCTGCGGGGCTCCACACTGGCACACGCACCTGATCCCTGCACGCTGCTGCCACTGTCGTCCTGCCTATGTGGGGGAATCAAAGGAAGCCTTATACAGCACAAGAAGATGGAGAGGAAGAGAAGGGTGCTGTGAACCCCAATGGTGCCCCATTGAGCAACAGTGAAGGAAGGCTGCAGACAACTGCCCATAAAACCATGCCAAAGACAGGGGCCCTACTACAATCTCTAAAGACAAGAGAACCAGTGAGAACAGAAAAAGCCACCGCGGGGCAAAAAGAGTACAATGGGAGGTTGGTTGAACCAACTCATCCACACAGGCTCACCCACTGGGAGTCAACTGCCTGGTAACAGGGGAGGCTAACCCTTATGATCAACACATATCAAATCCCCAGAGTTACCACGGTGGAGGTGGAAGCCCTGACTCCTAACCTTGTAAAGATTCTGCAGAACAAAAAGGTCATCCTAGTGGCTTCAGAGCTCACAAGGACTGTGAAGAAAGATAGTTCTGCTGTAGGTGTGGAGATTGGAGTTATTTGCTCAACATCAGAGTGCATTACTGTCTGGTCACACCAACTTTATACTCAAAAAGGAAATTAGCTGCTTTTCACTAAGGCTCAGCCAATCATGGCCTACAGCTTGTGAAAGGGTCTGTTAGAGAGAGACGTGGATCTTTGGAGATGTTGTTGGTTTTGTTTGTTTATTTGAAGACAGGGTCTCTTTACATAGCCCTGGTTGTCTAGGAACTATGCAGAACAGCTGGTTTCAAACACAGAGAAGGCATAAAACCACAATGTCTGGCTATTGGCTTCTTTTTTTTTTTTTAAAGATTTATTTATTATGTATACAGTGTTCTGTCTGCAGGTATATCTGCAGGCCAGAAGAGGGCACCAGATTTCATTATGGATGGTTGTGAGCCACCATGTGGTTGCTGGGAATTGAACTCATGACCTCGGGAAGAGCAGCCAGTGCTCTTAACCGCTGAGCCATCTCTCCAGCCCCCCCCCCCCCCCCCCCTCCCCCCCCCCCCCCCGCTCCTCCTCCTCCTCCTCCTCCTCCTCCTCCTCCTCCTCCTCTTCTTTCTTCTTCTTTTTTAAAGACAGGGTTTCTCTGTGTATCCCTGGCTGTCCTGGACTCGCTTTGTAGACCAGGATAGCCTTGAACTCACAGAGATCTTCCTGCCTCTGCCTCCCGGGTGCTGGGATTAAAGGTGTGTGCCACCAGGCCTGGCCTGACTTCATATTTTTCAACTTTCCTAGCAGTTTTGGCTCAAAACTGTTTCAGTGGAAGGTTTTCATGGGGCGGGGTTTTAGGTGAGTAGCCCATCAATAGTCCCCAAGTCTGGTCAATCAGAGGTTTTAAAAATCAGGCTTCTGATTTTTATGTATAAGGGGTAATGCAGGAAAGATATGTATCCTTGTACACCTGCACACACGCACACCAGTAAGTTAGAGCCATTTGCTAGGAGGCAGTGTGGAGCAGATCACACGGCGTGTTCAGTGAAGACTGTACTGGTTATTTGTCCCATGGCTATGACAAAACACCTGAAGAAGGCAGCTCATGGGAAGAAGTTCGTGTGGTTCACAGTGTGAAGGTACAGTCCGTTGGTCACACTGCGACTACAGCCAGGAAGCTGAGGGCCACAGTGCTGGGGCTCAGCTGGGTCCTCTGGATTCCTTCAGTATGGGGTTTCAGCTCATGGGGTAATGTCACTCATATTCAGGGTCGATTTATTTTTTCACTTAAACCCGATCTAGAAACTTCCTCACAGACACATCTCCTAGATGCTTCTCTAACCTTCCAAGTTGACAACCCACACCAGCAGCACAAATACACCTTTACGTTAAAGACAAAAGCACAAGAGAACACCTGCTCTTCGCTGTTGTCCGAACTGAGCATGGTTTGGACATCAGAAGGGTAATCACCCGTGAGAGCTCAGACCAAAATCCACAAGTGATAACCAAGGGAAAGAACTGAGGCCCACCAAGCTTCCTGTCCGCAGTGGAGTCCAGGGGTCAGAGAAGCAGGCCTGAGAGTGTCCAAAATGCAGAGTCCAAGGCCACCTGTCCCCTGGTTTATAGGTTGTGTGAGTCTTAGTGGGTCTTCAATGGTGAAGCTAGTGAAGCCAACACAACTACAAGCAAAGCTCTTCATCCCCAGATGTGTGGGCCAGCTGCTTGAAAGCTGCGTGTGTGTGTGTGTGTGTGTGTGTGTGTGTGTGTGTGTGTGGAGGGGGGGCCTGCCTGTGTTCAAAGCATCGGGTCGCCAGCCTCCCCCAGTTGTCATGTTCTGAAGGCACAGGAGCATCTTAACACCCTGGAAGGGAAGAGCAATACTCTGAGGGGGTGATGGCGCCACGAATAACGAGACCCTGCTCTCACCCGATTCCTCCAAGCAGCTGGGGAGGGGCTACTGTTACCAAGGAGACATTACACACAGCTGCTGGGATTCTTCACCTGCCTCCTCTGAGGCCACCCTGAAGCTGCTTCTTGGTAAACTCATTCCCACAGTAGAGTGGCAGCATCCTACAGAGTGGGTGTGGGGTTCCATCTACAGGGAACACAGCTGCGGATCTGGTAGCCTGTGCCAGCCATGTTCCGGCTGCAACCCCTCTGCCAGCCAAGTTGTTTTCCTGGGGGCCACCCACTTGGACTGTGTCCACGGCCTCTAGGGGATCAAGAGCAAGGCTCAATTAAAGAAGAGCAGGGCAGGGACCTAAAGGAGGGAGGGTGATGAGACCTGGGGAGTCAGTAATGAGGCTGTTCCATGAGCCCAACTTTAGGGTGGCTGGCTCCTTTCCTGCTGGCATCATTCCCACTAGCTCCTACTAACACTGTCCACTTTGGTTCTCTTTTCCTGGGCACCCTGTGTTACATGTCCACCCATCTAGGCTGTAGTTACAGAAGAGCCACCACACCCTGCCCCAGCTGCTCCCCTGGTTCACTCCCACCTATCCCAGGAGGCCACTGTAGACAGAAGCTGCAGGACATGGTTAACACGATGGAAAAAGAGCCATGTGAGTGAGTGTTGGTGACAGTGAGCTCTAGGTCAGCCTGGACTACAAAGAGACTTCCAGGCCAGCATGGGCTAGGAGGCTCTTTCTCAGAACAATGGAAGGGGTCAGGGGAAAAGGTTATATGCAACAGGGAATGAGGGGAGAGACTTCCTGCTGGTCTCCCAGGTCCTCTGGGCCCATCTAGTCTATAGACTCCTGCCAATTAGCAACATGGCAAGATGACTCTGCCTATATGCCAGATTTATGCCAGCTTTAGGCTCAAGAGGCCCAAACACTTAAGAAACTCAAAACAAACGTGTCTATCTTCTGGTCCACAATGACAACGCTCAGCAGGCACTGCTTCCTTCATCCATTCTCTGGCAAGGATGCTGTGACTGTTAGCTCTAATCACCATTTTGACAAACTCTAGAATCGCCTGGGAAGAGTGTCTCAATGAGGGCTGGTCTGTGGGTTCATCTGTGGGACACTTCTTGGTTGCTTTAATTGATGTAGTAGCAGCCACCCTGAAAGTGGGTGGCTGCATTCTCTGGATTTGGGCCCTGGACTGTGACAGGAGAACGTGAAGGGTGCTGAGTAGTGGATGGCATACTCATCTCTTTCCGCTCCTGACTGTGGGTGGATGCCATGTGACCAGACCCTTCAAGTTCTTGACACAATGGACCTGTGAGCTAAAACAGACCCTTTCTCCTTCAAGTTGTTTTCTACCACGGTGACAGAAACGAAACTTGAAGGCATCCAAACTTATGATACGGTCATCTAGAAGGTTTGCACTTGAGAATGGGGCAATCAAGTTCAGCAAATAAATCAAACTGAAAAAAACAAACAAACAAACAAAAAACTCTGAAGTAACTTTGTGTTTGGCTGCATTCGTAACTGTCTTCGGCTGTCCCTGTATGACCTGGAGGCGGGACACCCTTGCTGGAGGGCAGGTCTACAGGACAACTTGCCTAACACCTTCTAAAGTGGCTTTCTTGAAGAGCCAAGGAAAGGATTCCCCAAGTCTTTCCTGACTATGGAAACAGGCCTTGGAGAGAAACTTGCAGCTCCTGCAAGTCCATCCCAAGCAGCAGCAGGAGCAGCACAGAAAAGGAGATGCCTGGAGATCATCAAACTGCAGGAAAACAAAGGCAGAGCTTCTTAAAAAGTACGTCGTGCTACAGAAAGCACGGGGGGGGGGGGGGGGGCTGCTCATGCAGCCCAGATGCAGACCCCCTGCTGTTGGTCAGGTTCAATTAAGCGCAATCTAGATGCACTAAGATGCTGGTAAGGGGGTTGGGCACAGAGCTCACCTTCTCAGCAGGTCGGAATCCCCAAGGAACCAAAGGACCTAGGTGGCCAAGGACTACCTGCCTCCAGAAGAGCCCTAGCCATCCTGGCTCCTCTGACAAAGCAGGTACTCAGAAGCCACCGTTTGCTCAGACACCTCAGATCCGAAAGGCAACACTAAACTGGAACACCACAGTTACAGAGGTAGAATTCTATGCTGGTTACAAAGGTAGAATGTGCCCTGGAGCAGGGCCTAGGAGTGCTCACAGATTGTTATCTTTTTTTGCTTAGGTACAGAGATTTTATACCCTAAGTAGAATTAAATTTGGAGGTTTTCTCCTCAAAACAACCCATGGTTTGGACTAGCGAGGGGTTCAGCAGATAAAAGCATTTGTTCTCTGATGACTAGAGTTTGATCCGTAGGACACACACAAAGGAAGGAGTGAACAGGCTCTCTCAAGTTGTCCTCTGATCATTAAGATGCCCTCCCCCAATAAATAAAAAATTAAAATTTATGGCTTCTGGCATCATTTGACTAACATGAATGTCTGACAGCTGTGGTCCTGGCTGTGCTCCTGGACACAATGAGCTGAGGCAGTATGTGTGACCTGACTTGTCAACCCCCTGCCTGTCCACTGGTTCCTACTCTCTCATGACTTAAGAGTTAAGCAGTTTTCCAGAAACAGAGGGAAATATCCTAGAAAGCTAACAGTTCTGATTTTCCCTCTCTGGGAATAATCTCTTTTTTATATATACTAATTTATTCCATTTTAACACGCGTTAAGGCTTCTATTGATTGTGACACAATAAACCAAAAAAGTTTTCTCCGTCAGGCATGGTGACACACACCTATTGTCCTAGCACTGAGGTGCCAAGGGCAAGAGGATGGCTGCAGGTTTGATGCCAGGCTGGTCTACCCAGTGAGCCCCAAGCTATACAATGAGACCTCTCAAAACAATGACAACACATTAAAAAAGATACCCTCGGGTTAACACAAGAACGTATTTATCAAATTGAAATAAAGAAAAATATGAACATCAGGAAATGATGTTTCTACCCTTAATATACACTTCAGAAGTCCACAAGCAATCACTGCCTTTAAAATATAAATCTATGAGAGATGTTGGACTTGGAGGCAAACTCCTGTCCAGAGCTGCACATAACACATGAAAGTAGAGAGTCTGCCTACTGGGGCAAGGAAGCGTATCTAGTAGGCACATTTCTGGCCAAGGAACACACTTTGAAGAATTTATATGCCTTTAGTAAGTCTGCCAGGCAAAGGAACAATGTTTACCAAGAATTTTTTAGCACCTATATCCATTTCTAATTGTATCAGGGTGGAATTTCTATTCTAATTTCCTTTCTGTTGCTATGATAAAAAACACACTAACCAAAAGCAGCTTAGAGGAGGACATTCTCTTTTGGCTGGTAATTCCAGGTCATTGTCCATCACTGAGAGAATAAGGCAAGAGCTCACAGGAGCTTGAAGCAGAAACCATGAAGAAACCCTGCTTGCTGGCTCACTGACTGACATATGCTGACTTGGCTTTCTTATACAGCCCAGGGGATGGTGCTGCCCACAGCGTGCTGGTCTTACATCAAACAACAATCAAGACATCACCCACAGATAGGTCCACAGGCCAATCTGATCTGGGCAGTCTATCAGCTGATATTCTCTTCTCTAGGCTGCATCACAGTAACAGTTAGAGCTGACTAAGGCATTATCGATGCCTTAAAAATATATATACATCCACAAACATGGAACATGTAGTTTCATTTCTTTTACCAAGCGAACATCACCATTTGGCTAAATATGATCCCCATGTCCACTGCTCACAGGGGAGTACCTGGCAGGAGCCATCTATGATACCACATAGGAACTCACACGTCTCCAAACACCTGTACACACAAGGAGAGGCTATGTTTCAGATACTTTTATTATGTTTCCTGGTGTCTAATTTCTTGAGTTCTTTATATATTTTGGATATTAGCTTTCTGTCAGATGTGGGATTGGTAAAGATCTTTTTCCAATCCGTAGGTTGCTATGGTCATCTAATTTTTGACAAAGAAGCCAAAATCGTGCCACAAAAAAAGGACAACATCTTCAATCAAAGGTGCTGGTCTAACTGGATGTCAACATGTAAAAGGAAGCAATCAGACCCATATTTATCACTCTGCACAAAGCTCAAGACCAAGTGGATCAAAGACCCCAACATAAAGATGGACACACTAAATCTAAGAGAAAAGTGGGGAAAAGCCTCGAACTCATCGGCACAGGTGACAACTTCCTGAACAGAACACCAATAGCTCAGGCTCCAAGACCAACAATCAATAAGTAGGACCCCATGAAACTGAAAAGCTTCTGTAACACAAAGGGACACTGTCATCAGAACAAAATGGCAACCCACAGAGTGTTAACATTTTTAACATGCAGATATGCCATCATTTGCTTCAGCAGCATCCTGGTATGAGATTTCAGATTAGTTAAGTTTAAGAAACCAAATAATTCAATCAAAAAATGGGGAACAGAGCTAAACCAAGTATTCACAAAAGAGGAATCTATAATGACTGAAAGTCACTTGAACAAATGTTCAACATCCTTAATCACCAGAGAAATGCAACTCAAGAAGACATTGAGATTCCATCTCACACCTGTCAGAATGGCTAAGATCAAAAACTCAAATGATACCACATGCTGGCAAGGTTGTGCAGAAGGGGGAACACTCCTCCATTGCTGGTGGGAATACAAACTTGTACAACCACTATGGAGGTCAGTCTGGTGATATCTTAGAAAACTTGTAATAGCTCTCTCTACCTCAAGACCCAGCCATACCACTCTTGGGTATACAACCAAAAGATTCCTCACCAAACCACAAGGACATCTCCTCAAGTATGTTCATAGCAGCTTTATTTGTAATAGCTAAAAACTGGAAACAACCCAGATGTCCCTCAACTGATGAATGGATAAAAAAAAAAATGGTGGTACATTTACACAATGGAATACTACTCAGCTATTAGAAACAAGAAAATCATGCAATTTGCTGCTGAATGGATGAACTAGAAAAGCTCATCCTGAGTGAGCTAACCCAGATCCAGAAAGATGCACATGGCATCTACTCACTTATAGATTTTAGCCATATGGTATAGGATAACTATCCTACAACCCACAGACCCAAAGGAACATTACCTGTTAGTAGGACATTTTGCCTTAGTGGAGCTGCCATGTAGGCCCCCAGTGCAAGAGGAAGCACTTAGCCCTAATATGACTGGTGAGCTGAAGAGGGGCGGATATATAGGTGCACCCCACACCAGAGGAGTAGGATAGGAGATGAGAGAGATGGGAGAGAGGGTGGGAGACTGGAAGGGGTGGAGAGAGGGGGGGTTGTGATGGAGATTTAACTTGAAGTAATAAACAAACATAAAAAAGTGTTAACACTCAAAAAAAAAAGATACTTTTATTCTCCAAGCACTAGAGGACTAGGGTACTTATTGGACGGCAACTCACTTCATTCTGGCCAGTTGTTAATTAGGCCAAGAAGCAGGAATCCTTATCTGTGAAGAGTGCTGATGACTTTATCTGACTGACTGAGAGCTAAGGACTTTGACCTCAAGACCACTTAAGACAGAAGTGTGTATAAGCACTGTCTCAGACACCTTCAAAGCCAGGCTCAAGTACGCCAGTGAAGTAGGGCTGCCTTTGCTCCCTATCATTAAGTTGAAGGGCTGAGGACCCTACACCTATCTGGTGCTGATGCTGTTACACAGTTAGTGAAACCTGCACCTAGAGCAGCTATGACCAGGGTATGTCCCGAGCTCTTGCTATCCACTATTAGAACTGTAAGTGCAAGATGGTCAACAGGATCAAGCTGCAAACTAAATATGCCAGGAGGTCTGCAAGAAAGAATTGCACACCGAGCTGAAGCTGCCGGCTCCAAGCTGAGCATGTGCATGGCCTGCAGAAAGTCATACCAACCCACAGCTCCAGGAATGCCCAGCAGAAAAGTCTGGGGCGGGTCTCTCTCTGCTCATCAGGCAACCTCCTCAAAGATCATAGGCATGCTCTCTCATACAGCATTTTGCTGACATGCCTGGGAAGGTGACATAAAGGCGGGATCTTTAGTATGTGGAGGAGTTTGCTGCTACACAGCTGGTGCCCACTGAAAGCCATATTCGGTCTCCTCTTTCCTGGAATGAGGGGGGATCTGTGGAGGGTTCTGATGCATGAAGTTCAAGCCAGTCACAGACAAGGGCCTAAAAAGGAAGCTTCTACTCCCTGGGGCCAAGTGGCCACTGGTCTTCTCAGGGTTCAGTCTGCTGCAGGAAGGACGTCTCTTTCATTTCCTCTTGTACCCTGACACTTGTGGCCTCACCTCACTCCTGTGCCCCACTAGCCACTGTGGGCAGGTGGCTCTCCATGGACTATGGTTTTCCTCACATCTTGTGGGCGAGGCTTCTTGTTCTGCGCCATTTTCTTCCAGGGTGTCTACAAAGCAAACTGATGACAGGGACAGTGTATTCCCCAGAGAAGGGCAGGGGATTTTCTACCACCTGTGGTAATAATGTCAGTTTCTGTGGCAGAGTAGGGGTGACTGGCTTGAACCCTACTATAGAAGATTGTCCTGAGTTCCGGGTTCTGTACTGTATTAGTATGCTATGTGCCATGTCACCTTGTAAGAACTGGACTTGGGGTGGTGACAGTGGTGATCTTCTGGCTACTGCTGCTTCTGATGGGCTGTCATTCGTGTTGGCCCCACGAGTCTCATCAGACACGTATGCAGTTGGAGCACAAGGAGGGCGAAATGGACTCCTGTGTTGTCCCTGCCCCCAACTCCTGGTACTGACCTCTGAGATGCCTTTATCTCACTGCACTCAGCCCCTCTGGACCAGGCTTGGGTGCCCTTAGAAAACCTGTGATCTAGTTTACCTGAAGGGGCCAGACATTCCCAGGGGCCCCAATTCACACCACATAGAGCCACAGAAGCCTTCAGAGTGTGAGGGGCAGGGAGCTCCCCCTGCTGGAAGGTCCAGGAGAGATGGAGGATGAATGGAGTCTGCAGAGGCCACACCGTGTTGTTAACACAAAGCTTGACAGTGTTCAAGTCTTACTGACTTCTCTTTACAATCCACCCCCCCTTTTATCACCCCCATAACAAGTCACATGCCCAGATAGGCTCAAACACATTATCTATCTGCCCAAAACACACAAATACAGATGTTCACTGTGGTGACTCTTCATAGTCTCACACTGGATGTCTCAAGGGCACACTGTAGCACCTATGTACCATCAAGAATGGAGGAGCCATTGACCTCTGGTTGGAGGACTGATGGCAGACAGACCATGAGGCACGTGGCAGCAAGGAGGACTCAGGCTGTTAGGGCTGGGTTCAAGAGGTATGTCCCATCCATGGCATTCTAAGACAGAGGGAGTCAACCCAGTGTGTGCTGAAGGCAGTGACAGGAGGGACTCGGGGGGGGGGGTGTCTGCCGGCATTGGACACCTACATTCAGCTGTAGTTCAGAGTATTTCACTTTTTAAAACATCTTTAATAAACAACTACTTTGCGTTTAAGTGTGTGTAGGTGCATCCTTGCCATATGTGCATGGGGAGGACAGATGGCAATTTTCCAGAGTTGGTTCTCTTCTTTCACCAGGAGGATCTTGGGAATCAAACTCAGGTTGCCAGTCACGTGGCAGGTGCTTTCATCCACTGAGTCTGCTGAGCCATCTTGCCGGCTTGGGTTTTGCACTTTTTACACAAATATTGTTATCGGTCGGTCACATTTACCCTCCCCGAAAAGTTAAAACAAAAACAAAACCACTGCCCTGGTGGCTTGTGAAGCAAGTATTGGGGTAGGCAAAAGAAGCCCCCCAGCAGTGTGTCCTGGGGCATGACCCAGCTCTGAGCAGCTTGGTATGTTGACTTCCCAATACAGTTCCCTGAAGCACCCCCACTTGGCTTCTCATCTGGGAACTTCCTCCCAAATATTACGAAGAAATCCAGAGGTTAGTTAGCTGCTACTTGGCCAGCTCAGGGCTGGGGAAGAGCGGTTCCCGAAATACCGCCTTCCTTACGGGATCAGCTGGTGCTGGCCTGATTAGCAGGGGGCTGCCGAATTACCATGCTAATCCATGTCCCCCCAGCGCCTCTTCCTTGATATGGATATGTGCGTGGGCTTGATGAGCTCGGCTTCCCATGTCAAAAGCCCCGATTCTCTCCAAAGAATAATTTTCCTTGTACTTACCTCCCTAAAGTGTAAGAGTTGATTTGAAAAGATACTTACCTCCACCATATGCTATTTTTCTTTAAACAATTTGCATTTCAAAGTGAATATGGCATTTATATCTGAATGAACATCAGTATGTTGCCTGAACTGATCTCAAACGAGCATGAAAAAGATGCTGCTTTTCTATTGAATGAGGATGTTTTCATCCCCCAAATGACATCAAAGGCAGACTCCCTCTTTTAAGCTATAGGCTTAGTACATTAAAAATAGCCTGCTCTGATTAAAAAAAAAAAAAAAAAAACTCTGAGACTATGGCTTTCCACAGCATTCAAGTAATTCAAGTACACATTCATCAACAACCATCCCTTTAAAATATATATTCATCACCGATTCAATTTCCCTCTATCTTCACAAACAGGTTGTAATTTCACCAAAGAGTTTAACTAAAGGGGGAAAAAAATCCTTGGCTTTGGTTTACTGATTAAATAAGAATGAAACAATCAATTGCTTCAGTTATTGGAGAGAATCATGAACTTCCATGCATGACCAGTGAGGACAAGAAGGCTGAAAACTCCTATGAGCACCAACTTGGAAACAGACATTGTAGAATTCTAAATTCAAAAACCAAAACTCAAACTGTAACTGTCATAATATAATGGAAAAGAGCTCACTACTCTACTGTGGCCTTCATTCAAGAAACAGAACATGGCTCAGGTCCAGGATCCCAAAGCTGACACAGGGCATGCGTGGTCACTGAAATCGCTGTTGGACAACAGAGGCTATGCCAGTGGTCACATCGATTCAAACTAGGCCTTCACCATCTGATCCATCCTCTAATTACAAGCCTGGAAAGAATAAAAAAGTGAGAAACAAATGATTTAAGTGCCTGTAAAAGGGGCTGTTTGATCCAATGGGAAGCTGCCCTTCTTTTGGAAAGCAGAATTTCAGTCTAAGAGGACTGTTTTTCCCAAGGACATATTCAGCATCTTTTCTTCAGGTGCAGAAGCCCTGGCTCTGCATGCTGTGGTTCTTGTGTTGTAGACAGGTGCGATTCAACATGCCCATGACTGAGACCAGAAGCTGAGATTATTTGTTATAGGGTAGTACATCTTTCTGTTACTGTATTTTATACATTGTGTTTCTCATAGATAGAAAAGCTGGTCTAGACCTCAGTGCGAT
Organism: Lophiomys imhausi; assembly: GCA_907164525.1. Classification (NCBI taxonomy): domain Eukaryota; kingdom Metazoa; phylum Chordata; class Mammalia; order Rodentia; family Muridae; genus Lophiomys; species Lophiomys imhausi. The sequence goes on along the minus strand of CAJQZJ010013540.1, from coordinate 12,899,682 downwards.
GAAACGTATCTGATTAGTAAATTCTCAGGATGACTACACTCAAAATTCAAAAGCCTAGCACTGCAAGGTTGAACTGTTCCCTAAAACGTGCAAGTAGCTATTCCTAGTCTGATTTCTCTCTAGTTATGATGCCACAGAAAAATAACAAAAGCCTAATGTGTTGCATAAATTCTTTGAAACCAATGTTGCCAAATGAGTACTGCCAGCTAAGCCACCACCGCCGCATCAAACAGGCCGGAATTTTACTGAACACATGCAGATGTTTTCCTTAGCCATCTCAACAGAAACGATATTTTATGTTATACATCGTTTGGGGAAAAAAAAAACTTATGGTGTGTAGGTGTGGGGGCACAGGGGTGAAGGTCAGAAGAGTGTTTAGGGGAATCGGTTCCCCACTGTTACCATGTGGGTCTTCCAGGAAATGAACTCGGGCTGTTAGGATCCGTGGTGAGCACTCTGACCTGCACAGTTATCTCTGTGTTATACATTTGGCAGGGACTGTTTTCCCACATGGTCACACAATCCTCTTCTTTTTAGATTCACAAGTTCGGCTTGTTAATTCAAGGGCAGCAGCTGACATTACCCACGTCTAGGTTGCTCTCATTGTTCTCGAACTTTCCCATGGCTATAAACAACACTCTGAAAGACAACTTACAGTTTTGGGCTTTTCTAGGGTAATTCCTCAGAGAGGACAGGGCTGGAGGTGAGTACGGTAGATCTTTCTGATCCATTTTTTGATAATTTTCTTAATTACTACCGCCCCAAAGAGGAATGGCCAATATTAGAACAATACAGTCTACACTTTACAAAACAAACAAAGAATACGATGATGATGATGGCAATGAATAGTAAAATGGTCAAATTATGAAAGGTATCCTGTGACTAGCCAACCTTCTGAAGACCTTGGGACTTGGGAATCTCAGTGGGTTCTCTTTTCCTCTATAGTTTATTTACTTTTTAGTAAAAGTCTAAGAGTGGCTAATTCTTCAAAATCTAGAGGAGTTGTGTGTGCTCCTTGTTGGTCTGGTGACAATCTCCTAGTGCCAGATGGTGCCCACACTTGCTCCGGAGCCACAGCTGGCTTCACTTCACATGAGCTCACCAGCTCACCTGATGATGTCACTGAACCACCAGCCAGTGGGGAACACCAGGAGACAGTGAGTGAGAAAGCTGAGAAGCTGCTCAGAATCTCTTCACTGGTGGCTAGTCTTCCTCCGGTTGTAACAGAGCATCAGCATAACTCAGGAAACAGTACTGAGCATCTCAGGAGGGAAGGAACGTCCCATCCAAGTGGTCTGACTTAGAAATGAATTTAAACGTGTGTTCTCAAGACAAAGCCCCCCACACCCCCCAGCAACACCACTCAAAGTTCAACACTACAAACCCTTCTTCAGCTTGCCAGGTCTCATCTGCTTGCGGAGTACTTGTTGTTGGGGAAATCCTGAGGGTGTTTAAGGAAAACCATCACGAAGCTAGCTTGACTCCAAACCCACTTCCTGGTACAAGTATCACGAGTGAATGGACATACACGGATGGAATCACTATGCAAAAGGGTGTTAAAACCCAGGCTTTTTGCACAAACCAATAGCATACAGTCATATTCAGAAAATTCGTTTTACAAAACTTCCCAGGGTAAGTTTTTGTAAGGACCATACCTGGTCCTTCTTATTTGGCTCATCTTCCAAAGAACCAGATGTTCAGTCTCACTTGCCATGCCTAAGTGTTCTCTAAAATTTTTTCTTTAAATGTGCACAAGTTTGTTTTTTGTTTTTGTTTTTTTTTTTTTTTGCTTGCATGTATGCACACCACATGCACTGCAGCAGCCAGAAGAAGGCATCAGAAGCCCTGGAACTGGAGTTACAGATTATGTGCTGCCATGTGGGGGGTGCTAGAAACCAAAACTTGAGTCCTCTGCAAGAGCGTAAGTGTTCTTAACCCCCTGAGCCACCTCTCCAGCGCCTTTTAAAGTATTCTTTCTTCTTTATATGATCAGTGCAACAGGTGCCATTTGCAGAAAATACACCTTGATTTCACAGTGCTGTTGTGAGGGGAGTTGGCCATCTTCCCTCCGAGGTCATGGTGACCCTATATGGCTTTACCCTCCGAGGTGCTTACCACACATACATACCCCTCCCCCACCTCCCCACCACCCCCAGTTCTTGTAGAGCACTTCTCACACCTAATAACAACACAGGCATCGGGAGCAGTAAGGAACGCTTGGAGTTAGTGTTAGCACAGGAATGAAAACATCTGTGGGGCTTCCCCATGCTCTAAATGTGCTTCAGAAAGCTAAAACTGTCTGCATGAACGGTCAATACGGACAACCAGCCAAGAGGTTGGTTGGGAGGTGGAGAGCTATCAGGATGGCTATAGATGCCTGTTCTGGGCCATCGTGGGAAGGTAGGCAGACTGAAGACTCAACTCACCTGAGCTTCTCCCTAGTCGGTGCTGACTGAGGTCTGCTCACTGGCTTTTCTTTCTAGAAGGCTGCTGGGGCAGCAACAGGGAGCATGGCTTCTGCCTGCCCTACCTTGTCTCACTGAGATGCCTGTGGTTTCATTAGAGGAAACGCTGAACCCAGGCTTTTAAAGTGAGAAAGTTCCTAGATCCGATTTTATTTCCATGCAGGCTCACAGGTTCCAGAGAAATGTGGGGCTTATGGTCACAACATCCCTAGTACACCTCACATGGAAATCCCATCGAATCGGGTCGCTTTGTCAGAACTTACACAAATAACGCTTCATTGGTATTTCAAGTTTCTGGGAAAGGTCTCCCTAAATTGGAAGCATATTTTCTTTTGATTTGCACACCAATGGTCTAGAGCAGAGGCTATGTCACTCAGAAGAAACTAAAAATTTCCCCTTCTAAATATTTTTGACTTATCACTCACATCATGAAACAATAAACAACTGGAAGACGATAAAGACAACAAAAGAAACAGTCCTCTGCTCCACAGGACGGGGGAATTCCTCAAGCAGCTCTAACACCCATTAGCCTGGACTGCAGAATTCTGTCTCCCAATTTTAGATTTCACTATGCCATGGAAACTTTAATCTGAGAACCTCACCAAACAGTTATTTTTGCAAAAAATTAATTATTAAATAGCCATCACTACTTATTCTAGTAAATTATCCTAACAATTCTGGTTCCCAGAAGCAAGTATCATATCATAACTAGCAATTTTTTTTAAGGAAAGTAGTTCTCAACCAATAACTTTGGGTAACAATTGTTCTTCTATTTTCCTGAAGGGTGTTCAGCAGAAGGGCCCATTTCTCTATCAGAGGGTGGAGTGGTGTAAGCAAAAGTCCAAGGCATGGGGAATTCTGGGTGAGCAAGGAAGGCCAGGAGAAGCCAAGCTTCAGGACTTTGGGCCTGGTGCCATTCTAAAAACAGGCAAGGGATCCGCGGACCCGTTCTGCCCACCCATACACTGGAGTTATTAAAATGTTTTCTAGACCATTTGAAACTAAACAAAGAAAAACTTTGTCTCTCTGACACAACAACGGATCTCATTTGGACGCTGTGTTATTATTTTTTTTCTTTAATAGCTATTACCACTGTAACAGCAGCTTAGCGACTCCGTCTGCAGTGTGAGCAGTTTTGATAAACAGCCTCTGCGGGCCACACAACAGGGATAATGTATCCTTAAGTACCGCCAATGAGCTGCCATTCTGCACAGCCAATTACTTCTGTGCGTCTGTCACTCAAAGGAAAAATGACTGAGCCCATTAGATCAAACCTTTGTCACTGTTCCTAATGCACTCTTAGGCCTCATTAATCTCCGGGAGCAGCAACAGAGCCGCCGGTGCCTTGCCGCCTCCCCCGAACAGGCCCACGTGAAGCCTCTCATGTCTCCCCCAAGTGCGCGCGTTAATCAAGCTCTCCTTATTGCCCCGGTCCCTGTCACACAGGAGAGCGCTCCCTCTTAAATGCTCTCATTATGACCCATCCTTAGAGCCGGCTAAGTGGAAAAAAAGAGAGAGGGAGCGAGGGAGGAAGAGGACGGGAGAGAAAGAGGAGAGAGCAAGTCCAATCCCATTAATATTCATGACAATAATTAGTATTCTAGGTCACTGAATATTCATGCTATTAGTTTGGTTTTTTATGGGTTTGCTGGATGTCCTGATTGCTGAAGTGTGGAGAAAACAGCATGGTTGAGACTGTAGATGTCAATGGCAGTTCAATACTCAAAACACATTCCCTGTCCGCCCTCCCCCACAGCACTCAGAGCAGCAGCTCAGCCCTCCTGCGGGCTGGCCTGCCTCCAACTGCTGGGGACCTCAAGTGGGGGAGGCGGAGGAAAAGGGGTAAGGGTTCCTCTTACAGGGGTCAGGTGCCAACCTGGGTGGGGTGAAAAAAGAAGCTGTAATTGCAGAAACCCAACAAAGACACCTGCTATGGGGACAGGAAGATAAGCTGTGGTCCCGGAACAAAGATGTCATAAAGTAACCTGCACATTGATGGCACAGGGTAGAAGGCCCTCAACGGAGACTATGAAAGTAACCAAAGAACTCCCCAGGCCACCAGCACTGTCATGTTAGTAAGGTGTTTAGTGGAGACAGGGTCTAAGATATGCCATCTGTCCACTATCAGGCCAACTCAAAAACATCATTCAGCCACCCCACCCCCCCACCCACCCCCACCCCCACCCCCGCCAAACTATTGTCACCAATGATGAGAATCTGGTGGTCGCAGAGATCTGAGTGAGGGAAGCTGAGGTGCAGAGACACATACCCACACACCAGGGCACGGGCTGGGTTCAGTTCTGTATTTCTGATTCCAGAGTGCTACTCTTAGACATAAGACTCTCTGCTTTCTACAGGAACATCAAATGACCCCAGAGATGATACAACTCTGTCTCATGTGTGTACCTGGATTTACCAAACCAGACTGGCTAAAACTCATTAAGAAAAAAATGCAAGGATATTCCAACTTTTTCTTTGGAAGGACTTTAGGGTTAACGTTGGGGAGACCCAATGAGCTTCTGGGACATCCATGACACCATGGTAACTCAGGGACACCTCCCACAAGCTCCCTGCTAAAAGAGCAGAAAGGAAGCTTCCACTGGACATTCTGAGCGGAGCCACCTTGGCAGAGGAAGACATGCGCAATGGAAGGGATTTCAGCCAGATAGGAATAAATTTTTTTTCCTGGATGTTTCCATTTGATCATTTATTTTTGCTGGAGTAGATCCTTACATAATTTTTTCAGATACCTATTCAGACAGAAATATTCTGTATCTCCATATGTAGCCAACCAATGTCTTTAAAAAAATATTATTTCTGTTCTTATTGGCTGGCAACAATCAAGCTTAGAATAGGCTTCTAGAGGTCAGGATTAGGGAGCTGTCACACTGTCCTCCTGCATCCTGCATTGCTTTTACATATTTACAGCCCTGGACTCTCATTGGTCGGGACTGTCTCCTACCTCGGCATCTGTTACGTTTTTTGTTTGTGTTTTCAACGTTTTCTCTTCTATCCAACTCAGTGTTTGACTTTTTGATGGCCCTGATCAATGACAGGGTATTTTACTCTGTAATATCTTTATCAAAATTGTCCTTAATCATGCCTATTTCTTTTCTTTTTTGAGACAGGGTTTCTCTGTGTATCAGCCCTGGACGTCCTGGACTTACTTTGTACACAAGGCTGGCCTTGAACTCGCAGAGATCCACCTGCCCCTGCCTGAGTGCTGGGATTAAAGGTGTGCACCACCACACCCAGCAATTACACAGCTGTGAACTGCCATGTGGTTCTGGGAATTGAGCTCGGGTCCTTTGGAAGAACAGCCACTGCTCTCAACTGCTGAGACATCTCTCCAGCCCCAATCATGCTTATTTGTACTTGATGATTTTTAAACTTTTTTTTTTACATGTATTTACTGAGTGGAGACCAGAGGACAACTCGTGGGAGCTGCGGTCTCACCTCCATCATGTGTTCTGGGGATTGCACTCAAGGCAACAGGCCATCACATCAGCTCTGTCTATTTACTTCCTTGACATGAGGTTTCTTGTATTCGAGCTGTCCAAGGTTGCTATGTTGTCAAGGAAAACCTTGAACTTCTGGTTCTCCTACCTCCTCTGCCTTTCAGGTACTGGGATTACAGGTATGCTCCACCATATCCACCTTGGGTGTGTTGGGTATCAAACTCTGGGCACTGTGTGCTAGGCAAGCTTGCTACCAGCTGAGCTCCAACCCCAGAAGCTTATGAGGAAAGACGAGCAGCAGAAGGAACACAAGAAACATGAGGTGGGTACTACCATGACAATGTGCTTTTCTTCCTCTTTCCCAAGGCCATGGAAAAACGGACATTAAGATTGTAACATTCGCCGGGCGGTGGTGGCGCACGCCTTTAATCCCAGCACTTGGGAGGCAGAGGCAGGCGGATCTTTGTGAGTTCGAGGCCAGCCTGGTCTACAAAGCGAGTCCAGGACAGCCAGAGATATTCAGAGAAACCCTGTCTCGAAAAACCAAAAAAAAAAAAAAAAAAAAAAAAAAAAAGATTGTAACATTCGCCGGGCAGTAGTGGCGCATGCCTTTAATCCCAACACTTGGGAGGCAGAGGCAGGCAGATCTTTGTGAGTTCGAGGCCAGCCTGGTCTACAAAGTGAGTCCAGGACAGCCAAGGATACACAGAGAAACCCTGTCTCGAAAAACCAAAAAAAAAAAAAAAAAAAGATTGTAACATTCCCAGCATTTCAACATGTGACAAGCAGTCAACACTGCCAAAGGAAGAAGAAAAATCTCCAAATTTAAACTTTATACAGTATATAAAAGTAAACAATAAACTAGAAATATATGTGAGAAACATAATAATACACTGATATCCAAAATACATTAAAAAACAACCCAGCTGGGCGTGGTGGTGCACGCCTTTAATCCCAGCGCTCAGGGAGTAGAGGCAGGCAAATCTCTGTGAGTTCAAGGCTAGTTAGTCTCTTGTCTACAAAGTGAGTCCAGGACAGCAAGGGATACACAGAGAAACCCTGTCTCGAAAAACCAAAACCAAAAAAAACAAAACAAAAAAACCCTGGCCAGGTGTGGTGCCACATGCTTTTAATCCCACTTTAATCCCAGGACTTGGGAGGCAGAGGCAGATGGATCTCTGTGAGTTCAAGGCCAGCCTGGTCTACAGAGTGAGTTCGAGGCCAGCCAGAGCTAAACAGAGACACTGTCTCAAAAAACCAAACCAAAACAAACACACACACAAAAAAAAACAATCAACCAACCAAACAACAACGACAACAGCAGCAGCACCAAAACCCTAACCCTGCCAGTAGCAGATGAGCCAGTCCGTTTGTCCTCAGTACCGACTGATAGTTGCAATGGCCACAGCAATGTGTCTATCTGCTGACTGTCTAATCCGCTGAGGCAGTAGGCTCCTGGAGGGCTAGCCTTCAACTGCTCTTCTCAACCTGTCTTCAGAATGATGACCAAGGCACACAGCAGACCAATTAACCACGGAAGACAAAAGATACAGGAAGGAATGTGTCTAACTCATAAACTGGATGGGAGAAATGCCAGCACAGAATAGAGTTAGGCATTGTGGCATCGGAACTGTGGACACATTCCCAGAGTCATGAGGTGTGTCCTGCAGCTGATCCAACTAACATGACTTCGACTACATGGCTGGATAAGAAAAATAAAGAGGAGGGGCTTTCTTCTATGGAACCGCAGAGATCACAAGAGAACTCCCGGAAAAAGATCAGTATAGTGAAGTGAAGATTTGAAGATAGAATGGATTGACAAACCCTCTAGGATCTGAAGGAAGAAAACCACTCACCATTCTGAAGGTGTAAAATTGACCTGAAGAAATCCAGAAAGAGTAATTCATAATTCAGCCCCCTGTGCTCTGAGCCCCTTGCAATTAAAACCAATGTTAGGGCCTGGGATGCAGCTAAGTGGGGAGAATGCCTGCCTGCCTAGCACACACAAGGCCCTGGGTTCTACAGCCATCAATCCACCACTACTCTATCAACTAGGTGCGGTGACACGGGCCTAGAATTCCAACACTTGAGAGGTGAAGGCAGGAGTCTCAGCAGCTCAGCTCAAGGTCATGCTCACAATGCACTGAGGTCCGCGCTGCTTTAGGCTACACCAGACCTCGTCTCAAAAAGGCCAAAATAAATAAATAAACACCAATCAATATGGTATAATTTGGTGGTATATGGGGCTTTTGTTTTTCTTTTACATGATGAGTTTCATGTGAAAAAATAACAGAAATTGCCGGGCGGTGGTGGCGCACGCCTTTAATCCCAGCACTTGGGAGGCAGAGGCAGGCGGATCTTTGTGAGTTCGAGGCCAGCCTGGTCTACAAAGCGAGTCCAGGACAGCCAGAGATATTCAGAGAAACCCTGTCTCGAAAAAAAAAAAAAAAAAAAAAAAAAAAAAAAAAACAGAAATAACCGTTAAGACTTCAGACTGGGGACCTGATCAGCAGGTTCTCCCAGCATGCCTTAGTCTCTTCCTGTTACAGGGCATGTTGGCTTAATTCCCCTCCCCCAGAAGCCCTTTCCTACATAATTCAGACACTTTGGTCTCTCTCTCTCTCTCTCTCTCTCTCTCTCTCTCTCCCCTTCCCTCCCTCTCTCCCTCCTTCCACCCCAGACTCTGTCCTCTCTATCTCTCCCCCTCTCTGTATTCACATGCTCTTTCTTTCTCCCTCTCCTATCCAATAAACATGCCTTTATATCTTAATTTGGCCTGGGTTGGATCATGTCGCCGGGGCAGAATGCACCTTTTTAAACAGACAATAGGGCAGCAACAGCTTGGGAGAACTGGAGGTAAAGGTGGGATGCTGAACTGAGTCCAGGTGTAAGGCAATGTGGCAGAACCTCAGCAAAGGACACCCCACAGAGAATAGTGGACGACAGTCCGGACATCCAGAAAGTGCACGTCATCATGATTTAGTTGTACACAGATTTAATGAAGATCACTCAACAAGGACATTCAAACAAATCATTCAAAAAGGACAGGTGAATGGATACAAACAAATCATATGTGAATTGATTATTCACATATTATGATTATTATTAAAAAGTTAATGTTTTAAAGGGAGAGGATTTAATAAAACTTGGAAATAAATGTATATCAGTTGTGAACAGACTCTAGACTACTAAAGGATCTTTGAATAGCTTAAGGTAGAAACATGAGACATGTGAGTCACAATCTGGACACAGGAAAAAAGAAAAACCATATGTATAAATAAGAAAATACACAAAAAGTAAAAGTAAACTACTATGTTTAAAATTTTATATATTATAAAGTACCAATATCCTCAATATATAAAGAGCTTTCCCATATCAACAAGAAAAAGAACCTATCAAAACACATGCAAATGATACATGTGAAATAACTACAAGAAATATACATGGGCAATAAACCCATGAGGCAGGCACTCTGATTCACAACCGATGGAAGAGACTAAACACACACAGCATGGAGTGTTTTTATCCTGTCGATTGTGAAAATGACAGCTGAAAGTAGCACGAAGTGGGTGTTTTGGAAATATACATCAAGAACCTGACAGAGAGCTCACTGGCTGAGCCACACTACTCATGGCTATTGGCTGCCAGAGAGTTAAGTGTAGAGTGCCGAGGCTTAGGTGTGTGTACCCCCAGGTCAACTAGATGGACAGTTACACCAGGGGAGGAAAGCCGAGTAATAAAGGAACTGCCAAGGGAACCGAACACACCCACCAGCCCTACCTACCCCAGGCCCTCCAAATGCTGACCCAGCAGAAGTCAAGAGTCTTCTCAATCTTCACGTTCCATTATTTGGCGAATAGCTACAAACAACTATTTTTAGCTCAAAATACACCACACTGAGTCCGCTTTTCCTTCATGCTGCTGTTGTTCACACTACGGTGCTTTATGAATAACAATTCCAAACACAGGCAACTCAACGTTCAGAGAATCATTTAGAGTTCAAAGTCCAACAGCAAGGCTTTTTCTGTGAACGAAACTGAGGTGAAGACATGTAACTCCCGCCCTTACAGGGCAGCCTTGGAGAGACCCCGGCGTGTATGTATTTTTGTATTTTGTATTTCTCACTTGGAGAGAAACATTTTGCGCTGTTTGGAACTAGCGTCATGCAGCACCCAAGAACTCAAGCCTCAAGACTAAGAGTCCAAAAATCTTGCACTCACCATTACTGTGTCCTTACTTAGGTTTCCAAGCAGGTTCCTATCCACCTTACCTGGAGCCTTAAGTCTCACCCTCCTTCCTGGGGCAGACATCCCAGCCCTCCACAGCTGCTGCCCTGGACTTCCCGTCTCTCTCCCCAAGCAGAGAGTGAGATGGTCTGTGGTAGGTGCTAGGCGGTACGGTTTGTGTCACTGCGTTCAGGAGCGCGGGGAGCACTACAGAGTTAGCAAGTGACTTCAGTCAGCCACTTAATGTATGCAGAGTGCCAATCGTGAAGGACAAATACCTGTTACTTGTGTCAACTTTAACTTTCAAAGTACTACAGTCCCTGAAAATTTATCTACCAGGTATTGTGGCTCTTATCAGGAAACTCCCACATAAAGATTTGTTACAAAGGGACATGGCAAATGCTTGCTACCATGAATGAATAGTGGATGGATGTAGCATGTGACGGGTTAGCTGGCAAGTGACGGACATGTACAGAAGAACTCTGGAGGCCAGAGACCCCAAAGCCACAGTGCATATAACTTTTGGACAAAACTGGCCACTGATAAATATTTCACGAATACATGAAGCGGTGATGTTATGTAATGAAGCATGGAGAGTAACTTTCTATTCACTCTAGAGTTCTTCTTTCTTGAGCAACCTTTTCCTCCCTTCCCGCCTGATTTGGAAACCTCACCATCGTTTTGGGAATGAAGGGAACAAGTCAGAGAGGGCCGCAGAGCGACAACCTTGCTTTTCTGGAAGGAACTGATCCTTCTCTTAGGAGAAGCCAATTTTTAGTTTGATTATTACCTACAATGGTATCGTCTTTGCCCCTCTCCTCGCTCTCCCGTGTTTAACACAGGTTGGCAGCCTGGCAAAGACCTGGCCCATGGACTTGCCCAACACCACAAGACACCAAGGAGCGCTGTCTGGGGAGGCCACATTCGGACTCTTTCTTGTCACCAGTGTCATTTGCCCCCTCATACAGGTCACCACACTGTCTTTAAAAGCACCCTGAGTTTCAGAAGAGAGAAGCACATGACCCCAAGAAGTTACACGCACACGAACCTCTCCGGCAGAGAAAACTTGAGAACACTGAACCAAGCAGAAGGTGCATTTTGCTAGTAGAAACAGAGAACCTTCCTGAAGACTCCCTGTGCCAAGAGGACTCTACCTCTCTGCCTGGCTTCTCTTGAGAGGCAGTAAGCATGGAGGCCAAAATGGCTGCCAATCATCACACCGATGATTTGGCAAAAACAAGCACAGTGCCGGTGTTGGGACTGAGTGGAGTCTGATAATTTCCTGACAGACCAAATTCTAAGAAAACAAAGCTTTCTGTAATCCTGAATGAAGAAAAAAAAAAAAAAAAAACAACCCAAAGTTCTTTGAAAGATAACGCATAAAGTTGCTTTAGTTAATGAGAGAGACAATGGAGAGGATAGCAACCAGCAGTTCAGCCTCGCACGGCTCTCTCTATGCGTGTTGTTTACAGCTTTCTCCAGTTTTAAATGTGTAGTTATCAGCCATTCTTCTTTTACGCCTGATTCCTCTACCACTGAGTGACCTTAACTAGCTGACCCGCATATGAACCTGCTCTCAGCACCCAGACATTTAAGTTTGTGTGGCTGTGGATTGCCTGCTGTCCGTTCACAGAACAAAGGCCCAGAGGAAACACAACTTCAGGCCCGCCCACCTGACGCGACACCATCTACCTGCAGCGGTTCTTGGCTCCTCAGGTGCACCCGAGGCTGTGAGCTTACCTGAATTTGGTGAGATGTGCAAACTGCTCATGTCCTTGGCCAGGCCGTTGGTTTTGGGACTGGAGATGGGTGCGCAGGCTGATGTGGCTCGGGGTGGCCTCTTCCCCGGCACCTTCACAGTGGTTCTCAGGAGGTCTATCTCTTTGCCGTGGACATTCTGCATGTAATCCTGTGTGAACGTTAAACATCCAAGAGCGATTAAAGAGAGCACGGGTTACAGGGGGACCCAAGACCCTATTGATGGCAATAGCCATTATGCAGTGACTGTCATGTTTTATCTGCAGGGCATGGGTGACATCATTTTTACTTAAACCAGGCTAGGCATTTATGTCCTGACCTAAACCAGGAACTGGGAATGGGGAGGAGAAAGTCAGCAGAAGATCCCCACTCCCTGAGCTCGTGCATCCTGGATGAAGTTTAGAAACCTGGGCTTGTGGTGGGAGTAGTAATATTCCACGGGATGGGGGACGGGAAGATTCATGAGAACAGTGTCCAAAATTTAAGTGATTAACTATGTTGTGCTGGCTAGTTTCCTATCAACCTGACATGAGCTAGACTTATTTGAAAGGAGGGAGCCTCAGTTGAGAAGATGCCTCCATAAGATCTGGCTGTAAGGCATTTTTCTTTATTAGTGACTGAAGTGGGGGGCCATCCCATTGTGGGTGGGGCCACCCCTGGGCTGGTGGTCCTGGGGTCTGGAAGAAAGCAGGCTGAGCAAGCCAGGGGAACTAAGCCAGTAAGCAGCACCCCTCCATGGCCTCTGCTTCAGTTCCTGGCTCCAGGTTCCTTCCTGTCCTGACTGCCTTCAACGATGATGAACAACATTATGTAAGTGTAAACCAAATAAACCCTTTCCTTCCCACCTTGGCTTGGGACACGTCCTTCATCATAGTAACAGAAACCCTAACTAAGACATAAGGACTTATTTGAGGGGACCAAAAGCAAGGCATCAGAAACAACAACAATGCATTCACAAGTGGGCACTAACAAGCATGCGCATATTTTCCTATTAACATCAGAAGCAGCACTCACAATTGTGAGCTTAGCAAGGATGACACACACAACATGCCTGGCTGCATGGCACAAAGCCCACGAGTCCTCAACTCTACACAAAGAACTATTGACAACCAAGGAAAGCTGGGAGCAGGAGAGGTGGCCATTCCCAAGGAAGGGAACACCAACTGGTTGTTCAGTGCCAAATGGTCAGCCCTGAAAAGACACACACAGGCAACATTATATGGACTTAAAAGGTTTTATGTGGGAATATATATGTATGTATATACACGTACATACATGCGTGCAGTAACAACTGATGAAAAAAGAGGCCACAGATTTGAAGAAGAGCAGGGAAGGGTATATGGGAGGGTTTGGAGGGAGGAAAGGGAGAAATGCTATAATGAAAATATAATCTCAACAAACAAACATACAAGAATATGTTCACGCTGTGGCTCCCATGTGACATATCCCCACAGGCTCATGTGTTTGAACCCTTGGTCTCTGGCTGGGGTGCTGCTTGGGAAGGCTGGAGGGCCGTTAAGAAGTGAAGGCTTCCTGGAGGAAGTGGGTCACCACAGACAGGCTTTAAGGCTGAATGGGCTGGCCTGACTTCCTGTTCACTCTGCTTCTTGAGTCCGGAAGCAATGTGACCACCAGTCTCCTGCTCCTGCCTCCAAGCCTTCCTCCTTCGATGCACCGGGTCCCTCTGGAACTGTAAGCTAATGTGAAACCCCACCCTTCCTTAAAATGCTTCTTTTCAGGTGAATGGGCACACTTCCCCAAAGATAGGAAACAAGGCGAAACAAAAACCTAGAGATAAACCCACCAGACCCTTGGCTCCTGTGTGCTGGAAGCCAGCAGCCAGCAACTATCAGAGGGTAGCCTGGGCTAAGTCATTTAACAACCCACTGAACAGGGAGCAAACACAATACCTGGGAATGAAGGAAGGGGATGGCAGGCAAAGGGTTTGGGTGAGCATTCTTGAGAAATGACTGTAAGCCAAAAGCTTAGCTGTCGGCTTGCGATGCTCTTGGGAGGTGGTAAGGACTTTAAGAGATGGGACCTAATTGGGGGAGAGGGGTTAGGTCACTAGAGGTGTGCTCTTGAAAGAAACACTGGGAGGCCAGCCTCCCTTCATTCCCTCTATCCTTCCCTCCCTGATTCCTGCTGCTGTGCAGGTGTCCCCTGACACCACATGCTGCCACAGGCTGGAAGTAACACCGTGAAATGACTACAGGGTCAAGTCTCTGAAATTACAAACCAAAGTAAGACTTCCTGCCATAAAAGCTGGTCATCTCCGGAATACTTTGTCACAGTACCCGAAAGGTGATATGGCAACCAAGTCAGGGAGCAGGGACTGTGGTCCTGCCAACTCTCTCATGCATTACTGTCATCATCGTCGTCGTCATCATCATCATCGTCACCATCAAGATCATCAACACCACATCACCGTCTCAATGAGGTCTCTTGTCCACAGACACAGTATTTCCCATATCCTGGATGTGTTACTCAATCACATATTAGAAAAGGATACATCCTGAATTCCTCTTAGATTAAATGACGTTTCAGGTACTTTAACAGTAAGCAGGAAGTAGGACTAGGAAGGAAGCAGGAGATAGGATTCTTGGTAGATCCAAAAATTTGTGTTTTTCCGAAGTGATTAAATTCAGGTCGGGGTAACTTTAGAAGAACTGACGCTTATCTTACATAAGTTGGAAAAGTGAGCCAGTTGTTCTGAGTTCCTAGGTGTGCAGTCTACAGATGGAGACACACAACCCATCCAAGCAAAACGAGGAGGCCAGAGATTTAGTCTGCCAGGGCGATGCATATTGATGGACTTGTGTGGGCACTATGAATGGCATGGAAGTCATGAGAAATCTTCCATCATTCCTGGGAGAGAGGCAAGCCACCTAATTTAATTGCAGAAGAATGTCCATGGCCCAGTGGATTAAGTACTGGGAAGCCGCTTATGATGGGCAGCCCTGACTGCCACCTTGGTTATTCTGAGAAGTGATTAGGGCAGGGATAAATTGAACCTCTTGGTATGCGGTCAGGAAATTCCTGAAGGCTTGGTTGAGGTGGGAGGACCATGAACATGACCATGGTCCACGCCATGAACACGAGTGGCACTATACCATATAGATAAAGGATAAAGTCTTTGTAGGACTTAGTCCCTGCTTCCTGGACCCCACGATGTGAGCTGTATTTTTCCATGCCCCATACCCACAAGAGTAGGATGTGGAATAATGATGGAAAAAGTTATCACTGTGTCAGACTGAAGGATAGCGTGGAGTCTAATGGGAGAAACAGCACTGAAGACAGCAAACGAGGACTCTTATCCATCAGGGAAGAAAGGGACTCCAGCCAGGGCAGGTCATTGGAAAAAAAGGCTGCTCTTCTTCTCTCTAATGTCCGCCATTAACATCCACCCAGACACAAGCCCATGTTTCCAAACAGAGTTATACTTGTGAACAGAAAATTCCTTCTTGCACAGTTACTCCTTTAAAATACCAACTTGCTGTAACTTTCTCCTTTAATGCCGATTCTTAACAAATTAAAATACAATAACAGGAGTGTAATTGAGCATTTATTGCTTATGAGTTCTAAAATGAGGCTAATCAGAGAGTGACTAAGCCCCAGCGTGGGGCTCTTTTAATAGGCATGTCTTAACATACAATAACCAGGATATTTTATTTAAAATAATTGTAGAAATGTGAAGTCTGTTTTCTGGATCTGAACATGCCAAGAGATGACATTTATCTTGAGCCCAGCATGGGCTAGCTGATCTGTTTTCTTGCCTGTGTTAGACAAGAACTGGCTCAAAGAGACTCGAGTACCAGACGGCTGGGAAGGTGGCTCAGCTGGCACAGTGCTTGCTGAGACGAGTTTGACCTCGAGCATCGCTGCCTATGATCTCATTGCTGGGGAGGTAGAAACAGGGGCATGGGGGGATCCTTAGGGTAGCTGCCTAGCCCCGCTTGTGTTCCAGGTGGAGAAAAAAACTGAGGAGAAAAAAAAAAAACTCTAGCTCTTCAAGTTGGTGTGTATGCACATACACACCAACCAACCAACCAACAGAACAGAAACCTGAATACTCATTTGGCAACTCCTGTATTTCTGTTCTGCCTTGTTTCCTCTTCCAAGGGAAAAAGTGCCCCAAGTTTGATCCTGCTTCTACAAGAACATGGTCTTTTCTTCTCTCCCTGGCTTCGTACTTGAGGAATTATGGCTACCACCACTAAACAATGTGGTGCCCTCAGAAGCAGACAGGTTGCGCAGACAGGTCAAGGGTGAGTAAGAGGTAGGGACCTTGCTGGGTAAAAAATAAAAACAGCAAGCTTATTTTGATATGCAAATACCACTCAGCTACCCTTCTCTATGTTAGCTGCAGAAAATGCTGATCGAAGATAAAAGAGGGGAAAAAACCTTTAACAAGGCATGAGGGTAATTCAAAGCCAAGTACTTTTAAACAGCACTTAACAAGTCCCTGGGGCCCACTCAAGAGCCAGGCCCCCCAGAGGTGCCATCTCCCGCCCCTCAACAGCTTGAAAAAGTAGTAATTGCAAACCTATTTGCATTTTTCTCCTCAACTTGTCCACGCTTATCATGCGGATTCTTTTCTCCAAGCGGGCACCAGACCAAAGGGACCTGTTCCCGGATGCACCAACAGCTCGGCAACCATGCCTCACTGTCCCCCTGCACCCATGCCTGCACCTTTGCCTTCCCCTGTTTTTTACATTTTGCTCCTAATTATGTTGCATCTATTGCCGTACACTTAATTAGCTGCATTAATGTGATTTCTTTTCACATAGTCAAGCAATTAAGAGCTATGATTGAGTTTCATTCAATTAGCCTCAACAAACATGCTAATTGATGTCCCAGATGCAAATGAGGTTCAATGAGAGAGAGAGAGAGCCACGTCAGAGACCTAGAGCTTTCAGCTTGCTGACAGAAGCATAGTTTAACGTGGCTCCCGCCTTCTGTACGGTGGCCTTCAGAGAAAGACAAGGGGCCATTAGCGCCTCTGTGTTCCAGATCACTCCAGATACTAAGAATTCACTGTTTGGCTGTTGCACAATGCGGTCTCACCTCTCACAGTTAGGTGTCCCTGGACTGGACCAGGAACGGTGATCGGCTAGATAATGTCTGGCTGCTGTAAATGGAGTGCTGCACAATCCCCATCAGCACATAGTTACAAGGCTGTCAAGAAATTTTCCCCCAAGAACCTCAAAAGCAATCCGAGCCATCCCCGAGCCCTCTGTGCACGTGATAGCCTAGATCGTCTTCAGTAAAGGGGAAGTTCATCTTCGTCACCTCTGGGGCATTTGGCACTTGAGTTAAGCACAAAATACAGCAATCCATCAATAGTCCCTAAAAATATTCTTAGCAGATCGATTCTTGCTGCCTTGCGTCTGGAGGTTCCTTTCAGTTGCCTGTGAAGGATGGTTTGCTGATGCACTCACAGGGTTAGCCAAAGCAGATGACATGATCTTAAGGCTACCACGAAATCCACAAACTATGATCGGCACCCCAAAACTACATCTACCACAAACAAGAGGCCTGCGAACATGGCAGCAGCTTTACTTGCTGAGAGTCCAGTTAAGAGAATCAATGAAAGCCAATTTTTTTTTTAAAGATTTATTTTATTTATTTTATGCATATGTGTGCTCTATCTGCATGTACACCTGCATTCCAGAAGAGGGCACCAGATCACATTGTGGATGGTTGTGAGCCACCATGTGGTTGCTGGGAATTGAACTCAGGACCTTTGGAAGAGCACTAGGCAGTGCTCTTAACCGCTGAGCCATCTCTCCAGCCCGAAAGCCAATTTTTAAAAAGAAAACAAAACAGGTAATAGTTTTTTTTTTTTTTTTTTTTTTTTTTTTTTTTCGAAACAAGGTTTCTCTGTGTAGCCCTGGCTGTCCTGGACTCACTTTATAGACCAGGCTGGCCTCGAACTCAAAAAGATCCGCCTGCCTCTGCCTCCCAAGTGCTGGGATTAAAGGCGTGCGCCACCACTGCCCGGCCAAAACAGGTAATAGTTAAAAGAATTAAAAGTGAAAAGGCAGACAAAGAAAATCTTTGTGGCAATTTGATTTTCCCAATTTGCTCTGGCTTCTAAGTATACAACAAGTTGATGAAGTTGATACTTTACCTCAATAGATGATACTTTTGAGTCAGATAACTTTTACAGACATGTTGAAATTTGCATTCTTTTCTAATTACAATATATTTACTTACTTTATTATCTCTGTGTGTGTGGGGGGGGGTGTCAGAGGATAACTAAACTCAGGTCCCCTGGCTTGGCAGCAGAAGCCTGTACCCGATAAGCCATCTCCCATCTTTACTTCACCCCTACACAGACAATCTAATGGAATCAGTGTCCTTTCTGTAATTTAGCCTAGCAATCTCCAAATAGTGGTTCTAAAAGTCTACGAACAGTTCAAAATGGCTCTAGGGGGTAATTTGCTTTTTTAATAGTATGAAAATTTGTTCTGATTTTGCAAGAGTGACAGGGCAGTTTACTTGTGAGTAAGCTGAGGGCTGTCACAAGCAGAGTGGATGAAGCCTTCCTCCAGGTCTGACAGTTACTGGGTGCCTCTTATGGAATTGCCACCTAAACTAGCTCTCTCTCTCTCTCTCTCTCTCTCTCTCTCTCTCTGTGTGTGTGTGTGTGTGTGTGTGTGTGTGTGTGTATGAGAGAGAGAGAGAAACAATATTTTCACTTACACTATAGTTATCTTTTGGGAATATTACAGGTATTTTCTTGAAAAAAAAAAACAAAAACAAAATGAGTCCTTCAAGGAAAATAGCTGACAGTATTAGGGTAATGATGAAATCTGAGTTTGAAAAACTTGAAAAACATTAAAAACTTAAAAGCTTAATTCTCTCTCACCGTGAGGTTGGCATCTTTCAAATACTTAACATTTTCTGAAACACTGGTGATGCTATTAATACAGTATCTGGATATTATGGATAGAAGGGAAGTGTCACTGTTTGGAAATCTGCACGTTTTACTTCTGAGACGTCACTGTACTGAAGTGACTGCTGAGTGACGCCGGGTGGGTGGACATATGTGGCCTGTGGCCAGGCACGTCTGGAGGAAACACACAAAAAGGCCATCCACGGCGCAGTACAGTGGGTCTTATTACGTAGCAGAGAAGGCCAGGGTTTGAGCTCCCACAGTGTACTCCTGAGGTCTAAGACGCACACTGTTTGGTGGACCATCAAAGAGCAGTACTCAGGGTTAGCTCAAACTACTTAGCACACGTCTCCCTCTTCCATTTTGTGAGCACACCTTTGTCTTACATTTGAACAACAACTCTCAGGTCTTAAAGAGGGTTGGGAAACTGGAACAGAACACTGCTACTTCATAGCTTTCTTCTGGCAACTTCTCTTTCATTCATCTATGTGGGGAGGTACACATGTGGTCAGTAGACACCTTCTGTAGTCTCTGCTCGCTATGTGGGTTGCAGAGATTGAACTCAGGTAGTCAGACTTGGGGACAAGCACGTTTACCTACTAAGCCATCTCACTGGTCCAGCCATAAAAATCTATTTTCATGAAACTATTATCTACCTGAACACAGAATGTGTGGGTCCTTATTTTAAATGAACTTCAACATGTAAAATTTGTTTGAATGTTTAACATGAAAAAAAAGATTCATTTCCTATTTTCACTATACTTTGAAAATGTCTAGGTTCAAAAAGGAAGTCTTAGTTCATTAACTTCTATTTAAAAAAAAAAAACTCGCCGGGCAGTGGTGGTGCACGCCTTTAATCCCAGCACTTGGGAGGCAGAGGCAGGCGGATCTTTGCGAGTTCGAGGCCAGCCTGGTCTACAAAGTGAGTCCAGGACAGCCAGGGCTACACAGAGAAACCCTGTCTCGAAAAACCAAAAAAAAAAAAAAAAAACTCACACAAAAAGTATATGTAAGAGAAGCCATTGTTAGATATACTCCTATTTCCAAACTCCATTTAATGTTTTTCAAAGGAAACTAATCCATAAAGACAGATATAGCAGCAGCCATTCACAGAGATGAAGCACATGTGAGAGTCCCGCAAGTATGAATGATAAACAATAGTCTCATGCATAGTCACAGGGAGAGGAGAGGCGCATGCCTAAAAATACCGCAAAAATGCTCAAGGACTGTGAAGAATCTTCTGGCCACATCCTTTCAGATCATGGAACTCAAAGACGACAATTTCTCCTCCTCTCCAAAGAGTCCTGGTCACAATAGCAAAGCAGGAGGCAGCTTCAAAGCCACAAAATGTCTATGAGGAATAATTTTGTTTCCCAAGACAGCTGGCAGAGTTCCAGCATTCTGCCTTCACAGGGGCCTTCGTGAAGAAGGACACTTGTCAGTCCATATGCATCCAACCCGGGGCCATGGTGGGAGGAAGGCAGCCAGCAAGGAGGACTCTAACAGTGACTGAGGTCAAGTATCAGTTAGGAGACTGTCTGCCCTGATAAATGCCTCACTGGGTCTGGGCAATTATGGCATTCCTGGTTAGCTGGTGGAACATGGCTGGGGTTCAGTGGCGGCACACTTTCTCTGTAATAGTACAATGGCAGGCTCACTCTTGTACTTCAGCAGGGCAAAGCTCTCCATTCTGTTCACTACTGCAACCAGCATCCAACCATGGTGGGCGAAAGTCCAGCATCAGCCCAGGGGGATAGATTATTGTAATATAAATCAAATTAGCAGAAAATCCCACAGTGAATTATGAATACACCTTTGGCCCCTTGATTGTATCCGTCTTGATTGACTTACTCTACCGAGAGTCACGCTGTAAGAAAGACTCTTCTCATTTTAGGTTCAATTGAATATCACCCAGTTGTAACCCATGCAAGCTCAAACAGCCTGTGCCAGATGAACGCTCCCGCTATGTGAAAGACTGTCTGCCTCTTCAGGAGCTGCAGACATCCCTGAGGGCAGGGCAAACTGCTAGGGTGAGGCAGTGCCCTATGCCAGCTGAGGACTTTAAGATTTAGACACTGGCAGAGCAGTGGGTGATCTTAGCATCTGTGAGTTCTTCATAAATGTTCACCACAGTGGTGTCTGGTTAGCCTGGACACCTTTAAGTCTTCAGACTGCTACTGGATAAACTGGGAAGATGGGACACAGTGCAAGAAAGAACCAACTTAGAAAGAGCGGGCTCTTACAGAGGGTACCTTGCCTTATCTGTCACGTGACCTAAGGCAGCACACAAAGGTCCCACTGGAGGCTTTTTGCCCACCACAGATTTTAAGTGCTTCTAATTTGTAAGCGTCGTGGACACAGGCCTGCTTAGAAGTCTTCTGTTTCCATAGCTTTCTGTCAGTCACTTCCTTGGAAGCTTCCCCATTTTCCTTCCTACCCACAAGGTAGTTTACAGCACCCCGTATGGATCCAACTTGCATGAGGGGAAGTGACTCACCATTTCTATGACCTTCTCTCTCACAGTGACAAGTTCAGAAGACAACATCTTGTCCCGTTAGAGGACAGCTCTCCATCGAGTAGGCCAAGCAACCAATAGGGACCATCACCACCTCCTCATTTGCTGTGGGTGTGCGGTTTGGTCGCTTCGGCAATCCTGGTCCATACGTCCACGGCTTTTCTAGCTTGTGGGATCACTGGGAGGGTTAAGCTGATACGCAAGAGGCTTAAGAAAGTGACGCAGCTCTTAGTACATGAACGCCCTCACTGCACTTGCCCATTGATTCTCCCTCTTCCACTTTATACAGCTGTTTCTGGAGCTAAAGGTGCTATTCTCAACCTCAGATAGCAGTTCTGACATGAGAAGCCATTAGGGGTGACTGTGAATCAATTTTTCACTTTACAGTATAGGAAAAAAAAAATTCCTTGAAATGCTGACATTTTCTACTTTTTCTCCCCACCTCTTTTTGGCGGGGGAGGCATGGATCTGGCAGTCAGACATTTTTATTGCAAAATGCTGTCTGGAAAAGATGCAAAGTAAAACCTGCTAAGATGCAAGGGCAGAAACCCCCCACAAAACCAAGGGGAAAAAACAAAAGACCCCTTCCCTTTGCTTATTGAGTTCAGAGGCATAACAGGCTGCACCCTGCAGCAAACGGAAAGCTACACTAATTTTAAAGCCATAAAACGCTATCAAGTGCCCTGCGGGGCAGGAGGCTCTGAAGCTAGTGGCACCTAAGTAAGACACGGTTCATTTACTTTGTAGCTTAGCCTAATGTAATCATCAGCGGTTTCTTAGCCTAGAGTTGTTAACAGGCAAGTAGCCGGTGCAGAGGCGGCCCTCCCAGCCACTGAGGGGTCCCGGGCTAGATTGCTGTTGATTAGAAAATTTTTCAGTTTTGACAAGCACTTAATGAACATAAATCGCACCTTGATTGGTTTCCTTTCGGGGCCACAGGCACACCTGAGCAGAAGGAAGGAGGCCTTGGCAGCGCCACCCCGCCCAACCTTGTGAGACCCTAGCAACAAGCCAGCAATCAGGTTATGAGCCATAGAAGAAAATATTTATAAAATAGAATAATGAAATTCAATTTCTCAGAAGAAGAGGGAGAACATTTGCTACCCCCCTTGGCCATCCTTTCCCACTGAGACCTCAGTGGTGACTATCACCATAGGAAAACATAGGGTTTTGATTTATCTGCCTTTCTTGGGAATTTCTGGACACAATTTATAACACTAAAAGGCAAAAAAAAAAAAAAAAGGGAAACAAAATGATACAAATTGGATACAAAGGATGGCCACCACTAAGTTAGCTGTCATTTGATATACTGATAAGTCAGGGTCTCCTGGACTCTTACAGAAGAGCCATTAGCCACACAGTGGAGTCTGCCTTCACACACACATACACATACACACACACATACACACACACACCTTCATTTTACTAAAACAAGCAAGAAAACAGCTTCCAATCTTAGAAAACAGCTCCGCTGGGGTCTCTGAATCTGGGGTTTAGTTTTCACATGACTGCTCGGTCTTCCCCATTCATGGTAACCCTTTATCAACATCAAGACAGCCACAAAGGCAGTGAGCACACATTTCAGCCATTTGCATTTACTTAATCTGGTGTGTACATGATGTGTAGTTGGGTTCATTTAAGTGTGGGCTCACACAAGCCATGGTATGTGTGCGGAGGTCAGAGGCTAACCTTGGTGCACCTTACCTTCTCCTTGAGAAAGTCTTCTTGTTCTCTAAGACAGCAGGTTAGTAGCTCAAGTGTTTCAGAGAGTCTCCTGTCTCTCTGCCTCTGTCTCATGCAAGAAGCCCTTGATCACAGGTGTGCACTACTGTACCTGGCTTTCCATGACTTCCGAGGATTCGAACTCAGGTCCTCACACAGCACAGCAAGTACTTTATCAACTGACACAAGTCCTCAATCTCAGTTTTATTTTTAAATCTTAAACACTGCCCAAACCGAGAGTAGCATAAAATAATTAAATTCTTTGGGCAAAATGAAGCTTTGAACAGAGACTCTTACCATGTGTGTGGAGGATCCTGGATCTCCCAGGGTCCCTGTTCCCTGGCTGAAGTTGCAGATATTCCCTGAAAATAATGACACTGTCATATCTAAGTCATTCCAGGGGTGTGACACAGCTTAAATGCTTTTACAAGTAATTTGGATAAATAGCAAAAATATTTGGCAGGTCACTCAAAGCACAGATAAGAGGCCTGCCCTGTCCTGTGGGAGACCATGTGACTATGGGACAGCTGGAGAGAGGATTGTGGATGGGCAATGGGCTTATCAAACCCCCATGATTCACCATGATCGTGAGGGAGCCTGGAGAGTCTCCTGGACTTCTTTCAAGCAGGGCTCTGGAAGGTTGGATGGCTTCACAGTCATTTCAATAGCCCTCCCACAAATAGGGTTTAAAAGTGAGTATCTCCATCCCAGGATCCTCCACTCCAGCTTCACAACAGCCAGGCTCCCCTGAGCGTGAGTACATGAACTTAACAAGCTCTGTCCCTACCACGGAGCATCCACCAGCCTTGAAAAGGGAAGTCATTGCACCTCAAGCTCAATGGCTATGGACCCTGAGGGCATCACAATGCTCCTACTCCACCTATGAGGTCCTAGAGCAGCCAGCGGTGGGGACAGAAAGCAGGAGGGCTGGGAAGCAGTGTTGAATAGAGGCTGAGTCTCCATTCGGAAAGAAGAGAAAGTTCTAGATATGAGTAGCAGAAAGATGTGAGTGACTCAACACTGTGAGACGCCTTTTCTCTCCTTGCTGATAGCAAGGGCACGCCAGCCGAGCAGTCCACCACTGAGCGCTTTAACAGTGGCCAGGAGGGCACATCTGCTGGGGGTATTTATGACAATTAAAAAGCGAAGCAAGGCACTCTCTAGCTTCCCTACATCAATCACATCTGTTCACCCATAGAACAGAGTCTGTGGCTTTTTCCTGTGGCTTGAAAGTATCACTGGATGAACTCTTCTTCTGACCTCAGGAACTCTAGCCCTGCAGACTTAAGGGCAAACCAAACGCATGGTTACACTCTGTACCCTCACATCCATCCATCCACGATCCATCCATCCATCCAACCACGATCCATCCAGCCATCCATGATCCATCCATCCACCCATCCATCTTTCCACCATCTATCCCTCCCTCCATCCATCCACAATCCATCCATGCATCCATCCTCCCATCCATCCATCCACGATCGATCTACCCATCCATCCACAATCCATTCATGCATGCATCCACCCACCCACCCATCCATTCATCCACCCTCCATCCATGCATCTATCTTTCCTTTCTTTCCCCACCTGCTCACTCAGCCATCCATTCTTCCATCATTGGCTCACCTCTACTCATCCACACAGCCACCAAACATCTCCTTTCTCATTTACCGGTCCCTCTACCTATCTCTCCACCCTACTCTACCCACCTAACACTTTCTCTACACCATCCACTCCCTCTATCCACTCACCCACCCAACCAGGAAGCCACCCTCAAGGCAGTAGAGAGCTTGCATGCTGTGGTAATGTCTGAAGGAATTACATGGAGGGAAAAAGGATAACTAGGTGAGAATTCCATGGAGAGAGAAAAAGCCAACACAGGAACAATGCTCTTCTCTGGATAGCTGATAGGCTGCAGACAACTTATAGCAGAGTGTTACTTTAGGCAAGCGACTTCTGATATGTTCATGTAAGATCACTCTGAGCCAGAGGGCGTGGCTGTCTATCATGGCAGGACCATGTGGAAGGGGGAGTAGTCACTGTACAGTGCTGGGAAGCAGAGAGAGAACGAGAACCAGAAAGGTGCTGGGCCCAATGTCCCCTTTTGGGCCTGCTCCCAATGACCTAGCTTTTTGTTTTTAACTTAGGCTTCACCCTTTAGAGGCTCCACCTCTTTCCAGTACAGTCCCAGGGCTGGAGACTATACCTCCAACATGGCTTTTAGAGGACACTCAGCAGAGCATCAAATTTCAGTTGCAGTGACAACATTCACATATCAAGGACCTTGACGTGACACTATGGGCTCACGGTCAGGCCTCTGTGAGGATGTTAGATGGCATGTGTTTCAGGAAAAACACAGGCTTCTGCCCACCCAAAGGTGGGCCTCCATCCCAACAGGGTGGGAACTCTACCCCTCAAGGATGCTAGAAAAGCCACATGCTCCCTCTGCTTCCCGCCATCCACATAAATTCAAAAAATTCAAAAGAAGTATCAGTTGTGATGTGGTCTGTCATTTAGGAACCTGTTCCTGTTCTAAAACAGGTGTCTCAGACCAGAACAATACTGATTACTGGTGGTGAGATCTTCCATATTTGTAACTATAACATCCTAATCTAACTCTGGGCGGGCTCTTTGTACTGTAGTAGCATTTTCAGATGGTGAGACACTTGTGTGTGTGTTCTCCCCACTCCACTAGGTGACTCTATTATGGATCATGCTGTGTGCAGATGTTGTGGTCAAAGATCATTTCACATGGTGAGGTCTGGAACCCAGGCCATCTTGGATCAAGGACCCTACAAAGCCACACGCCCTGATATCCAGTGTGGCCACACTCAGGGCAAATGCAACGCTTGAGCAAAGCAGAGGCCAGAGAGATATGGGTGAACAGTGCAGAGCCACAAGCCACTTCCTCACAGAGAAGCACCAAGATAAAAACCCCACTAATCATGAAGTAAGTGGTACAAACTGAAGCAGTGTATCACCAACATGACTCACTGACTATGCTCATGTCTAAGACGCAATAAGGTTAGTCATTTCCTATCAAATGGGTTTCCACATGGAAAAGAGAATAAGGTCTTCTGAATCTGGGATCTTGCTGTCCAGCCGGGAGCTGTTCTGGCTTCTCCATGGTGCAGGAACAACCATCGAAGGGCTATGAGTGTAACTGCATGCTCTCCACCGCAGGAAGTGGGAGGTCCATGCTGGCAGAGGTGGGGTGCAGTGGGGAGGCATGATCACAGACTCGGCCTCCTCCAACCTCATCTCCCTGTGTCAAACGGTCAGTGTGTACCACCTGCAGGGGGTGCTGTAAGAGGAGCCGCTCGCTAAGGCAGGCTCTTTTCCTGGAAAGATGTCTTTCAGAGGACCTGGTTAGGAATCATCTCAGATCCCTTTCTGATGTTGTCAGTCAAGCGGCTTCCGGTCTGCCTGTGAAATCTGGAGCTATTAAAATCTGCATTCTGATGACAGTTTCCAGTGTAACTGAGTACTGACTCAGAAAAGCAAAAGAACTGAAGTTTCACAGTGCATGTAACCATCCCTTGCTATAATCAGAGAGCCCCAGCCACCCAATGGACCAACAGAGTCAAAGGTGTGTATCAGGGAAGAAGGCAGGGCTGATCTGTTTCAAGAGGGTTCCAAGGAAGGGAAAGGAATCTGAAGAAGGGGAAAGCAACTCATACATACTAGGCTGGTCTGACGCATGAGGGAGGGCTGGGCACAGCTGCCAGGCCCCTGGCAAGGGAGGCAGAGCTGGGCCTGACTGCAGTATGCTTTCTCAGACAGGACCCCATAATGTGATGTCCATGGTTTGTAGGGCTCATTCTTACAGGCCCACTTAGGAAGCCCACCGCAGAGCGCCGAATCCAAGAGGAGGATCGTCGGCCATGCAAGTGGCTGTTCCCCCGACACAGAAGATGAATAGGTGCCGTGCTGCACTGCAGAGCCCCAGGGCAAAGGTTCTTTCTCATTATCCCCTCCATTTTTTTCATCATGGTGCTCCCTACGGCTCATATTTAAGTCCACAGAGAGGGAACCTAAGGATCTCAGACCACGCTGCCCTGCTCCCACCCCAACTGGATCCAGCAGTGAGCCTTAAATCCATGAGACCCTCGTATATCTCCTCCTCAGGACAGCTAAATGCTTTGGGCCTTGGAGTTCTTGGAGATGAATGATTTAAAACAGTTTTTAAATTATTACTTTATCTCAAGTGTGTGCTTTGGCTGAATGTGTGTCTGTATACCACATACCCAAAGAGGTTAGACGAAGGTGCTGGATCCCCTAAAACTTGAGATAGAGATTATTTTAAGCTAAGGTCCTCTGGAAGAACAGGTAGCACTCTTAAAGCTGAGCCATTTCCCAGCCCCAAGGTGATGATGATGATTAATTATTATTTAGAAAGAGAAACCACAAAAGAACAAGTCATTGAGTCAACAGCCCAAGGTGCCAGCAGGTTTTGGAGTGAACAACCCATGGCGCCAACAGGTCACTCTTGCTTGCTGTAGTTGTATTTAACGCCTGTCGTTTCAGTTCACAAGCCACAGCAGAGGTAAACCAGCGGACTTGTCTGGTCAGTCCAGGAGCAGGGCAGCAGACTGCCCACGAGCCCCTGTAACTTCCAGTCCTTTGCTCAGGACTCCCTCAGTCCTGAGAAAGCCAGGGCACCAAGTTCCCAGTAAATGCATTCCTTCTTATTTTGGTTGGACATTCTAACTGGGTTCTTGGTTTTACTCACTCATTATCAGCTGAGAAAGCAAGAGGAAAAGAACTAAGTGGGTTTGTGGGGAACCCTAGTTTTGGGCCCAACATGTAACTAAGTGATCACCTTCGGCAGCTTTAGTCTCAGGGTAGGCTTTTCCTCCGGTATCTGATTCCATTAGCTTTTCATTTTGACCAGTTTGGTAGAAATTTCTGGGTCCCACACTGGAAGCCACCCTGAGGGCAGTATGGCCAACCTTCCAACCCTGTGAATGATTCTCTGGGTTTCCAGAAAAGGCAGCTGCCAGCCATAGTCAATGACATCATGGACAGCAGTTGTGGCCAGTACATACCTTCCTAATTTGAAACAGGTCACATAGTCCATGACCAGCACTGAGCTGCTGTGGAACATGGTGTAATGGGACATTTTCCCAAGCTGGCCTCTTGCGTCACCATCCAGAGCCCCCATGGGGCCCTGTGACTCTGGTGGGCAACAGTCTGAGAACCAGTTTTTTCAGCAAACACAGAGTAGAAGTCTGCCATCACACCCTTATCCTGTGCATCTGATCTGCTCTCTCCTCTCCACATACAAAACAAGGAGCATCAGAGCCTCCACAACCCAAGCCTTGGGGGAAACTAGGAAAGGTAGCAGAATGGAAGGGCAAGGCTATGGCAAAGGTAAACCACTGGACAGGAGTGTTCTTATGGAGACAATGACAGGAAAACTGGAAACTGAGTAGTTTCCTTCCATATATTCCATGGGAACAGAGGTGATAGGTATAACCTGGGCTAAATACAGAGCAGAGAGAAGGTGAGCCACCAACCAGATTTTACTGGTTATTGGTCACCAAGTCCCAGCTTTGTTCTCTAAGGCACATGAAACACCACAGCTGATAATGAGAGGCCTTTGATCTCTGGCAGGATCTGAGGAAGAACAAGGCAGGGCAGTCTTCCTTGTAGACTGGGCTGCTCCTGGGGTGAGGAGGGCCTGGAAAGGCTAAGCTCTGCTGTGTGCTTAGGAATAGAATCTGAGAGTGGAAGGGCTGCAGAAACACAAATTCCTCAGCAGGGCAGTTCTGGAAAAGGCAGGGCCCTGTCACAGGTGGGTCTCCAGGAATAGGCATTCCATCCTTCTGCCACCTGGAGAGCCAGATCTATTCCCAAGATAAGCAAGAGATGGAGCCACATAAACACCGTTCCTCATCTAACAAAAAACATCCATCTACACATGAATACAACTGCGCCTTAGAATACACAAGAACTTATGAACGCATCCATGATATGTATCTTGTATACACAAATGTACATACACACAGACAGACACAGACACACGAAACCTAAGATAGGGCTATATACCAATAACCCAACGTCACACTGAAAACACCATATAGAGTGGCCATTTTAGCCCATCTCATGTCATTCCTGTGTAGGACTTGCTTGCATCAGCAGGCACTTGGGCACATACATCTAAGACAGGGTCTGTTTCATGTTCTCATGCTGACTACCTTTATCACTCTGCTGACAGGGCAGTGAAAACGGCAGGATGGGCGTGTTCAAATGCTTTCACTGTTGTCCCTCAAAACACCCTGCACCAGACCACTGTAAGTCAGGCAGCTGCCTGCAGATCTACAAGTCAGGCATGGCAGGTGTCCTCATTAGCATTAGAAGTCAGCCAAGGATGGGGACTGAACCAGGTGCTTTCTCCCGTGGTTCTGAAAGGTACAACTACTGTTATAAGCCAAGGGGGAGAAGGGAGTCACACCAGCTACAAACCACAGGAGGATAGCATGTGTCACCAGGCATTCTCGGGGAAAAATGACATTTTAAAAAAGTGAATGTAAGCCGGGCAGTGGTGGTGCACGCCTTTAATCCCAGCACTTGGGAGGCAGAGACAGGCGGATCTTTGCGAGTTCGAGGCCAGCCTGGTCTACAAAGTGAGTCCAGGACAGCCAGAGCTACACAGAGAAACCCTGTCTCGAAAAACCAAAAAAAAAAAAAAAAAAAAAAAGTGAATGTTCTTGAGTGTGCGTGGGAAAGGCCTCTAGCCAAAGTTTTCTTGGGAGATAAATGTGCATATGGGTCCCCGGAATCTGACAAGCCAGCAATGTACACTGATTACTGGGAGTCTGTCCTAAGGAAACAGGGAAGGGCCACAGAGCATACCTGTTTGAAATGAAAGCCCATTCAGGGTCACTTATATAATACTGGGGGAAGGAGGTCAAATTTATTTGCCAAATGTTTTTGTTGTGTTTTGAGATACTGTTGAACCACTCAGACTACATCTACACAATGGGATAGTGGAACACTACATAAACACCAAAATGGTGCCCTGTACTTGCTGTCATGGAAAAACGCATGTGACCTCTCATTAGTGAGGTGAACAGTCTGTGGGTGTGCTGTCTGTGGACGCACCAAGCCCCTGTGCAGCACAGAGACACAGCCGTCCACATTCCCAGCACTCACAATCACAGGACGTGGTTTCAATTGCCACTCAGTATGTTTATTTTTAACTTTTGGTTAACACTTGCAATTTTTAAAGTATGTCAATTTTTAAGAACATAACAGCTCGATAAGAGTGGCAAAGTCCACCAACGAATGGTGTAGGTTCTAATTCTCAACTTGCGCAGGAGTTCATGGAACCAACTCGAACAGTCTCACCTTAAAATCACTCATTGATCAATGACAATTAGCCAAATATAAACTTAATTTTGTATCAATATACAAAGGTATAAAAGCATATTCAATAATCTGTCCTTATTTATTATTCCTATATTATGTCTATATCCCATTTTTTCTCAAGTCTTTTCACCCCTACCTAGGAGAGAAAGAAGATACAGAAAAGAAAAAGAGAGAAGTCCCTGGGTCTAACCTCCAAAACCCATTTAACAAGAACATTTATCAGCTTGTAATCTCTCCCCCTAAATAACAAGAAGTATCTATAACCTATCAAATGACCAAAGGGGGGAAATCACCACCCTACCTTCTGGAGATGGGATGTCGCTCTCTTAAAATTACTTCCTCCTGACACAAAATAAAGATTATATTGGGCTACATTGGTATTGATCTTTGTATACTGATACAAAATTAAGGTTAACTCTTTTTAAGGTATTGTACCTAGGTAATGCTTAAAAATGAAATGTGAAGTTCTGGCCTTTTGTTAGCAACTGTCATAAACTGTTTAGGATAATTAAGAAATGCAAACTAATAGTCATTTAAGCATATCATTTTGTTAGGTACTAGAGCTGTCTATCACAGTTATTTTCTAAGTTAACCAGAAATCAAATTGCTAAGAGACAAGCAACATTTGCTTATCCAAATAAGGAGATAGATAGGTGGTCTTCAAAAACCTCAAGAGATCTGCAGAATACGGCATTCAAAGATATTTTCTTAAGATTTTTCTGATATTGAGACATGTCAGCTATTCTACCCCAAATAGAAGATGAGCATCGAAAAATCTCCAATTGGAGATGGTTGAATTAGTGGCAAGCCTATCACTTGGCAAGAAAAATCCCTTGCTTCAACCGTAGACAGAATGTTGTCCAATCAGGACAAAACTTGGAAGCAGGTAAATTGACAGCCTAGCTCTGCCAAGACAGGGTAGGCAAGTCCTTCATAATTCCTGCTCTACAATCAATGTCTGTCAGAGAAACGGGGCCAAACGACTGAAGACTGATGCTGTAATGTATGAGAGAAATTGGGAACTGTATAGGCAGCCACTGGTATGTCATTTCTTAGTTTTGGAAGCTGCAGGCCCTGTACTTCCTGTATAAACAGATATATTTATCCCTCTCAGGTCTCTGAGGTGATTGAAGACTAGATAGCTAGAGTCTCATAGTTAAATTTTGAGTGATTTAGGAATCAGGAGGGTGTTCTGGATCTAAGAAGATGTTTTTAAAATTGTGATGCAAGTTAGAATGGAAGCTGAGTTGGATATAAAACTTTAAACTCATGGAGATGGTTAGATAGTAGAATGTTAAAGTCAGGTGTCAAATACATATGGACTGGACATTGGGAATGTATGCTAAGCCATATAACTCTCATAATTGTGGCCTAATTATTTCTGTTGTTTTGCATTGTATTTGTTGTTTTAAGAGAAAGAACCATTTGTTGGACTGAAAGGAGGAGCTGTTGGTGGGGGGAAGATATACCTTAAACTGAAAAAAAAAAAAAAAGGAAAAGGATGGGGGGTT
>CAJQZJ010013540.1:12642309-12867652 GCA_907164525.1 Lophiomys imhausi | reverse complement strand
AAAAAAAAAAAAAAAGGAAAAGGATGGGGGGTTGAGGAGGGAGAAGAGGGTAGGAGGGTAGGACCAGCGGGGCAATAGGGAGGGGATTGTGATTGAGATGTAACTTGAAGAAATAAAAAATAAATTGAATAAAAAAAGAAAAAAAAAAGCACTCATTGTGGACAGAGATATTGGATGCCCACCAAAATATAACTCAGTCTACTTTCAGAATCTTACAAAAACAACAAAGGCAACACATCCTAAGGAGAAGCAGTTCTCCTGTCCCAGCCGGCAACCATGGTAAATGACAGCGAGGCCTGGCTTTGCTCTCTCAGGGCTGGGCCCTGGGATCAATTTCAGTTGCTGTAGTTTAGGTTTGCAAAGACCCTCGCTTGGCTCTTGCTGCTAACCCAACTGGCCACTCTCATTGAAAACTCTACTTTGCATGTGACTTGCACTGTAATCGAGAGCCCTAGATTAACAGAGGAAGGGGACTAAAAGAGCAAGACACCTGGTCTCAGGGAGTTTGTACTCCCCAGGGGGCCTAACAGCACTATCCTCTTCACACAAAGTCAGAGGGCTAGTAGCCCTGTCCCTGCCACCACCTCTACCCTGTGCTTAGGTGAGTGGGCGCCTGTAACTCTGCAGCCGAGCTGTACTCACATGTAAACTGGGGTGGTAGGTCAGCACGCCATTGTCGCACAGGGTAACATACTTCTTTTTCCACTCTTTGTTTAGCGACTTCCCACTCCGCTTCAGCAGCATGCCCTGCAGGGGGAAGAGGAGCCAGAGGGTAAGGTCCCATGAAAGTGGAAAAAGACACAAGAGGATTCAGAACAGCAACGTAAACTTTCTTTTGGATGTGCATTTTTTTTTAGAGATTATCCTTGTTTTTAGATTTAATTCGGGTTTTTCTTCTCTTTCATATTCAGTATTGTAGGTGGTATTTGGAAGCCGATGATGTTTGCGATTGACTGTTGGACATCCCAGCTGTACCTCAAACTCCCCACAGAAGTGAGTCATAGCGAGTGGGAAATGCCTAACAGAAAGACACTTTCGTTCTTTCTTTGTTGGTTCCTGTGGCGCTGGGAATTGAACCCAGGGCCTTGCACATTTGAGGAAGTGCTCTACCCTACCCCACCGGATAACCCTTTAAACACAGCACATGAGCTGCCTTGTCTGACGAGAATGCATAGATGACCTTATTGTAATTTTATAAACACGACCATTTCGTGTTACATTTTTGCAGAATTTTAGTTTATTCAAACTGAAACTCCATTTGCAAACTTTAGTAACAACACTGGGTGGGTGAGCAGTGCGTAATTCACCTCAATT
This sequence comes from Lophiomys imhausi, assembly GCA_907164525.1. NCBI lineage: Eukaryota > Metazoa > Chordata > Mammalia > Rodentia > Muridae > Lophiomys > Lophiomys imhausi. Next base: position 12,866,338 of record CAJQZJ010013540.1, on the reverse strand, counting down.
GTTTTTTAATGGAGTTCCATTAAGATTTCTGGGAAAGCTTTCAGAATTCGAAACGAACATATTTTGGAAGTCACATGTGGCCAAGCCTTCCCTGATGGCTACTGTGATGTGTTACTGGTTTACGTGCCAATTCCCAGCAAACCTTGCATCTGTTCATGGGCTTTCCTGGGTAGGACAAAAGATGGGCAATCCTGAGTGGGGATCAGGCCAACACTCAGGTTCCCCCTCCTTCTCAGCTGCAGCCTTTGTGCCAGGCTTGCCCACTCCTGTACATTCACTCTGTCCATCAATAAACTGCCACAATTATAACAATGGCTGAGAAGGTGCCAAATGCTAACAAACTCATCCAGACTTAGAAATCAGAAAGTTACAGGTTCTCAGATATACCTTGGCCCCTTGGGGACACAGAGGAGGCCTTCACTGCCTTCCCCATCCTGATCTTCCCCAGGAATCTCAGTGTGGGAGAAAATCAGGTTAGTCTGCACACATGACAGGAAGGAGCTCTCATGTCAATCAACAACACTGTGAGAAGACTGCCATGTCTACTCAGATCATAAAGAAGCTTCAAATCCCATTGTGGTGGTTTGGATTTCATTGGAAACATAGTTGTGTAAGGGTTGTGGGAGTGCTCAGTCTATTGCAAAAATAAAAAGACTCATAAAAGGGGCATGCAAATCAGCCTGATGACTGTCATCTGTGGGGAATATATTTATGGAAAGACAACTGAGAGAGCTTATGATCTTGGTCAACAGGTGGCCAAGGAGGTGAGGAGGACATCAGGTTGTTCAATTAGAAAGCACCTGTGTGCATAATTATAGTAAAAAAAAAGGAAGGCTATGCTGGGCGGTGGTGGCGCACGCCTTTAATCCCAGCACTTGGGAGGCAGAGGCAGGTGGATCTTTGCGAGTTCGAGGCCAGCCTGGTCTACAAAGTGAGTCCAGCACAGCCAGGGCTACACAGAGAAACCCTGTCTCGAAAAACCAAAAAAAAAAAAAAGGAAGGCTCAGAAATTCGATAGGGCCTTTTTGCTTGGCCTTGCTTCTCATGGCTGTTCATTGCTGTCTAATTTTGAAAGATTCTAGACAACGTTTTGCTGAAGGTTGCTGTTGCCAAGACTTGTGGCCTAGGTTGGGCAGAGACATAAAAGCCTCTGGTCCTGAGGCCAGCTGTGGAGAGCGGCACCTGCCTGAGGAGGTTTGGCGATCTCGGTTGGGCAGAAGAGGCCTTGGTGCACGACCTATCCAGAGGAGGTTTGAAAAACACTGGACAAGCTGAAGAGACCTCAGAAGCAAGTGAGGTTTTTGGCAACCGCCATCTCGATACTAGAGCCGGGTAACCACTGCAGCTGCTGGTGAGTGCTGTGTTCTCTTTGGTATCGGCTGATTTGGGCAGACCGCTAATTCCCCCAAGAGCTTGTACCTGAGGATATCTTCATCTTGGCATCCTTTCTAATGTGCCTTGGGATGGTGGGTTGGAAGGTGTATAGAGTCATTAGTAGACAGTATAAAGGTACACCTCCACCCGAGCATGGGGAATGTGGCCCTTCAGTACCTGTTACTGGGTGATCCGAACAACCCACAAGGAACCTTTGCAAGGCCACTGTTCTGCAAGAGTTTGTCATGTAAAAAACCATGTAGCAAAAAGTGACATGAGAAAATGTTTACGCTGCAAACAGAAGTTCCTTTGCATGGTACGAGTGGACAGGAGACAGTTAGTCACTCCCATGGACACAATAACACACCAACATTCTTCAAGTCCTCACATCCCCTCCCCATGGGCAGCTCCCATGGTTGACCCAGCAACACAAAGTCACACCTAAGTTCTCCTGTGGGCTCACATTTTCCCATCATCCACTTCAGATGGATTCTCAACAATACAGAGGGCTGGGGGGGTGGGGTCACTACAATGTCACTGGAAGATTAGGGCTGCTGCAGGCTTCAGAAGGCCATGTCGCCTCCTGCTTAGGCAAGTGCCTGCAGATGTCTAACACAACTCCTTTGGGAGGCTCGTAGGCACTTTCATCAGCCAGCCCTAAGTTCCTAAATTATTCTTTCACCAGTGAAAGCTACAGAGAAAAAGAGGAGAAAGTGGCCAGTCTGGAGGCATGTGGAGAGGCCCTCACAGTTATCTGGGGAACTAAAAGAAGTGATCCATTTGGTTTAACACTTGTTTATTTATTGTATGTATGGCACTGTGTGCATGGGTGTGCACGTGCACACGCAGAGTCAGGGGACAATTTGCAACAATCAGTTCTCTCCCTTTACCATGCGGGTTCCAGGGATTGAGCTCAGTCATCAGACATGGCAGCAAGTCTCTACTTTCTGAGCCAAGTTGCAGGCTCAAGGCTGATCTATTTGGTTGCTAGGAAAATGATGTCACTACAAAGGAAAACATGAATGTTGACAATCGTAAAAATCCTACTGTTCCTTGGAAGGCACTGCTGCCTTTCTCAGTTGTGTTAGGCCAACACTGTAAGAATAGGTGAGTCTCAAGAAGACAGCCCTAAGAGCCACCTGTTCCTCTTGTCTGCCTTGGCCCTACTGACTTAACTATGTATCCTACCTGTACTCTTCAAGGTTATAGGAAGGATGAGAGTGCCTACCTTCCTGCTCATATGTCCTGGCTGTGGCCAGCAGGGCCTCAGTGGTCTTCTCCTTCCATGGCCTGTCTGAGTGCTGGCCCAGCACCTGGCCTCCTTGAGGACCAACATACTCACTCTCTCTCGCTCGCCACCAACCACAGGCCAGAGACAGCAAGGCCAAGGAATACAAGGCTCTGGGCCACACAGGCAAAGACATATGTAACTACAGTGAAGTTGCGGGCCTCTTATTCCTGCCATTACACTAGGTTGTGAATTTTCTAGTTCTTTGCCACAGTGAATAAGCTGCTCTCACAGCAAAAACTGAGTATCTCAGCCATTGCCTGACCCATCACCTGCAGCCTGGAACCATTGGCTTTCCCTTATGAAGCACAGATACTACTGTACCAGCCTGGCATCCTCAGCAGGCACCTATGACAGGGGTTGCCTCTGGAGCAATTACATGACTGTGGGGGGAAGACAGGTACCTTTTTTTTTTTTTTTTGAGACAGGGTTTCTCTGTGCACCCCTGACTGTCCTGGACTCACTTTCTAGACCAGGCTGGCCTTGAACTCAGGGGATCCGTCTGCCTCTACCTCCGGAGTGCTGGGATTAAAGGCATGCGCCACCACGCTCGGCAGCAGGTACCTCTTTACTTCATAGCTCTCCACGATTTACAGAAATGTTCTTCAGCTACTGAGAAGTTCCTGTTTCGCTAAGAACATGACTGGATGGACTTTCTTTTCAGGCTAGCCTGGGGACCTGCCTGACTCCCAAACTTCCACAAAATGCTATGTATGCAAGCTGGGCACCTTAAGTACTGACATGCTTACTCTCTCTTGCTCATCATCAACCACAGGCCAGAGGCTGTTTAATCCAAACACCAGGGCCAGGGTGGGAGAGGCAGCAAGATGTCTGAGTTCATGGTCAGCCTGGCCTACATAGCAGGTTCTAAGACAATGAGGGCTAAATAGTGAGACAGTCTCAAAAACAAAACAAAACCAACAAACAAAAAACAAAACAACTTAAAAAAAGCAGCATGCATTCAGAGTGAGAAAAAACACTGACACCACTCTTAGCTGCAGAAAATGCAGACACTCCTTACACTGTATACATCTGCCTGCACAGGAAGGATCTGTCAGCTGCCCCGCTGGCAGGCAGCAAGTGTCCGTGACTCAACATTTCCCAGGCAGAGGAAAATTGGTACACATGGGGCATGTGAATCTGTACACAAGCACACACCAGGAAGAGTAGAGAGGGCTGAGGAGCCGGACGGTCAATCTTACTGGAGGGTCTGCAGCTAGCACACACCATACCAGGGGCCTCTGGGACACTACTGTGGAAGTGCAGCTAAGAAACAGAACGTAGGCCAGCCCTGTTGTATCCAGATGTCTTCTTGGTACAAGAAACACTGGACTTGCCTCAGAAACCTCCTTAGCTGAAAATTTTGTCAACATCTCAGGAGATTTGTCCACAGAACACAGATCAGTTCATCCTGTCCACAGGATGCCTGTGGGTGGGGGTGAGGGGTATGATTTCTGCTTGAGACTTCCAGGAAAGAGTCCTGGTTGTACTGGATACTGGTTTCTTAGAGTCTAAAAGCAAATATGGAAGGATCTGTGAGAGAACACAGCCCGGGAGTGCTGAGAGACAAGTGATTCAACGTTGGGCCACAGGCTGCATGGGAGAGCTGCAGAAATCACTGAGAGTCACATTTCCACACATATCAACAGCTTCCTTGGATAGAACAGGCTTCCAGAGCAAAGAGACCTAGACAGGACCCATGGGGGTGCAGCCTAACCACCAGCATGTGACTCGCAGGGGCACCCCTGCGGCCACATCTTGGCCCACACAGGGATATTACTCAAAAGGTCTCACAAACACACGCCATTACTGTTGTGAATGTCACCAAGCCTGGAGACTCTAAAATGTGACTAATTTCCAGTCCTCAGCTGCAGAAGCAGTGTAAGGCCATGATACAGGGAGGGAGGAAGTGGGCTGAGTTACAAAACATACTTAAAGAGTGACCTCCTTCTTAGCAGCTCCACATGAAGGCTGCGGGAAGACAGGGTGTGGCTCCTCCCACATCAGGATAAAATGTATGCCTGGTCCCAGGGTTCTCTTGCAAAGATCTAGTTTTCAGAGAGTCCTAGTATCCTCTTGGGACACATGCTGACAACAGTTCCCCTAAACTGTCTCCGCTTTCTAAGGCCATGTTCATTTGATGGGCTGTAATGAGAGCCATCAATGGACCCCAAATGAGGGCACCTGGGCATTTCATGATAAAGACATCACTGTTTCAATCTAAAGAGCCAGAGGTTAGACCACAAAGCTCTGTATCTGCTAGAAGGGTATGCTGCACAGCCTCTGCCTACAGTCCTCCAAGCTCTACTGTGACATGGACACGGTGTGGACACGGGCCTGTGGTGGGCCGAGTTCCACGCTCTGCCAGCCTGAACTCCCACTCATCTCTGACAACCAAGAGCAAGGGGCAAGCCCCCACACAGTTCATTTTAAACTTTCAGAGGACAAAAAGCCACAGTACTGCCAGCCAGGAGATGACAGAGGCCAGAAGGCTCCTGGCTGTCTAGACACAGGCGGGCAGCTCCCATCAGCATGTGCAAATGGCCCTTATGATTCTAAGGCTCTTTGAGTTGCTGTAACCTAGGGCAAAACTACACAGCAGAATGTCAAGATGCATCCTTTGTCCATCTTTCAGATGCCAATCTGGTACACAGGAAGACAACCCTTTGCTCCGGACGGCCCTTGCCGACCAGCATAGCCATCCATTTGAGAATGCTTCATTTCACTCTTAGGGGCTGTAGCATTTATTTGGATATTGTTAAGTTTCAGGACAATACTAGGCTTCGTTCAAGAGACTAGTTTGTTCCCTGCATGTGTGTAATCATTAGTCTACAGAAAGCCAGAGCCTGCAACCATTAGCCTCCAGAAAGCTTGTGAGCACTTGTACTCTGTGTAAGTCCATCATCTCACACTGACTCTGGGCTGCCCAGGTGACTCACTTCAACCCATGGCACCCAAGAAACAGGCACTGTCCACATACGTTTAAGACTTGTTAAAGCCAGAAGTGGACGGAGAGATGGCTCAGCAGCTCATATCAATTGTACATCTTCCAGGACTCAAGTTTAGTTCCCAGTACCCATACCGGATGGCTCACAGTCGCCTGTGATCCCAGTTTTGGTGGATCTCACTTCCTCTTCTGGCTTCTGTAAGTACTTGCACTTAAACACACACAAAAAAATTTTTTTTAAAGTAAATCCAAAAAGAAAAGGGCAGTTCTAGCTTTGTAGAGATTTGTGTGACTTCGCTTTGTCGTCAACCATGATGTCCAAGAAATGACAAAAGGACTGTTCTCACAGATCAGTCTATTCCAGAGTGGATAGTGCAAACTGGCATCCCATACCATGGTGTATGGAAAACAAATACTTTGTGGCATTGGTGTGAACACAGCCAGGAAGCCAGCAAGACTCAGAGATGTTACTGGAGCTCTGAGAAGGATGCAATGTCTCCTCCTGAGGCTGTGCGAGGGGGATCAGGCCAGGGGTCATCAGAGCCTTCAGTAAGCCCACAGCCCAAATGCCACATGAAATTCCAGCATGAACCTGTGCACATGCCAGTGAGAGTTTCACACTGGATGCTAAGAGCACCACTGTCCCCAACCATGGAGAGAAGAAAGGGGTGGGGGCAAGTGAGTTTTCGAGCACAGAAGCAGAGAAGACATCCCCAAGTCCAAATAACACTGCACCCATCATGAAAAAGTTCCTTGCTGCAGCTTCTCCCACCAGTGGAAGACCTGGCCTCAATCAAATGCAGACAACAGAGGCAGGTAAGCCCTGGGATGAATGAGGGTCTTATGCAAGGTGTGGCAGTCTGACCCTTTCTTGAGAACTTGGGGAAAATTTCAACAGCCTGTTAGTTGCCTTTTGTGTAGAGCTGGGGTTACAGAAGGCAGACAGGTTTCTGGAACAGACTAAGCCTTGATACAATGAAGGCCATCAAGAGATTTTTTTTCTTTTTTTAAAAAGGATTGTACAATCTTGAACTAAAATGCTAGAAGGTTCAGAATGAAGCCTGGTTCCTGAACCTGACTCTAGGCATGTCAGGAAGGAAGCAGGACAAGGTGGCAACACAGTAGCTAATACAGGCCATTTCTTGAGGGAGAGAGAAGCAAGGACCCCCAGATTCCCTGTGGCCAGGGCAGGGTCCATTAGGAGTGGGTACTTGGGTGAACTTCAGAACTCCCATGGGCCAGTTATTGCCACCATGTCTCGTTCCTCTCCATCTTTTCAGAATGTAGAGATCTGCTGCGATTCTGTCACTGGGTCACCGCTACATGGGATGTGGGTGTAATCCACCTCATCTCCTGAATCCCCTGCCTCTGACAGTGAAGACTGGTCCAAGAACTTCCTCCAGGTGTGCCTAAACAGGGGACCACATAATGAACTTCCAGTCTGAAGCCCCAAAGACTTTAGACTCTGGGGAATCCTGGGATAGGCTGTGGGAGGGCAGACTCAAGCCAGAAGAGCTCAAAGAAGCCCTGCAAAAACTGTGCCCTGGTGGCGTTTGCACCCTTATGGCCGCTGGCTTACCGTAACTAGTAGGATGTGGTGGGATCATCTGTGCTAGTTCAGCCTCAGCTCAAAGAGCCAGACATCCAGCTTTAGCACCCCATGGGACATCAAGACTGTCCCACTACAGGCAGAGGCGGGAAGGGGGACCCTGAGACTGCCTGAAGGGGGTACCAGGCACCTAAAGGATGACTGTCATTGTCTTCTTGCTGATCTCTGCCTCCTCCTTTAGCTTTGGTGCTCCAGCCCCAGAAGTCCTTATGGCACACAAAAGAGTCCTTGTCCCAGAACCCCAAGAATCTGATAAATAACAAGCCACTGTTATTTTATATCACCAGGATTTGGTTCAATTACTAGCACTGGATAGCCAAAACACAAGGCAGTTACAGAAGCAATCATCTGGGTTTCTGCTCATGGCCTGGAGGTTTTGCTGCCTCCCTAGGAACTTCTTCCCCACTAGACCACCTAACTGTAAGACCTCCATTTCCTTAAGAAATTTAAGGGCTTTGTGACAACTCTCATTTTCCTTGGAAGTGACCAGCGTTGATCTAACTGCCACACCTGATTCACTGACACACTGCAAAGACCGTGGTTAAAATGACAACTGAAATTATCAGGGTCCTAGGAAGAGATGTCTCACTTTTTCCTTAGGTATCCTCCATGGCACAGCAGCAAAATCTGTCTACCACACTGCAGTCTCTTTATTCGTCATGTGTATGCTTCTGGTCCCAAGAGGTCATTGAAAGCCAAAAGCAATGTTAAGTGTACAAGCTTTAAATAACTTACTAAGTTAATGTAACGAATGTAAGTGCAGCCTGAAATCCATCACTCACTGCTGGCCGCAGCCCCAAGCTGTGATAAAACACCACTCATAAATTTATATTAAAACGCTGCTCGATAGCAATTATTTACCAACAAAGATTTATTGACTGCATTAGAGTCTGGGGGTCTTTCCCAGTCAAATCAGTCTTTGAGTTTCAGGGGCTGAATGGTGCTGGTCTCTGCTCAGAGAAGTACTGTCGTGATAGACAGGGAACAGTTCATAGCAGTGGGGCACCAGCTGAGACACGGCCACCCATGTAAAGACCAGATGATCAGCCAACTTGGCCAGCCCAGGTCCCTTGCCTCCCGGCAGCATGCCCTGTAGTGAATAGTAAGAGCTTCTGAAATACAGACTCTTGAAAGAGGCATACAAAATCAGCTTAAAGACTTGCTTTGGTCAGGAACACCTGGCAGTGCAAGTAGTCCTGGTGAGCAGGTGTGCCTCAGGAGGATGGCGTAAGGTTGGTCAATGAGAATACAGCCTGATGCATAATTAAGGACATCGGAAATATAAAGGAAGGCCTGGAAACCCCGAGAGAGATCTTTTTTGCTTGGCATTGCTTCACATCACTGCTCATCATGGCTTTACTTTGAAAGACTCCAGACAGGGCCCTGTCAAAGGGTGTGGCTGCTAAAGCCAGAGGGCCGAGACCCACCAGAGACTGCGTTGCCAAGTGAGAGACAGCAATGGCCAGCTCCTAGAATGCACAAACATAGCACCAACCCCGAGCCATCAGCAGAGTGCTCCAGCCTAGGCACCAAAGCCATATGCAGTGCTGGACCTGCCAAGAGGAGGTTTGGAAAAACTGGGTGGACTTAAGAAACAAGTGGTAATTGCGGCCCCTGCCCCATGTAATTTTGGCAGTCTCTGATGGACATGTTGGTGGGAGGCGGGCAACAAGCGGGGCCAAGGCCTAGGTGGGCGGAGCCCAGGAAGGCCAAGAGAAGCAGCACCTGACAGAGACAGAGCCCTGCCAAAGGGTATGGTTAAAAAGGCCAGAGACCTGACAGGGGCCTCTGTGCCAAGAGGGCACGCACCAACTGCTGGTGTCAAAGTCACGTGGACAGAAAAGGCCCAACCTCAAGTTGAGGTGTGCCAGAGGCCTATACAGAATCGGGCAGGCTAAGGAGAGCGGTGGCAGGCTGGCTGGCTGTGCTGTCAGCTGCAGCAGGAGCAGAGCGGCTGAGGGAAACTAGCCTCACAGGCCAGTGGGCAGCCCTGGTGCTAGGCCCAGACGGAGGAGGTGGACTCCAAGCAGAAGTGAGGCTGCCACAGCAATGCCATAGCCAGGTGACCACGAGCGACTGATGATTGTGGTGTTCCTGCAGAGAGACTGCTGACCAGCTGCCCCCAAAGGACCTTCCCCTGAGGATGTCTTGATCTGGGTATCCTTTCTAAAGTGTTAGGGTTGGTTGGTAGGTGTTTATAGATATTAATAAATAGTTATAAGTTATGCTTACAGTGCCCCTTACCTGGTTTTATATACATCTGGGAAATGCATACAGTGTCTCATTTAAGAGAAGCACACATGAGATTTAGCAGGAACCAAAAATGAGCTACTGTATATCTAACTTTCTCCTACTGGGCCCCATGATTTCATGGTTCCACCATCTTCTTATAGTGCCACAGGTTGGTGACCAAGTCCTCCAAACACAGGACCTGGGGGACACTTATACAAACCATAGCATGCATTTACAACCAGCTTAAAAACCTAAAACAAGAGAAACAGCGTTGACTCCCCTCCTCCAATCAAGTATAGAAGGTAACATTTTGCCAGAAATGTGGGAAGTTTCTACTTATCAAAAAACAAGTTAAGTTTATTGCATGTACTTACTACAGACCTAGCTGCTCAGAAGGCTAAAATAAGTGTCAAGACAACACAGTGAGTCTCTGGGGTTACACAATGAAACAATCTCAGAAACAAAGAGGACGGCTGGAGTTCTGTGTGGTTCTAAAAGATGTCAAGACATAAGTGAGCTTTATCAGGTGACATCCCAAAGATTTGGCTGCCAATCACTAAACTGCTGGGTTTACAACAGATATTCTTAATTCTAATTAAGATTTTCCCCAAACATTGTCAGTCAACTTGCTATCACTGTGACACGAAACCCCAAGAGGATCAATTTAGGAGGAAAGGTTTATTTTGGCTCTGGTTGTAGGAGTTTCATTCCAGGGTCTCTTGGTTCCATGGCTCCGAGCCTATGGCATTACAGATCATCATCATGAGAGTTCATGGTGGCCAGGAAGCAAAGAAACAGACAGGAAGGGGTGGATGACTAATTATCTCCCTCTAGGCCACATACCCAATGACCTAACTTTCTCCCACTGGGGCCCATATTTCATGGTTCCACTATCTCCTTATAGTGCCACAGGTTGGTGACCAAGCCTTCCAAACGTGGGACTTGGGGACACTTACACAAACCATAGCATGTATGTTGCAACTGGGTGTAAACACCTAAAATAAGTGGTAAATGGATAGAATTCCACCACTAGAAACCTGGCTGGCACAGGAGCTGTGCCAAGAGCATCATGTTTACTTTTAATGTGTCCCCCTGCATCCATAGGGGACCAAGAATTGGGTCCACTCTATTCTACTTTCTCAAATGTGCAAAGCTGCCTCATGCAGGTAGCAGTACATAAGTCTCCAAGAAGAGGCCTGGACCTCAAGGCACAGGAAAAGAGGGTGCTGCACCCCTGTGGCTGGCTCAGGGGACAGAGGCACCCCTCTTGTCAGTAAACCACTCTGGCACAGTGGGAGCCAGTGCTGATCCCGAGCATTGGTGAGTACTCACATCTGACCCACAGCCACTGTATGGCTTTCACAACCTTTATCTGTTTGCATAGTAAGAAATTTAAGGGCTCTGTGATACCTCAAATTATCCCTCTTGTCTTACTCAGAAATGGCCAGGGTTGATCTAATTGCTGCTCTTCAGTTACTGATGCATCAGAGAGACTGTGATTGTAATGATCCCCAACTAAAACCCATCAGGGTCCCAGGCGGGCGCCTGCATTTTGTTCAAGCACTGTCTTAGAAGCGCAGTGACTGTCACTGCAGCCTCTTGTCTTTTGTGATCTTGTCTTGAATATGGTTATCTTTTTTAAAAAAAATTATTTTTGCATGAGTGCTCTCCTTGCATGTATATGTGTGCAATGTGTGTGCCTGGTGCCTCTCAGAAGTCAGAAGGGGGCACTGGATCCCCCAGAACTCGACATGGCTGTGAGTGAGCTACCATGTGAGTGTGGGGAGTTGAACTTGGGTCCTCTGCAAGAGCAACAAGTGCTCTTGGCCACTGATCCATCTTCCCCCCTCCCCCGAGATACAGCCCTCTTAACAGCCTCTCCCTACACAGCACTGGACAAAGGGTCTGAACACTCTACAGGACCATGGCTGGAACACACCGGCCAGTGGGCCAAGTCTAAACTTCTAAACTCTGCTTGTAAATACAGTTTTATCAGAACATAGTTGAACTCACTATATCCTGTACAGAATAGATAAGCAATTAAGGACTGATATCTGTCCTAGTTTCTAGTGATAAAACTCTTACCAAAACCACTTCTGGAAAGAAAAGGACTTATATCAGCTTATAGGTTACAGTCCATCACTGAGGGAAGTCGGGGCAGAAATTCAGGCATGAATCGACTGGCAGGAATGAAAGCAAAGACCATGGGGGAAATTTGCTTACAGGCTTGCTCAGCTTTCTTTTTAAATTTATTTATTTTTATTTCATGTATATTGGTGGGTTTTTGTTTTTTTGTTTTGCCTTCATTTATATCTATCTGTATGAGGGTGTCAGATCTGGGAGTTACAGACAGTTGTGAGCTGCCATGTGGGTGCTGGGTATTGAACCTGGTCTTCTGGAAGAGCAGTCAGTGCTCTTAACTGCTGAACCATCTCTCCAGCCCTCAGCTTGCTTTCTTTTTTTGGTTTTTTGAGACAAGGTTTCTCTGTGTAGCCCTGGCTGTGCTGGACTCACTTTGTAGACCAGGCTGGCCTTGAACTCGCAAAGATCCGCCTGCCTCTGCCTCCCAAGTGCTGGGATTAAAGGCGTGCGCCACCACCGCCCGGCTTAGCTTGCTTTCTTAAACAACCCTAGGACCACATGTCCAGGGGTGGTACTGCCCACTGTGGCCTGAGACCTAAATCAAAGATTAATCAAGAAAATGTCCCACAGACTTGCCTACAGGCCAATCTGAAGGAAGTACTTTTTCTTACATTTTTGGCTGTGAGCCACCTCTGCAGCCCAAAAAGGATTTTTTTTTCTCAATCCAAATTCCCTATTCCCAGAAATGGCTAAGTTTGTGTCAAACTAACAAAAACGAACCGGCACAGTCCTACAAGCTATGGCACCTATGTGGTCTTTTCCAGAGGGGGCTGGTGAAGACCTTCCACAGGAATGAAAAGGATGAGAAGAGCCCAGCCGCCATCTTGCTTGAAATTGTAAAACTCCATCCTTTCTCTTCTTGTTTCCTTGTACCCCATTTGTACCTTGGCTTCTACAGGGAGCTGCAGGGTCACAGGTCGGGGCCTCACAGTTTCTGTTTAAACAAGCAGAGGCTCCCTTCAGCAGCTGCTGCCGCAGGGTGCCCAACATCCTGGTCCAGATGTGGGAGTCCTGACTCTCGGCTCCCCAGAATGCAAATGCTGACGGGACCTCTGCATAGGAAATTACATCAAAGGGAGGCCACCACGTGGGGGAGGGGCTCCAATGAACACACACACACACACACACACACACACACAAATGTGCTTATGAGGAGAGGAAAGTGGAACATGAAGGTGGCCATCTACAGACCAAGGGAGAGGGCTCAGGAGGCACCACTTCCCATACCTTGACACCGGACATCCAGCCTCCAGAGCAGTGAGGAAAATTGGTTTAAGCCCAAGCCTGGGACCTCTGCATGCTGGTTTCAAATAAGCAGTGCAAAGGCATATGAATAGGGCTGTGCAGCATCCTGGGACAGAACAGAACACACAGCAGCGCTAGACATGGAAGGGGGCACACGTCTCTCCCCCCACACACATACAGGCTGCACGGTCTGCCTTCAGTCTCCCTCCCACAAGGAGCCATGCTTGCTGGTGTGTCTCAGGCGTTTCATGCCAGCTCACTCTACAACTCATATGGTATGTTTCCTTGCGGACTGGCTGTTTCCAGGTTCTGATCGCAGGACCACACAGGGTGTAGGGTCAGACACTGACCAGCACCTCACAGGGTGTAGGGAGGAGAGACATGTGGTAGAAATGCCAAGACTACCAATTCACCATGGGTCAAGATAGCTTGTCATCTAAGGTATAATCGATTTTTAACTGGCCAAAGTCAATCAATAACAGAAAAATCATTAGCTGTGTACAGGGAGACAATCCCAATTACCTGGCCTTTCCACATCCCCCCCACCCCTGAGAGGAAAAAACTTATGGGAGATCACTTACAAAGCACTCAGATGTACCTTCTGATGGCTGATGGCCAGGAGACATAAGTTCCACCTCCTTCTAAATCAGTTCAACTTTCTATCTAGTTTAAGAGTGTTTCCATAGAAACAGCAGGGATGCCTCCAAAACATTCTCTCTCTCTCTCTCTAATGTAGGACCAGATACTGCACAAACAGAGGCCTCTTCCCCAGCCTGCTCTGCGCAGGGCCCAGGTGGGGGAGGGGACGCAGGGATTATTCTAGATCTTTCACTGGCTCCCCGGTGACCCCCCTCCCTGTTCTGGTTAGTAATATTTCTGTCATTCTGCCAGGTTGCCGGGTACAAAGGGTTACGCTTTAATTGAGCTGTCAGCATCTCCAACCATCCTGTAAAGCTCCGATTATGCACGGCGGGGTTAGTGACACACTGGTTATTGTGGATGCCCTATTTGCGAAACGCAAACCTGCACCCCACACAGGTCAGCTCACCCGCGCGACCTTCCTGTCATTAGCCGCGTCTATTCCTACCTCACTGCTGAGAAAAATCACACAGCATGGGCTTCAAAGCTCAGGCTGGGACTGGATTCGACCAGGAGCTAATCACCCACAAATCCAGCTCAAATGGCAACAATTGGTTAAACCGCTCCCCTCTCCAGAGCTCAGCAGTAATTCGGGATCATAAAGAAAAGAATTAGTCAGCCAACTGCCCCGAAACGCAAGCTTTGTGACCGACACACTTCACATTTTAATAATGACGGACAGAGAATCCAATTTCATACAGTCACCCGAATAACAAGACCAGACACCAGGGCCATGGAGATGGGGGTGGGGAGAAGTTCGCTGTGCTCCCTTCCCTGAAGGGAAAAAAAAAACCAACCTGACCGTAAGTGTTGCTGGCACCAGGACTGCCTAGTGCCATGGAGGCTCAGTCCAAGTTAAATGTGGATGGCGGGAAGAAGAGGTGGGGGGGGGATACCAGCAGAGAAACTATTATACAGTGCAATGTCAAAGCAAGACCCTCAAGAAACCCCAAAACCCTGTCATCTAGGAAGCAGCCTTCCCCACCAGACCTGGCAGGTCCCATCTTGAAAGTAATATCTCCATGGGTTGTGCCGGTTTCCTTCCCTTGTGCTCTGTTGGTCCCTGATGGGATTTTCAGCATCAGGAAAGCTGGTTTCTGTACACTTTATCACCTCTCTGCTCCTCCTGCCCTGACCACCCTGGAGGCCAGACCCACAAATGAAACCGGAGGTTCTTATGGTCTTCTACAGATGGACTCCATTCCTCCCGCTACTATAGAAAATTACACTTAGTGTCTCTGCCCTGCTGGCCTAGGAAGCATGTGAATGCACCCAGCCAGTCTTGCATAAGGTTATCATCAAGCCCCTGGCAGGATGGCAGGGGTTTTGCAAAGATGCTGATGACTTACCAACTGCAATGGGCATGGCACGGCAGAGAGGAAGCCTGCAAAGCCAACAACAAAATCCTGCTGCTGCTTTATTCCAGCCACGACCCCTGCACGCCACCGGCACTGCAGGTATCATAGGCTCACAGTGACAGCCTATCGATTCCCGTGGGAACGGTGAGTCTGGGAGCTTGGACCCACCTGTTAGGAGTCAAAAGCTAATGTGTCAGGTGTGTTACAGAGTTGATTTTTCTAAGATGCACTTAGTGTCTGCTGCACCGGAGATGGGTCCTTTGTCCACAGCCCATGCTTTCAAATACGTAATATTCTCAGAATACACCCTATGCTATCCTTCTGTGTATCTCTCCCTGAGTTCTCAGAATTTGCTGTCTTCTTGTCTCTAGGGGGCCACCACTCGTGTCTTAGAACCCATTGCTTTTTACATCATGCTCATCCCCCAGGAGGGTTCAACCTCCCCCACACTGTGCTGACCCAAAGGCAGCTCCTCTTCACCTGCCCGGACTCAGGCTATATTGAGCATGGCTGCAGAGTGTTGGGGAATGTCTTAGGTTACCTTTCCTGCTGCTGTGATAAAATACCCCAACGAAAGTAACTTACAGGAGAGGGAGGGTTTGATCTGGCTCACAGTTGAAAGCATCAGTTTAACTGTAGGGAAGCAAAAGTGGAGGGGGTGTGAGGCAGCTGATCACATGGCCTCCACAATCAGGAAGCAGAGGGTGACGACTGCACGCAGCCACTCGCTCGGCTCCCCTTCTCCACTTGCACAATCCAGGATCCCAGCCAGGGAACGGAGCCACCCACAGTGTCTAAGTGGTTCTCACTTCCCTCTAGCTGCCTAGAAACACTAACCGGGTGTAATATACATCCAAGCACTTCCAATGCTCCCGAGCCCAAGAGAGACACACCTCACACACCTCCTCTCAGACAGTCTCAGCTTAAAGGCTCCTTGTTGAAGTCACAATGTGTCTGATACTGCTACCATATGCTGACACAACAGGGATGGGGTGTGTGTTGGGTCCTAAGGGAGCTGGATTATACTGGACTGCAGAGACTCAGCAGGACAAAGGTAGCTTTACACACTGACTCCTGGGTTAAATAAGACATACCATCAACATTAACTTCACTTTTTATTTTTTTCTAATGTAAAAATACCTGGAAACACCAGGTAGACTGAACAGGTCTCTACTCCATTCTGCTGTTCAGACAGCAACAGCCCAATGGTTTGGCCTTCATCTCTAAGTCAGTGGCTTTCTAGACAAGCTCGTTCTTACCTTGCCAACTCTATACACTCCAAGCTTTGCAAATAAATATTTGTAAGTGCTTGATGAATGACTGACGGCTTACAACCATTACCATGAGTGGGGGTTAAATATTGAGGCCAAGGAATAGGAGCACTAAGAAAGAAAGGCCTAACTCACATGGTCTGTGGGCTCCACATACCACCCCAATGAACACACACACACACACCTACCTACCTTACACTACAGGGCTCGTAAGTAGTATGCACATGGCAATCTAAACACTCAGTCTCCCCAAACAGGTCCAGTGTATGTAGCCCAAATACACCCCCCCCAATCGTGGCTGAGGGACACTGGAGTAGGGCCTCACATCTCCAGTGGAAGCTGAGCTGTGTATTACAAGAAGACAAAGGCAAGTCAATCCAGACACAGAGGACCGTGGTGGATAAACCTGGAAAGGTACTGGCCTTCTTTCTGGCAAAGCCTGGAACAAGATGTGCTCAGACCAATGACCACAGGTAAGTGCATACTTAAAAAACACAAAGTACTGGGCTTTAGGTGGGCATCCAAGTCTTTACCCACCTTGATCACAGACAGTGCTGGCAGCTCAGAAGCATGTGCTACACAGCCTAGCAGGCAGCCTGCTATGTGCTACAGTCAGCATAGAAGGGCCCTGCTGCTAGATGGAGGATGGCAAGGCCTGGTCCAGGAGCAGCCCTCCCCCACCCAAGTTACCCCAAGCTGCGGCATGGATATTCCCATATCCCACCATCAGCAGATCGTGACAGCCAGGTTAGACACTAGAGCCAACACTGCTAAGCGATTTCTCAGAAATCTGAAAATGTTCATGGATTAGAAGTGGGATTAGGATCTGGAAGACTGGATCTGAGGGTCGCCACACTGGTTCTCTGTGCAGAGCTGCTGATGGACACCGAGGCACAGCAACTCTGAGTGCCCTGGCCTCTGCTGCGCTCATTTTCAGTGGAAGACTGGCACCTGCCAGAGGACTCCTCTGACAAAAGGAAAAGGCACAAATACAGGCACCAAGGACTCTCAGAAGCAGTATACAGGCTCCTGGACAGTCCCTACCCTTCTGTGTGATTCTCTTGCAGACTCCATGTCTTCTCCCTTAGTTTCATGTGGAAATGCCAGCAAGCTGGAGACCACAAGTGAGTGGGCTTAATCACAGTCAGAGCCGTCACCAAGACCAGGCTTCAGAGAAACTAAAGGACCACTATCACCAAAACTGCCAATAGCAGTGGACAAGTTCCCAAGCCTATCTGGAACTAAAGCAACATAGAGAGCGGTTGGCACACGTACCCTGCAAAATCATGCACGTTGGGACACAGCCTACAGTTAATACAGAGTAGCTTATAGGTGCCTCATCTCTACCAAGCACCCCTACGGGAACCCTGATATCCTGACGCCCTAACTTAGAGGCTGCCTGACAACAAAGTGGAACAGCTACGAGCATGGAACATGGTTACTAATGATGGAGCAAACTACCACGGTGCCTAAAACACCTTACTGACAGAAACCAACACACCTGGACAAGGTACACACGGAAGAGGACATGTGATCAGACTCCACTCCAAGTCCTCAGATGCCCACTGATGGTCTCCAAGGAGGGTGGAGTCACACCAAACAAATGCCTGGCATATCCCGCTTTTTAAAATGGACTGGAGTGGCCCTTCTTGAGAAGCTGATTGCTAATCAGGGCACCCTGATGATGAACAACTGCAAACCTTGTGTCAGCAAGTTAAAAATGGCCTTATTGTTTCTGTGTGAGAGTCACTTAAGTATATGCTATATGTAGACACTGTATTTCACGCCCCATTTAATGTAACATATTAGTGGATTCAGTCATCAAGGAGCAAGCGTCCCCTTGCCTGTCTCAGATATTGTGAGGGCGTGGGAGGGGCTCCTGGGTGGAAGAAGAGGAGAGCTTGGAGGTTCCCTGACTGTGAGAGCAGATATGTGGCCCTCCTCATCTATGGGCCTGTCAACAGTCTTAAGTAATTGCATGTCAACAATGCAGCAGCAATTCTTAGTAAATCCTGATTCTGCAAGCATACTTGCTAATTGAACCATTATTTGGTGTGTTGTTCATCTAATTTATTGGAGATTACTCAAAAGGGCCACTGCATAGCGCAGGCTTTCTGTAATTATTTGACTGATTTCACTTCAGCGTTAAAAAAAAGTCACAAATATTTATCAGGAGAAACGGAATGACACTGCCACAGGTCTCTGCCGAGAATCAGTCTGTCAAGAGCCTCTTGGAATCTCAGGCAAGGGCCCCATATGGTTCCTGGGCTGAGGATGAGACAAAAGAGCAGGCTACTTCCCTTGCTGGATTCCCTTCTTACTTAACAGTAACCATCTTAGATACTGTCACTGAAATGTCTGTCTGTAACCTGGGAGCGGAGGATTCAGAGACAAGAAGGTGGTTAGGGACCTGTGTGGCTAGAGGAAATCAGCCTGTGCACACGGCATGCACAGTCCGCATGGAAAAACAGGTACTGACAACTCATGACTTCAACTTGTTCAGGATAGAGCTAGAGGAAACAGAAGTGGTACTCTCGGAGGATGACTTTTTTGAGGGAGCTTGCAATTACATTTACCATTTCACCTTGACTGATGGGATACTCAGGAGAGCTGCAATTTAAATGACTAAGTGTGTATTTTCTGCTATAACGCCCCTTTCTGTTGTTTAACACTTAGCTAGCTCATTGTTCCAATGAGGATTTGAGTTACTTTCTGTAGGTAAGGAGGAGGAGGGCAGGGAGATGAAGGTGAAGAAGTCAGGCTTGGTTTAGCACTGCAAAGGACTTAAGCCAGACAGGAGGGCAGTGTGGGAGGGGAGGTTAATGGGCTGGTGGGTTGGTAAATCCAGCCTGGTGCCTTCTTGTAGACCTGCATATAAGTGGTGGGGTGGTGGAGGGTATAGCAGCAGGCTAAGGACTTGGTTGTCCTAGAACCCAAGCCATTGCTCCTCAATGCCCACAGAGGCGCTGGTCTGAACATCGAATCACACCGCATCAAGTCAGTCTTTTGAATCTCGTGTGGTACTATGAAGGGTGGACGACGGCTCCTCAGACAATAGTTCAGAACTTATTCAGCAAAGCTTGCGATTTTTTCCCCCCTTCAAAGGTTGAAGTTTGTTCTGCAGATAAAAGCAATGCCTTTGGGAAAATAACTCTAAGGTTTTCCTTCTTGACAAATTGAAGTGGCTCTGAGAATCAAGTCACCATTGTGCAGGGTTCGGTCAACTGTGGAAATAACAGGAAGGCAGGGAAGACAGAACTTTTAAAGAAACAGCTCGGGGGGAAAAATAAAAAAATAAAAACAGGCAGCAAGACAGCCGATGCCAATTAGTCCTCCCTCCCTGAATGCTGGCAGACCCAAAATAGTAGCCAGTTTTGTAGAGGCAAGATGCTTCTATTCTGGACAGGAAAGGAACAAAGATAAGGCCTGCACATTTTAGGGCATGGCTCCTATGTGGCCTGGGAAGAGCCCTTTTCTCCAACCACAGATCTGTTCTTTGACCTCAGCAAACACTTCCTATTTTGCTTCTTTTAAAACTTCCCACGGGTGGATAGAAAGTTAATAAAAGAAACAATATGTATTTAAAAAAAAAAAGGCAAGGTGCCCAGAGTACGGCTAATGGAATTTGATGCTGGCTTTAATTTTAATGAAGAAAGTTGCCAGTAGCAACAGAACTGTCAACTGCCGCCGAGCGCCATTAATAAAGATCCAGACAACATTAGTGCCCGGCTCCAGTACAAAAGGTTCCCCTCGCTTCATGCTGTGCTAAATTGGCTGCCCAATTTTTCTTAAGTGTCCATTCTATTTAGAAGACAATTTATTAATTTTTGCCATTCATTGTCAGTTGACAGGCCATCATTTTGTAGCCCGAATTTTAGATGAAAACTAATTGAAAAGACTGGCGGTATTTATGAGGGGTATTATTTGTCAATTACAGCTGCAAATACTCCTTGCTCCCACCAACTTTGATGCCCCCCATCCTCTGGGTGTGGGCACTGTGACTGCTGGCATTAAAATATGAGCTGGTCTCGCCCGGCTCATCAATTTCGTAGGCACAGAGGAAAAGTACCTTTCCTTTTCTGGGGACCCTTCCTACTGGAAGGAGACACTGAAACTCATGACAAAGAATAAATCCACATCACACAACAATTACAATCACACACAAAACAGAATTCCTTGTGAGCTGGCTTACACTCACGGCTGGCTTCATTTCTGCACAGTTGCTGGAGCGACCACTCAAGGCCTGCAGTCCAAACAGATTCTGAAGTAATTCCTGCCTTCATCTCCAGGGTTTTAGAAAAATTCAAGTAGGGGTGCACTCACTCATAGGCTGTGCGTGCCAAAGTGGAACCGCACTGCCTTCCTTGCTTTAAGAATGATATGCTTTACCTTTTCGGAGAAAAATTTTTCCTGCCTGTAAAAAGTTCTCAGAACATTCCAACTGAAGCTTTTAAGAAGTTTATTTCCTTGAAAAATGTTAGGGGCAGTGAGATGGCTCACTAAGTATGGGCATTTTCATCTCAAGCCTGAGGTCCCCAGTTAGATCCCTAGAGCCCACATTAAGTAAGGTAGAAGCGTAAAACCAAGTCAACATCTTTCTATACACACACACGCCTAACTGAAGAAATAAATAAAAATGCCATGGTGCACATTATGTATTCTTTTAACGAATGCTATCACAACCCCAATAAGTGCATCTTAGAAATAACAGCAACTTGCTTATCAGTCAAAGAAAGACCTCAGAAATTACAATCATGTGTGGCCAACTTACGTTCCCTTCCTGGGATGACGCCGTTGATGAGGTCTGGTAAGGAATGCTATGCAGCCTGCGTGCTGTTCAATTTCCACTAACACAAAGTTAAAGGTCAGGGCTGTTAAGATGCATGTTTCCCAGAGGAATAAGAAGAAATGGAGTGACGGACGGCTGCTGCACACCAGGCCTGAGGCAGATGATGAAACTCCTTGGTGTTGAATGTAGCTACAGGCACCCAACGCAGCCAGCGGGTCCCAAAGGACTTTCTGCTTTGTTCCTGTTCACCACATTCAGGGTTTCATAGCCGCTTCTAGTCTTCCCTTACTAGACTTGACCTTGAACGTGGAAACAAACCACCAAGGCGTGCTGCTGCTTCACTTCTGTAGGCCATGCGTGTGGAAACACAGACAGGATATGTGTGTGCATGTGTATACACCCACCACTCTTCCTAGCTTCAGTTTTGAAAGTAGTTGCTGCAACAAGGGCAGAGCCTTCACAGTTACACATATTTCTGAGTGTCAGAGACAGGGGAAGGGAGGAACTCAAGCCTGCAGTATTCCTGAGGGTACTGCTCCATTAGAAGGCAGAGGCATAACACCTCATGTTAGTACAGGCCCACTTGTGCTGTAGAAGGCCACACCATCATTTGGGTGTGGGTCTAAGAGGCCGCTGTGCAGGGAGTTCCTGTTCAACATGGGCAGACAGATCCTGCCCTGAGACTTGTAGGTAAAGCCAGAAGTACTTAGGCTTTACGTACAAGCAAGCCTGGCCTCACCCGGTGTTAGCACGGTGTTAGTTCCCTGGTTCACGGAGATGAGTTTAACCCCACACAGTCTCCTGAGGCCTCTCTTGATTCTAATCTAGCCCCACTGGAGCCAATGTGAGCACTGTGCTTCCGGGCACTGTGCTTCCACTAATCAGAGCACTTGTGTGTTTGCAGGTCTGCAGGGTTAGCATCGGGCAGGAAGCGCTACCTGAAATTGCACTGCCCCGCGTTGTGTGTCAACTGTGTGTTCAGGGTCAGGTTTCAGACTGCGTGGGACAAGGGCCCTTCTGACTTCAGCCTGTGAAAACTGGGTAGTATTCAGCCAAGGCCAGGCCACCGTGTCCTTGGTCACAGGAACCACATCACTACTAGACAGCAGGCAGTCCACCAGGGCTATTCGCAGCAAATCTGAACCATTTCTGGTCTTTGGTTTGAGGCTACTGTTGCCAAGTTCAGGGGCCCAAGCTGAAGTGTATGTGGCCTGACAATGCACAGAGCCTGACACTGGCTCCAGCCCAACTGAGATCAGAAATGACGTGGAAATGACAAGTGTAAAGAGCAGAAGGACCTCTGAAGTGTCCTGCCACCATGACCACAGCGGCAGGAAGAACAACTGCGTGCCTGGTGCCATTTCAGCGGATGCTACAGGACCCGTCTGGTGCTCGGCTGGACGCAGGTCTGTGAAGGACGATGTAGGGACCAGTAATTCAGGTATGAGAATATAGTGATGGCAAGACCCTGTGAGAGAAGACCAGGTACAGGAGTCCTGCCAAGGGGCTCCCACTACCCAACGGCTCAGCGCGGTACCTATGATGGCTTGTCAACGTGACTGGATCTGGACTCGCCTCAGAAATGAACTCCTGGGCTGACCTGTGAGGGAGAGACCCTCCTGAGAGGCTTAACTGAAGGGCGAGTTACCCTCAGAGCAGGCCACACTTTCCCCTGAATGAAACAGGTTCAAGGGAAACACTGCTGCTTGCCCCCACCTACTGCTGGTGAATCTGACTGGGTGCCCGAGTCAAGCCTTTACTGACATCGGAATCCAGCCTCTTTGGCCTTCAAGCATGGATTGCAAACCAGTGACTCTCCGGAATCCTCTTGGTGTACAGCACCAGAGCAGGACCTTCGAGGCATCCAGCCTCATGGCCTGAGCAGCTATGGGATTCTCAAGACTCTCTGGCATGCTGGCAGCCGTCGCTGAACAACCCAGTCCTTGCTGCCTAAGTCAACCTAAGTTCTCTTTGTCTATTGGTTTTAGTTTTTTTTTTTAGAGAATTCAACTAATACAACAACCCAACCTGCGTAAAACCAGCGAAGTGAAGCTTGGAGGGATTAAGGGACGCAACTGAGTTCAGAGCCGCCCGAGTGGGAAGATGTGGTAGGAACTGGCAACAGGCTGTACCCAAAGCCTCCAGGGTCTTGCCCCCAGATCTTGGGCTAACACCTAACATGGCAGGTGCCTCACTGCCCACTCCTCTGCAGCAACAGTGAAAAAGCTGGAATGAGCCTCTGCCTGGCCAGGTCTCCATGAGAAGGTAAAGTAGCCTGTGAGTAGCCCATGTGACAAGGCTTAGGCATGGCTCCCTTGGGCGGGAGGGAGGGAGGAAGAGAGGGAGCCAGGTCCCAGGTCCTATGGAACAGGACAGTTTTAAATGGAAGCAGAGGAGGGGGTGTGGTCTCTCTCATGCAGTATTTTCTGTGTGACCCTGAGTGAGGATCTGGGCCTAAATTTTCTCTGACAGGAGCTGATGAGGCCTGATCCCAGGGGTTTTCAGACTGGGTTTTCTGGAGGTGACCCCTGAACTCTGGAAGACAGAGGAAGGCTAAGTGGGTGGGGCTTATGCCCTAATGCCAGCCATGCGGCTTCTACACTCAGGTATCAAACATTCTGTGAGCCTGTACATCTGATTCCTTTCCCTACATACAAAGCAAGCTCTGGATGAACTTATTTCCAGTTACCTGCTTCATTAAAAACTTAAGAGTCATTAGGTATGGTTCAATTACAGCATCTAGAGTTTCTATACTGGATGCTAACGAAGCCGGTCTACAGTTATTAGCACTTCCTGCTAATGCCAGTATTCCAATTAATTCTGTGCATAGCTTACACTGACTTCCAAACAGTACCCAAACAAACTAGCATCCAGCCAGCCGGCCACTAGTTCCTCATCTCAGTCCCTTGGAGAGTGAAACAGTACAGTCCTTTAGTGCCAGGACCACCCCTCATTCCTGCAATGGGGCTGAAGAACACATTGCTCTGATGGCACTTTCATTAGCATTTGAAATCAGTACCAACCATTTTATTTTATCAAACACTCTATCTAGCTTTTGAGTCCCCCAGAGAGTCACTGCAGGGTCTCAAAAGGTGTCAACTAGTAGTACCAGCAAAGAAAAAAAAGCTGCCACATCCCAGCTGTGGGGGGAGGGGGGTTATCTGTACCTGCTTGGAGGCTCACTAGAAAGAACCGCAAGGAGACAAGCAGCATTTCCAGGTCAGAATATGCTTAATTCAGTATCAAGAGGAGACAGAGACCCACAGCCAGGATCTAGTACCAGGTCCTCCCTATGCTGGTATCAACTGGGTTTAAGTCTTGAAAGGCAGAAGGTGTGGCTGCAGTCTCAAGTCGCCTTTGATTTTAATGCCTTACTTTGGAGCAGTGATTGTTTCCAAAACATGCAATGCACCAATAAATGAGATTTTCCTTTTTCTCTTTCTTTTAAAGAAGTCTCCTCAAAGAAGAGTGTAACCTCGCATTGATTCCATCTTTTGTGAAGAGATCGCCTGCTACAGAAATTAAGGGGTCTTTTGTGAGTCGCCCAACTTCTGGAGGAAGGAGCCATCTCAGGGCTTGCTCTCTCCTCTCACCTCTTTGTTGCAAAGTGTCAAAGGTCCATCAGAGATGCGCTGAAGTCAGGACAAACCAAGTGACCTGCCAGCTATCGGCCGGGGGATCTGCAGTCCACCCTGTGTTAACTCCTACCACTAATTCATCATGGCCCAGACAGCTCCAGTGATTGTGGAGCCTCCCAGCACAATGTGGGGCTCGGCTGACCATCCCTCGGCCCTGGCCAGGGGGAGGGCTGATGGGCACGGGCTCCAGAGGCCTGAGATAAGTGCTGGCTGTCAGCACAAGGACAAAGAAGGGCAGGCCCTGGGGAGAGAAAGGAGATGAAAAAAATCCTCCACAACTGCTTTATCTGATGAGGGTTATGGCTAATTAATTATAAACTCAATTACCTACCCCTTACTTCAGCAGTCTCTATTCATTAAGAGATAAAACTTGACTGGCAGCTAACTTTCTCTCACACACACTGGGCATGCTGCCTTCAATTTATACTCACTGACACCAGTTCCTAAAAACATCAACAAAGCCGCCTATCAGGCACTTGTCAACATACAGACTGTCTAGGGGTGCTCCCGTCCCTCTCCCCTAAGCTCCTTTGCAACACCCCAGGAGGGCCCGCTCCCATGCTGGGCCCTGCATTAGAGAGCAAATACAGAACTAGACAATAGACATCATCCACTCAATTGCCCCGTGCTGCTGCTATGCCTGCCTCTGCTACATTTTAAGCCAATCTTAAATCTGGGTTCTAAATTTGGGGCGACTGACTACAGAACTGCTTCTCTCCCCAACTGGAGGCGAGAAGGCACGAGAGCACTCAGGCATCTATTATTTTAAATACAAATTCCCACCATCCCTAACTCCGGACGACGGGCCTGACCTCCCTCGTCAGCTCCCGCACCTGGTTTCAGAGACAGCAGCCACAGGCCCGCTTCATCAATAGGCTCTATTCAGTGGAGGTTGTTAATCTCTCTCACCCTCTCTCCGCTTTGCCCACTTTAATGTATTTTCATGTCTATAAGTTCTTTTAATAAGCTGGGAGGGTCTGGGAGAGAAATACTTCAGGTTTCCTTACTGCTCGTCGCCAAAATTACCTCTGGCGGACTGTGGAAGAGATGAGCTGGTTGTGCGTCAAAACACTTGGGTTTATTTCTCTTTCTGATGGAGGTACCCAGACCCTCAGGTTCAGTGTCAACTCAATTATTTTTATGGAAAGGACGCAGAAGCCTCCCTGTCACTCTCCTCTTCCTGCTCATAAGCTCCTGACCGACCCTTGTGTTTCCAGGAGCTGCCCTGGGTAAGCTGTCCTCTGGCTGCAAACTCACTCTAGTGTGGGGGCTCGGTGGGGGTAGAGTCAGATGATGATTGACTGCCACACCATATAGTATGCTCTCCTGCTACAGTAATCCCTACACCTCTGCTTGCTCCATGGCACACTGGTTAAAGGGGAGGGGAGGGGTTCATGGCAGAGATTGGATGTAGGAGCTGGGACCAAGCTGCTTCTGTGCTCTCAGGAACTGGCCTTGCAGAGTATATATTCACTGATCTGAGGCCTCTGCCCAAACTTGGTAGCTCTGGGGAGCTATTCTGCTGTCTTGGATCAGGGACAGCAAGCACCAGGCAGACACACAGCACTGGCATCTTGCCATGACTTGGCTAGGAGGACGCGGACACATGCCTGGAGACCAGACCATTCTTCCTAGGGGAGTGTCCTATGTATGCACATCCAGCCAGCGTGTGGTCTGGGAGCTAGTTCTGCCGGTTATGCAGAGAAGCTGGGTGCGGTAGGAAGTTTCTGGCACAAGTCTGGCACTGTCATCCTCTTGCTAAATTACCTCCAGGATGGGTCAGCTGACCCCAACAGGCCACAGTTCTGGAGGCCACTGGAACTTGGGACCTCAGGACCCACTGATCCTCTGGAATGTACCAGAGCTGAGTGGGCTGTGAGTAAAGCATGGAGTCCTCTGACCCCCGTGCAATCCCCGTCTGGAATGTAGAAGTCACCACCCCACAGTGTGGGGCAGCAGGAAAATGAGCGGGAACAGGAGCACTCTTTTTTTTTTTTTAAACATTTATTTATTTGCTTATTATGTATACAGTATTTGCTCTACATATATGCCCGGGCAGCAGATCTCAATGTAGATGGCTGTGAGCCACCATGTGGTTGCTGGGAATTGAACTCAGGAACTTTGGAAGAACAGCCAGTCCTCTTAACCTGAGCCACCTCTCCAGCCCAACAGGAGCACTCTTAAAGTCCCTATATCCACCTGTTCCAAGGTTCTTCTTAGCAAATCTCTGACTTCGTGCAGCCTCAAGTCATGTGGCCTCCGAAACCTGATAGGGCCACGTGGAATGACCTGTTCAGCAAGTACAGATGCCACCACGAGGCACCTTATGGCATGAAGCCGGTGACTCACAAATGCTGGTACCCAAGGAAACCAGGTCAGGCGCTGCCCCCTGGAAGGTGACAAAGGACTTGAGAGCTGCCACTAGTTTGCAAAGTCAGATTAGTAAGAAAGAGGCAGTTAGTCACCCAGAGAACTTGACATTTCTATCAAACTCACATTTTGGAAAGAGGCCACTTCCCACTGGTAAAGTGGTTTTTCAGTGCAGGGTGAGAGCATGCCCACTCCCCCATGTGCCTAGCTGCCCAAGTCACTGCGTGAGTCCCTGCATAGCTATCACTCTATGGGTTTCTTGTTGTCTACTGTGAACTGGGGTTGAGGCAGGCAGGAGAAGGGACAGGTACAGTCACAGGTGAACACTGGGTTAAGTCATCTCAGGGGACATCTTTCTCATTTTCTTTCCCTGTCTCTGTTCCCCATCATAGAGAAAAAGGCAGTAAAGGAGATATAGGGAAGGGTGAGAGATGTGGCACCAAGAGAGTCATGTTGAAAGAGGAAGAGAGAGGCACAGCAGCATAAGAGGTAAGAAGAGGTCTTCTGCACTTTCTAGGAGAGGTGAAACTGAGATCTGTCATGCAAAAGGAGGACTGGCCTGGTGGCTGTAAGAACGAGAGAGCAGCTGGACAAGGGGGCTGGTGAACCCTGAAGTTCTAATACCTGTAGTTGGGCAATTCCCTCATGGCAGACACAGGCAGAAGGCTGAATAGATGAGAGAGGAGACAAGGCTTCTATTCTCCCAGGACACCTTCCAGAGCCACACACAGGAAAGCCGAGCCCACACTCAAACCAACCAAGGGAAGAAAGAGCAAGGGACGGCAAGCACAGGTTGGCCTGTTTACATCAGCATCACAGTGATGGAGGAAGGAGCGGCCCTCCAACCTGTGTTGAAATGATGAATGAATGCTTAGACATTCCGAAACAAACCAGTTAATTACAGTCCCATGTTGAACCAGGATGGGCCCTTGTTGGCCGATAGAGGGAAGTCATTTGCAACTTTCCTTAGGAAATAATATTCTGAATCCTTCACGAGGTGGACCTCGTCCTTTTCTGAGAAAACGATGGCGGTCTTTAGTATTCACTGGCGTAATTAGGACTGCAGTTAATTTCATTAAATTCTCTTGCTGCTAAATGAAGCAGATTATGAGACATCTTTTATTGCAAGGCGTGAAATTACAGCCTGTCAGCTGCCAATGGTGGGGTGAAACTAATGAATTACAGGGTAAATAACACCAGAATTAACCAGCCAATTTAACACAGCACCATGGAACAAAGTCATTTTTACTTGGGAGCTTTAAGGAACAACACAGCCAGGACACCCCTGGAATATATGGGTGAACATGAAGTGGGTGCAAAAAAGATGGGAGGTGGGAGGAGAAAAGGGAAGAGGAAGCAACCCCCAAGACCCTTCTGACACTACAGAAGTATACAGAGCCCCAGTGAGAATGGGGCTCCAACTACTTCCAGGCTGGGGAGCAAGTTAAGGAACTGAGTGTTCTAGGGGAAACTGAGTTTTCTTTTTGCTAAAGCCCCAAGGGAAACCTTATCTGGATACTGGGTGTAAAATGCACATCTCAAAAAAAAAAAAAAAAAAAAACAACTCCCTCCCCCAGTGCAAGAGGAAGCTCTTAGCCCTCATATGGCTGCTGAACTGAAGGGGGCTGATATGTAGGGCACCCCACACTAGATGAGTAGGATAGGTGGGAGAAGGGGGAGAGGGTGGGTGGGAGGAGGGAACTGTGATGGACATGTAAATTGAAGTAATAAACAGTAAAAAAAAAAAAAAACCAACTAAAAAAAAAAATGCACATCTCAACCAACATTAAAAGTGGGATCCGGGAAAGACAAAAGCATTACATGTGGTGCCTTCTACACATGAGCCAAACTATCCATATTTTTTAGAGACATGGTCTCATCAGAGGCTTAACAGCCAGCAGGAGGTTAAGTTTCAAAACGAATTAGTCCCCCTTTCTGATGAATCCAAAGTCTTGTGGTAACAGTCAGTCTCCCTGTCTCCCCACCTCCAGATCTACCAATGTAAGAAGTCAACCATTTCCGAGTATAAGACACTCGCCACTCAATGGGCCAGAGACCATCACAGTACTGTGCTGGTCAGGAGACACAAGGTGATGGGGCCATTTCCTAAAGAGGTTGATGTTGGAGGGCAATCTGGAAGGTACACACAGATTTAGCTTAGTGGCACATGGGATGCCGGAGGCACCAGCCAACGGCCCCTGGATCAGACTCATGGTGGGGACGGCTGAAGCAAAAACTGCAGCTTGTGGAAGTGCTCTGGGGCATGAGGGAGATTAGCTGTTTATGAAGCAGGTCCACACAACACTATCATCACTAAGAGGGGTCTGTGCCAGCCAGCAGCACGCTCGGAACAGAACTGTCTACAGTACACTTTATGCAGAAGGAGTTTACTTATGTTCCCTACCTCACTGACCAGCCTTTGAAGGGACAGTGACATTGTAAGTCTATTTCCTACAATGTACGCTGGGGATGAGACCACCTGGGAAGGACTCTGCTTCCTCAGACCAGGGCTTGGGTCAGGCTACATGTGGTCACAGCTGCAACTCAGGTGTGGGTCCACAGAATCACTATCAGGGTGGACACATGTAGGAAGAGACAAGTTTTGGCATCTACAAGCAGAAACAAGGCAGATGGTGGCTCTTCCAGAGAAATGGCAGCTGAACTACACTTGAGTGATGAAGACTCAAAATATTGAGAATTCTTGTTTGATAAAATGACACAGATTAAATTACTCTGGCTGAAACAGTTTTACGATAAACTTGATTCATTTTAACCCTGTCATATCTTTTCAAAGATGTAATTTTCTATACAAAATGAACTTGGGGCTAAATAATTTATGAAGTGGTTCACATTACTTATGAATCCAATAGAGAGTGTGTACACTGCAACAGCATCATTTTCACTGGGAATCATTTTTCTTCGGGGCCCAAACTGAAAGAAGGAGCCATGTGGAGGCAGAAGCCAGCGGTTTGTGTTTTGGGATGGCAAAGAGAGGCAGAAGACTCTCCACACTCCACACAGACGCCAGTCATTAGCCGTTTAAACAAAGTCCCACTTTCTTTCCTAAAAGCAAGTTTTTTCCTGAACGCTACCACCTTTCCTTCTTCTTCTGCTCGCAGCCTGTCAGAATGCTCCATCTTTAAATCTCTATTCAAACACAGAGTCCCGTTCCACACATGCAGATCCCACTGCTGTGCCTGCAGCAGGCCTCAGCTCTCAGCTCTGCAGACAACCTGGGAAGCACTACCGAGGGAGGCTGGCTCTCATGCTCTGGTGTGGGAGGAAGGAAAGGCCCTTCTAAGACTGAGAGGACACATGGAGACCATTGTGCTCCAGTGTGGGGGCCAAACGGTCTCTACCTGTATAAAGACAAGGGTACAGTTTATAAACGGTTTGCTTCCATTCCAAATCCTCTTCATCTTCTGAGTCCTTGATTCAAGTCCCCAACGGACTTTGGGGACTTGATGGTTTTGGAAAGAAATCAAGCTGATCAGTAGGCGGGCCTTCCTCATGTGAGGAATGTGATGGTGCCCTTTACATTCATGTCCATGACCCATGGTCAAGCTCGGATACTAAACAAAAAACTGGGAAAATAAGAATTTTTAAAGATTTACATTATAAATTCTAAATAGTGTGATGAAATTCTCACACTATCCTGCGCATTCTATGCTGGTTCACCAATCTTGTCTCTTGGACCAGAATATATCCTACTCACCCACTAGTTCCTTCTGAACCACGACGATTATCAGATCAGTTGTTAAAGTATCTGAATACTTTATTTATTTATGGATGGTCCCCAAACACAATAGCACTGACAGAAAAGAGGCACCACACAGTCAGCAGATTAACTCTGGTATTAAGTGGCATCACTGTATGGTGATAGGAGAAAAAAATATATATACTACAAATATATATTATATAAATATAAGAGCATATATACAAATATTATATAAATATAAATATTAGAGAGCGGGGGGAGGATTTGGTATTAGCCACAGTTTCAGGAATCCACTATCAAGACCAATCCATGAGTCCTGAAACACATCTCTGATTAAGGTGAGCTACTGTGTAAACAATCACAATGAAATATGGAAAATGCTACAGCAAGTTGTTCAAGGTAGTTACAGAGAATTTCTAGAAAAGTCACATCTTTTTACCTTAGTAGAGTCAGCATGCTTGGGGTCTTGCAAACTAATGCTATGCTGACAGTTCACGAGAAGGACTTGCCAGGATCCAGCCTGCTGCTGAGATAAAGCCCGAGGACGCAGCACAGCAGCAAGAGCAGGGGCCAAATCCCGGTGGCATCCTCAGGCACAGGCTTCTGGAGCCTCTGGAGGGGAGTCACACAGAACTCGTGCCGTTTCTCTAGCAGCCAATGGCACCAGCAAGGTTGTCCGCCAGGGAAGCTTGTTATACCTGGAGGCCTGGGTGCGTCTGGGCTTGTTACATAGGTAGCCTGCACCCAGAACATAACTTAGCTTTCAGACTACCAAAGGCACAATAAGATAATTCTCAGCGTAGGAAATGGTGGGACACTTCTTGGCCACTGAACAGAGTTCCCAGAGACTGTTTAGGGACAACTTTCAAGCAAGCCCTTCTCAAGGACAGCAGTTGCTGACAAACACAGAGGCAAGAGGACATCAGACAGGAACACTGAAGAGGTGGAAGTAAGAGTGGGTGCTGTGTTTCATGGGACTCGGGAGTATCAGGAGTCCCAGAGACAGGGAATAGAAGGCAGCGCTGGATGTAGGTTTCAAGCTTCGTCCAGAGGCCACAGGGAGCCTGGTACAGGTTTCATCTATGTAGCTGCACTAAATAGCAAAGAGAAGGGCCACTGTGGGGCAGGGAGGAGCTATCTGAGGGCTGCACACCAAAGGCTGTGTACAGCGAGGAGGCCCCAACACATGCAGGCAGAGGTGAGAAGGGCTGGGCTAGTGCACAGAGCCCCGTCCTGCAGAGGCACCATGGGACAGGGACTGAGAAAAGGAAAAAGGAGAATGCCATGCACAATTACAGCCGGTCACAGGTTGACTTGAGCAGTCTACCGGATGCTTAGCTCAAGACGCAGGAGAGAGGCAAAGGCCCTGGGGACTTGAGGCAACTCTCATACTGACTGTAGAAACCATCAATCCCAGAAAGGCTGAAATACCTACTATGAGCGGTCACCATTCCAAGATGTCCTGGCTAGTCGTATGTCAACTTGACAGAAGCTAAGGTCTGCTGAGAGGGAATCTCAACTGAGAAGATGCCTCCATAAGACTGGCCTGTGGGCAGGCCTGTCGGACATTTTCTTAATTTGTAATGAACGGGGAGGACCGAGAACACTGTGGGTGAGGCCGCCTCTGGACAGGTGGTCCTAGGTTCTGTAAGAAAGCAGGCTAAGGGAGTCATGAAGTGCAAGCCAGTAAGCAGCATCCTTCCATAGTTTCAGTTCCTGCCTTGTTTGAGTTCTGGCCTTGGCTTCCCTCAGTGGACTGTGATTCAGGATACGTAAGACAAACCCATTCCTCCCCAAGTTGCCTTTGATCAGGGTATTTTATTGCATCAATAAGAAGGCACAAAAGGATTAGATACTATTTGCAGATTCACATAAACAGCTTTTCTTTATAAACTTAAACCACCCGGGGAAGCAGTGGCCACTGAGAAGGATGGGAGTGATGTGAGTACCTACAGGGAAGTTGAGACTTGCCTCTCTGTTGGCCACAACTCTTGGCTCCCATCCTCCTCATGAATTAAAAGTCCCTGCTTAGCCTCCATCACAAACATCTGTGTTTACAACCTATGCATCAAATGGTTGCTACGACTCATTTTCCAAACCTCCAAGGATGTGCTGGAGCCAGGGGAGGAGGATGGCCATTGCGGACTGGGCTGGGGGAGGTGTTTAAGCAGCTGACTTACAAAAGATGCAGCCAGAAGGGCTCCCAGTACAAGCCACGGTCTGTCACATACAGACAACCAAAAGCTACGAGAGGGCCTTCAATAGAAGGCTTCTCCACAGTGAAAAGAACAGACACAACAGGCCACACCGAAGCTAAGTTGTCACTGGCCAACTCCTAGGAGGGGTTTTTCAAGCTCAGAGCCAGGTGGCGAACAAAGGCTGAAGGGCCAGACCCTATATACTTCTTCTGACCTGTACAGCATAAGGCTATCCCTCAAGCAAGACTGTCCCCTCATCCATCTCTCTTTGGAAAATGACCCCGGGTCAAGTGTGGGCACAAAAGGAAAGGCGGCAGTAAGTCTAGGTGTTACCCCACTGCTGTCTGTGGACATGGCTGGGCTCAGCACCCTTCAGGAACTTGTACTCCCTGGAACATAATCTCTCATGGCTCTACTGAGAAGAGAGGCCTGATTCAGGCACAAAGGAGGTCCCCAGGTATACAGCCCGAAGCTGGAAAGAGCGGGCCATGAGGATGGCAGCACAGCAGCAGTGCAGGCTTGTCAGGAGCATGGTGGGAACACTCCCGTGCTTCATGTCCTCGGTTGCAGAGCTCAGAGGGCTGTGGTGTGATGCTGAAGGGGCAGCTTCTTTCTGAAAGCAAGGTGTCCCCCACTGACACAGGATGTAGCTCTAGAGAGCGAGCTGGGATCTAGATTCTGACGGAAGGCAGGGGGTACAGAGGTGCTGGGGCAGAACTCTTTAGAGTGAGGAGGGGGGCAGTGCAGGGCAGCAAGGCGAGAGGAGGAACCTTCTAGCAGGAAAAGAGTCCAGCAAGGGCTGAGTAAGCAACCTGAGTCCATCTTCCCTAGCTAGCCCTGCCTTCCAGCAGAAAAGGGATTGAGGTGCTCTGGGAGCTTGGAGAGGCAAGAAGCACTGAGGTGGGATCCCCAAAGCCCACCAAGGCACTTGGACACGATGGATGCTGTTGTGACAACCCAAAAGGGGGGACACCAGAGCCACAGCCATTTCTATTTACTTTTACTATCTGTATCCTTGGTTTTATTTAGTATTTTGGCAATGCCATGAAAACAGGTTCTGAGTATGAAAGTGACGGACGAGGAAGCCAGCCCATGGGGAGGCTAGATGGATGTGTGCAGTCTTTCTTGGTCCTTCCCCAAAGAACACTTTTCAAGTGAAAGGCAATGGATTACAGAAGAAACAACTAAATTGAGATCCGCTCCTTAAGATTTAAGAAACCCCTGTGGGCGAGTAACAGAGACTTCTTCACTGGGACACGCTGAGACATACAGGCAGATCTAGGACCTACCATACGGTTAAATGATAAACAGAAGCCACCAGTTACAACAGAACTACGGGATGATGGGAAATGGCTGGAATTTCACGGGTGACCAGATCACGGGTCCTGCAAAGCTTATGTGTTCATCTGAAGGCACTGTTGAATTTTCGGATGATCAATTTCCCAAAGCTACTTATGGCTCCCTGTATCCCTCCTCTAGAGTCTTGGCGAGGAACATCCGATCCAACCGGTCACTCCAGACCAGTAACAGCAGAACATAAGCTGCTCATGACCTTGGTACCCTTGAACATGAGGGCTAGGCTCTGAAACTAAGAAATGGAGAAGGGGAAAGCCCAGCACTACGAGACCCTGAGAAGGGGTACCATGGAGACAGTGTTTCCGATGACAAGGCGAGATCTATGTAAGTGGAGCCTTATCAGGATACAGTGATCCAAGCACCAAGGTGGATGTGATCAAGACATTTCAGCATGCAAACACTTACATTGGTGCTCAAAAACTCTGTGTGTGTGTGTGTGTGTGTGTGAAACTTGGGGGGCTGGTGAAGAGGGAAAAGAACCGTGGGCAAAGGGACTTTGGACAAACAGGAGGTCATGAGGAGAGGATACTTGGGTGAGACTCCAGGAAAGGCATTTATGCTTGACATCATTTATGCTTTTAGTCAGAAGGTGGCAGAAACTCAAGTGGTATCTGGGAGGAACCAGACCTTGGTGAAATCAAAGAATGCCTGCCTGGCATGCAGAAAGTCCTTGATGGGTGCCGGAAATTCTTGTAAATCTCCAAGTGACAAGCTGGCCACTAATCTTAAATTAAATGTGTCCTAGACTGGTGGTCAGCACATCATTTGTTATGTGAACTGGCACCTCCTGGCCCTGCTTTCTCCCTTTTAATCAGGGTGGACTTCTCAGCATTGTCTTCCTGTTCATTCTTCTACTCTCCAGACCTCTTGTGACACAAATGAATGGATGCTTTTAGTCTCTTTTTTGATGTTTCTTAAAAAAAAGGCAAATCTCTTTTTTTTCTTCTTCTATAGTATTAATCTCCCTACTTTTCTTCTGCTTCTCTAAGTAGGGGTTTCAAATTTCTTATCCTTGAGTGGGTGTGCATATGTGATTGTGTGTGTGCTGGTGTATGTACACATGGATGTGGAAGTCAGAGGTCAATTCTGGGAATCAATTGCTCTCTACCTTATTTTAAAAATCTATTACTTTATGTTGTGTGTGTGCACACATGCACATTCTACAATACACGTGTGGAGACCAGAGGACAACTCTGTGGACTGTTTTCCCCTTCTACCTTTATATGGGTTTCAGGGATTAAACTCAGGTTCCACAGGAGATACGGTCTTTCCTTGAATCTGTAGTTTGAACATTCAGCTACAGTTAACTGGCTAGAGAATGAGCCCCAGGGATCTTCTTGTGTCCATCTCTTTAGTACTGGATTACATGATGGCCCCACTGCACCCAGCTTTTGTTGTGGATACAATGGATGGAACGCCTGCCCTCATGCTTGTGTAGCAGCACCTAACTGACCCAGCCACTACACCTCCCCTGTCCCTATGCTGCTGCTTCACTGGTTCACACCCTTTCCCTGGTGTCTGGCTCAGGCCATGTAGCACCTTGACTGTACAGACTTCTCAGCCTCTCCCTGGCGTGCTGCTCCTCCCAATGGAATCCTGCCCCTCTGGCCCAGCCACCATGACAATTGATTTTGAGTATACCTCTTTATGAACCACTAGGAAACATCATCCCATGACTGTTGAGTTCTAACCACTAGGAAACATCATCCCATGACTGTTGAGTTCTAACCCTTCATTCTGCAGACAATGAAAAAGGTAAAAATCAGACAATCAAAAAACCAAGGAGACCAAGAAAGGTGAGAAGGAAGTGACAGTTTTCACCTGGTTCCAGGGGACAGTGAAAAGGACGTGAGGTACCCCAGGGACCTTCCCGTTTCTACCCGTCTCCCTCCCCAGCTCAATGCTTCTCAGTCTTGCCTTCTAGACAGTCACCAAAATGGTCAAATCCACCAGTGTGGCTGAACGAACAGTCACTCACTGTCCCAACAGCCTGGGTAGGCTGAAGGGAAGCCTCAAACTGCCCCAATGACAATACAGGATAATTCTTCTCAAATGTTTTGAATACACAGCTAATACACTCTTAGCTGGAGAATTATTCTGCCCATAAATTATCTCAGATTTTAATTTTCCTCCTCTCTGGCTATGTTGCCTCCCTTCACTGACTTTCTCATTTCAGGAGAAGTTCATAATTCTTTCTAAGTTTCTCTCACCCTGTGTTGGTGACATCTATTTCTGGGTGGAAATCAAGCTACAGAAACGTCTTTCAATGATAATAATCTGAAAATAAGGAATCATTTCGCATACGAAATGGCAGAGATCTCTTCCTTCCTTATAAGTACCAGGAAAGAGGCAGCAGCCACCCCCTGATAAACATTTGCCTAGAGGAGGGCTCTCATGGGGTGGCAGACCAAGGCAGGGGTTCTGAAGGAAGGGGGTGCACTCAGAGCATAGATTCTTATAAGAGAAAGTAGACCCAGAGTGGGGTTCTCATTGGGGGGCAGTAGACTCACAGCAGGGTCCCACATGAAGGCAAGCATGGAGAAGAGTTCTCGTGGGAAAACCCAGGCTTGGAGCCAGGATTATTATTATTATTATTAATGGTTTTTAGTGTGTGAGTAGTCAAGCATGCCAGTGTGTATGTGGAGGTCAAAGGACAGCTTTGGGAGCCGCCCATTCCATGGGTTCTGGAGATCAAACACAGGTCATCAGGTTTGGTGGCAAGCCAATGTGTATGTGGAGGTCAAAGGACAGCTTTGGGAGCCGCCCACTCCATGGGTTCTGGAGATCAAACGCAGGTCATCAGGTTTGGTGGCAAGCGTATTTACCTATTCAGCCACCTCAGCTGGTCTTACAGCAGGGTTTGTCTCATGGGAGGTGGTACCCTGAACAAGGATTCTCCCAGGAGGTTGCACTTTTGACAGAGGTCTCAAGGGGTTGTAGGCTCACTAGGAACCACTCACAGAACCTGTGTCTGGTTTCTCTAGCTCTGTTTTGACTTTTTCAAACTCTCCGGGTGGTTCTGTGACCATCTTTGAGAAAAGTCAGAGGACCCAGCCCCTCCCCAGGCTGAGTAACCTTATGAGTGTCCACACGTCTCAAGGCTGAAACTGCAGGCCCAAGGCTTTGCAGTCCTCTGGGAGATGTTTAGTGGAAAAGCGTAGACATTTTATTTCAAACATATGCTGTTATTTGTAAGCCTCTTTCCATCAAAAATTGCTTCTGAGTAAATATAGACTAGGTTCCTAGGAACAGAAACACTAGTGTGCCTTCTGACATTTAGAATTCTCATGTTAAATATACAATATGGCTGATTGTTGTCTCTTGAATAAATAACACATTCATCCCAGTTGATTGAAAAAAACAAACAAAAAAATCAAGTTTCAGAGTAAATCCCTTAGGGGCAACATTTAAGCCAGAAAGCCTTAGAAAATGGACTGTTACCTAATGTCCCAAATTGAAGAGTTTCCTTCTGACTCAGGCTTTGCCTAGGAAGCCTGAACCAGTCAGATTCCAAGAGAAAAGCTTTGGTTTCCTACAGGTCATCTATGAAAAACAGCAATTTCTAGGGACAGAGGATATGCACACAGTACTGGAGTGAATGTCCTCTTCCGGTTCCCTGGGCACTAATCTTGCTGATGCCCAAGCCAGGCCACAACTTCTGTGTCAAGTCCTGATCTTCCTCCCAGGTTGCAGGTTCTTAGAGGGTGGACATGATCTCTCTCAAATCTCTTTCCTCTTTGCACTTGGGGGAAGGCAGCTAGCACATACCAGAAAAAGATGCCTTTACGGATCTTAAGTTAATCACTCCACAGTATTTAGGAGCAGACCACTTTGACTTCACTAAATTTCCCAAACACTTCCTCCTAGGGAGGAATAGGTATTTCAGAGAGCATGGCTTCCATCCACCCTGTTGCATGGAAATGTTCTGGCACAGAACTTCAAAATATCTTGAATGCAAATATTTACAAGACCAGCCTGTTTTCAATCAACAGCACCATTAATTATAGTCATCAGATGGCTCAGCTGTCAATTAAATGTGTTAATTGTGTTGAAGTTAGCTTTGTGAACTAACCCCCATCCTCCCTCCACACGCTTTCCTTGTGCCTACATTCTGTGGCACGCTACTACTTATGACTACTTAATCTTTTCACATTTATCTGGAGTTAGGAGAAATAAATTTACTGATGAGAAAGGAGTCACCCCCTACTCCCCCGGTGTACAGTCACTATGACCTATAAAGGTAAAATACAGTGTTAACTCAGTGACTGCTATCTAAATACAATGGCAGTGCTGTTTACTGAGCTATTATTTGTGCCGCCTGCAACACGTGTCATGGATTATCTTATTTCGCCAGATAAACCTAGAGACAAAGGCCTATCTGTCACTATTACCCTCCATCAGGCAGGTTGAGGTTCAGCAAGCTCTGATGGTCTGCAAAAGGGTCACAGCTATGTAATCTAATTCCAGATCTCTGACTGGTCCTTATACCTAGCACACACGACCTTCCAAGCAACTCCAGGGCCAAGGCTCACATCAATGTCATGTATTCTGATCTTTCAGTAAGCGTCTCACCTCTAAAGACAGCCCTGATTTGCTGAGCTCCACTGCTCTTCATCATACTGAACCTGAGTCATTCTGAAGACTCCTGTGTTATCCTCTGGCCTGCCTGCTGTCTGCAAACCAGCCAGGAATGAAGCACATGTCTCCTTCATGTACCCACACTGGTTGTATTTCTTTCACTTTGTGATGGCTGAGAGGAGGCTAGATGCTTGGAGCCCTAGACGCACTTGGTGAGGAGGGCCTGCTTTGGTTTCCTCCTTGTGGTCTCAGAGATGGTGGACATGTGAGGCCCCATCACAGGAAATCCTCCATCTGAATGAGTTTTGGGAAAGTTTTGTCCTGAAAAAGTCCCACATGAGCAGAGCCCCAGAGGAGCCAGGGTGTCGGGCGCTAGACCTATTTCCAGTCAAGGGCTTGCAGCATGCAGGTTGGGACATTGATTTGGCATTAAATGTACACCAGAACATCAGTGACAGATAGAGTGGCCCTGCATGCTGCTGGTATGCTCTTTCTGGAAAAGGTTTTCCTTAGGAACACAGAGGACAGTGTTTTGGGGATTGTATCCTGCTGGCTCCCTGATGGGTTGCATGAGTCTAACCTGCAGGCCTCTGAGCTACCTGCTGCAGCTCTCTAATCTGACATGCTCTCTCAATCTATACTGCTTTTGACCACTGTGCCTTTACTGAAGAATTATGGTAATAGAAACTGTATAACAACATTTACAGTGTCAAAAGTTTGCTTTCATTCAGAAACCGGCTAAAGGGCTTTAGATGCTTGCTGTTCAGTTTACTCTTCTGATTGCTTTGCCGCTATGTAAATCAATTTGTTAATGTTCCTTACAAAATGCATGAGCCAGTTATACTGACAAACACACAAAGCTCATTCGTAATTAGCAGTTAATTAGTAAGAAGGAACAGATGCTGCCGGAGATTCAGCAGGCGAACAGGTTCTGTAAACAATGCTTATAAATCTAAATGAATTTATTAACCACAATACGACTGTCAACATTTTTTTGGCAACCATACAAAATATGGCGGAATCCCCAAAATGTCTTTACAACATATTAATAATCGCAGTGACAGCAGAGCCGCTCCAGCCAGTGGCGAGCTGCTCTCAACCGCCTCCTTTGCCTCAGTGAGAGGCAGCAGAAGCGTCATTACTGCCCACCTTAATCTGCACAGGCTGATTAACACTCGGCATGAACAGCATTCAGCTCCATGTGAGTTCGCTGCAGAGGAGGAGAGATCTGTTCCAAGGGCACAGCACAGGGATGCATGCAACACACTGAGGGTAACTCCTGAAACCCATGCCTGGGGAGAGCGAAAGGGGGGCCAACAAGGCGACAGGGGGCTAAGAGGAACCCATAGGTAGAGGGTATTCTTACCTGACATAAACCAGAAAGGTTTCAAAGCAGAGAGAGCCAGGAATGATGCTTACAACACAGATAATAGGTGGATGAAGAAGATAACAGGTAGTTCATGCAAGCCTAGAAGCCAATCCATGGACACTATCACACAGTGTGTCAGTGTCTGTACATCAGGAAATGTCACAGGGTATATGGGAGCTTGTGGGGGTTGTGTGTGTGTGTGTGTGTGTGTTGGAGGTTGGGTGAGACTCAGGCGAGGGCTATTTTGCCTCCAAAGGGGTCAGGACACTTTAGGGCAGGCATTGGGAACCACTGAAAGATCCACATTAGTGGTGAGCAGATCTGAACATTTTCTGGATGCTCCCTGTGATGGTTAATGTTAACTTGGTGAGATTTGCAGTTTTCCTAGGAGACAAACCTTTTTGTGTACGAGACAGATGTATGTGGACATGGCTTCAGGGGCCACAATACATGTGTGGTCAGGTCAGGACAACTTGGTGGCATATGTTCTATCATTCTGTAGTTCCCAGGGATCAAGTCAAGTGCTTTTACCTGCGGGCCATCTCCCTGATCCCTGTGTAGTATTTTCTAGATTAACTGAAACAGGAAGACGGGTCCTAACTAACAACCCATGTGCTGGGGTGCTACACTGAATAAAATGAAGCCAGCATTCATCTCTCTCTGCTTCCGGACTGTAGATGCAATGTGACAAGCTTCAAGCTCTTGGGGCCATGCCTTCCAGCCATAACGGACTGTGCCATTATGGTAAGCCAGCACTGGCCCTACCTTTCTTAAGTTCTTTCCATCTGAGATTTTGTCACAGCAATGAAGAAAATAATACAGCAGCCTTGGCTTCTGTGGTTACTGCTTAGAGAGGAGCATGTTGGAGTGCTGTCCACCTGGAGGCTGCTGTGTGATTGGGGAGGGAAGAAGTGAGCAGCAGGAGGGGAGGGAAGTGTGTGCAGCAGGTAGCAGGGGAACACACGGCTGCAGGTGATTCGCCCTAATCTAATTCGTGAGAGCCACTAACGCCCCATTGTAGTTTATGAATCAGATGCCCTAGTGTTGCCACGAGGATGAGTCTAGAATTTTCCCCCAACAGAGTCCTTTCCGCTTGCTTAGAGCTATAAGGAAGGCTGGGTTGTCCCTACGGCCCAGAGCTGTGTCCTCCAGCACTGGTAGTGGATGGAGCCTATTCTCTGCACAGGTTCCCAGGAGGGGTGAGGCTTCCTGCGACACTGGCTTTCTCTCCACTGCCTGTCTGATTGCAGAGCCTTTCCTCCTTGGGTGACCTTTTATTTAAATGGCATTTTCCTATCCTCTCATGGGGACCTCCTTCATAATAGTCTGCTAAATGAATAATCGACAAAAATGGATGCGAACTCTGGCGTAAGGTGCCCCAAATATGACATTCCAGATAAAATATTTTCTCAAGGCAAGCTCGAATGTGTGAATAAAGTTATAATTACGAGTTAGACTGCAGAGAATGGGGGAACTCTGCCCCACTGAAACACCGTGACTTGGTATACTCAGCAATGTTAGGCAGCACGGCCATTTCCCACACAGCCCGGGAAGGCAGGCAGTTACTCTGCAGGCTGGAGGATACTGGGTGGAGAAGAGCAGGGAGGAATATGAGG
Source organism: Lophiomys imhausi (assembly GCA_907164525.1). Classification (NCBI taxonomy): domain Eukaryota; kingdom Metazoa; phylum Chordata; class Mammalia; order Rodentia; family Muridae; genus Lophiomys; species Lophiomys imhausi. The sequence continues at coordinate 12,824,601 of CAJQZJ010013540.1, read as the reverse complement.
ATATCCGAGGTGGTAATCTACCTCCATGTTTTTGTCTGACCCTGCCTTGTCCTTAGGAACTAAAATCTTGAACCACACAGTAGACAGGACAGAAAGGCTCTTGTCCCTGTAGATATGAGCGAAGATGACCTGGGCTCATTCTTTCTCCCACAGAGCTCTTGGATGGGGGTCCAACTGACCGCAGCTGAAGCCATCGTGAGAGTGCATTTAGCCTTCATGGGCCACCACACTCAACCAGACAGATTCAAGCTGGAAGGAGAGTTGACGCGTGATCGTGGAGCCAGAACTATGACGGGGCTTTCAAGCCATGAGCCCCAGACAACAAACAGATGGGACAGTCAAGACTCTAAGTAGTACATACACTAAAAAAGCAGGGCAGCTGGGTGAGGACAGGTTACACTGCACTAACAATCCACAAAAGTGCCACTAGAACACAAGTAGAGAAATGTGCGTGGAGTGTACTTGCTGGGAGTCCCACTTGCAAAGTGTATTTAGATATACTCTGTTTACTCATGCTTTCACGAACCAACACTTCATGCCTGTCACAGGACTCACTGTGCTGTAGAAGCCAGAAGATGGGAGACCAGTCATGGTTGGCAGCAGGAAGTGCCCTGAGGAGGAGCTAGGTTTGAGGGAGAATGGAAAGACCTTTAGTGTTCCCTCAGTACTGATACACTGGTCACCCCTGCAACCAGAAGCCTGTTTGCTGACCCAACCCTGCCAGAGACTATTCCAAAGCCACTTACTATGAGGCCACTCAGTCCTGTGACCCACCTTGGCCATCAGCTTCTTCTGGTCACATCTCATCTCTTCGTAATACAGCCTCAGAGCCAATCCCCTAATAGTGGTGAATTATGGTGTGGAGGGGGTATTATTGCTGTGGGTGGGTATCAACTGTCCTTAGCCCAGGAAGGAGGAGAGTTAGTTTCTCCTAGCATCTCTTCTCTCTCTCCCTCTTCATAATTCCCACTCACCCAGTGTTTTTGCTGATCACCACCTGCTCTCCTGTCCACAGGCTGCACCCCTTCTGTGGGCTCAGAAGAGCCCGGTGTGCACATGGTCACTCCAGCCAGCCAAAACCAAAGTCAGTAAAGCCTGTTTATTGCTAATTACAGAGCTCGGCACTGACCCAGGAGAAGGAGCATGGTTATGCATGAGAACGCTACACATCCCCGAATGCTCATGAGCTGAAATTAACTATAAAATCCTTCGATGGGTAACTTAAACATGTGTCACCCATCCTGAGGTCCTAGGTAATTCAATCATCAAGAGTTGAGAAAGCATTAACTCACAAGGTTCCAAAACAGTAAACATGGCTAACAGTGATTCCACTAAACAGTAAGGAAAATGGTAATAAAACATTACAGTCCAAACCAAAGGAGCCTGAACGCAGAATGACACCAGACGACAAATCCGTGGAAGAACACTGGTAGTGAGAATGATCCCAGCAGCCAGTCTAGGGGAGGTGCTTCCCAATGACACAAGCCATAAGGAGACATCACCGAAAACATACCACAGACGGAGAGAATCAGTAACAGCATGAACAGCTGAAGTTCCAAATGGGCAACAGACTGAAACAGAGACCCACCAAAGAGCATGCAAAGGTGGGGAAGCAGGCCATGGATGCTCAGCATCCTATGCCACTAGGAACCTGCAGTCGTAAACAAGCAGACACCAGAACTGCCAAGCTCTGAAACTGACAACAGCAAGTGCTGACGAGCATGTGGGGCAACAGGAAGTCTGTGCCTTCGGCGGTGAAAACGCAGGACAGTGCAGTCACTTCAGAAGATAGTTTGACAGTTCCTTACAAAACTAAAAATCCTTCTCATACAATCTGGTAGTCTTGTTCCTTGGCATTTACATGAATGTGCTGAGAACGTAGATCCATAGAAAACCCTGGACACAGATGCTGGTAATCAGCCTGAATAACTACTGCCCAAACTTGGCAGAACCCAAGAGGCCCTTCCAAGAGGCGCATATGAACAGGTGTGGCAGATGCTGACAACAGTTTACTCCTAAGTACTGAGAAGAAAAAAGAAATGATCTCTCCAACCACAGGAAGAGTTAAAAACACTTTTAAATGTGTGTGAGTGAATGCCATATGCCCTAGTTTAATTTCTGAGGCTGCAATGCTCCAAGAAAAAGCAACTCAGGAGAGAAATGGCGTTTTTTTCCTCCACTCACAATTCCAGGTAACAGTCCATCACTGTGAGGAAGTCAAGACAGGAACTTCAAGCAGCTTAATCATGTAACATGTAGTCAAGAGCAGAAAGAAATGAACTCATTCGTGCTTTCTTACTTGCTATGTGAGTGGCTTCAGCTCCATTTTTCCACTATAAGTTCAGGACTGCCTTGTCTAGAGAATGGTGCCACTCACAGCAGGTAAAGTACTCCCACACCAATTACCACAGACATGGCCATAGGCTGACCCAGTGTATACAATCCGTCCCTGAAACTCTTCTCAGTTGACTTCACATTGTGTCAGTTGAGAATGACAGCTCACCAGCCCACCTGCTCTTAAAAGGCTACCACAAGATTCCAACTATATTAAATTACACTTTGCAAAAGGCACCATTATGTAGACAGTAAAATGACCCATGGTGCCTGGGAAAGGGGCGAGGAGGAACAAATATTCAGAAAGATTCCAGAACCTTAGAGGAACCACACTATAACTACTTAGAATGATGAACAGTGGTAGTGTATTTGCTTGGAATGTTTGTCCAAACCTGCACAATACCAGGAGTGAGCTCTCATGTGCAGCAGAATCTGGGCAATGGTGTGACTATTGTGACCACAATTTGTGTAAAATGTATCTTCAAGTGGAGACCTTGGTAATGGGAACCCTGTGGATGTATTTCATGAATCTTCCTATCACAGGAAATGTTTGGGAGTTCCTCACTAGGACAGTGGTGACAGACCTGGGGCTGGACATTCCTGGACTTGCCCAGAGATGACAGGATCCTCCATGATCACTTCTCTCAAAAAAAAAAAAAAAAAAGTTCTGAGCCCACAGACCCCCCCCACCACCACCAAGGGATCCCACACTGAATTCCTGAGCTCACAATGGCTTCTGCCCTTCAAAACCTACTGTATGTTAACCTTGGAAAAGAGAAAACTTGATCTGAAGCATTCTGGGTTGTTACGAGACAGCTGATAGAATGATGTTCTGAAAGGAAAAGAACAAACCTGTCGTCAGTTCCAAGCCTTCCCACGCCGGGCTTGCTCTGACCTGGGAAGGGGCAGCACCATGGTGACAGACACAAGAGGCTCCTGGAGACCACCAGAGAGCAGAAAAAAGCTCAGCCTGATAAACACCTAAGCAGCCCTTTAAATATGGCTTACTGATAACTTTGCTGATCCATCCAGGGCAGCCCATGATGATTTCAGATCAGCCCACCTGCTGTCATTGGGACTCCTATGGAGAGCCAAGTTCTTCTGGGCCATGTAGATGGTCCCCAACTTACAATGGCTCAAATCAAGGTATTCAGCTCTATGCTAGTGTAAACATAGTACATGCTCAATAGAAATTGTACCCCGAGAACTTGTTTATAGAGTTTGCAGCAGGGCTCACAGTTATTGGTGAGCCCTTGACTGAAGGAGAATCTTCCAAAACAGGGGAAGACTGTCGTCTTCAATCAAGTATGCAGTTTGGGGCAGAAGACACAGATAGCGTGGAAGAAGCAAAAAGATATCCACCTAGACAGCCGGATCAGCTAAACCAACCCTGACCATCAATGGGGTGACAGACACTGTAGTCAGAGAGCCCTCACATCCAGATCAGTACTCTGAATTTTGAATTTGACATTTTTTCCTTCGATAAGTATGAGGTCCCACCTGTCTTGAGACACTGGGCAACACCAGCAAATGCAGGCTCCATTAGTCCCACAATCATGGTGGCAGCCAACCCCAAGTCTGCTGTGTGCTGTACGGGGTATCCTTGAGCTAGAGGCACTAAGTGCATTTTTTTTTCTGACTCATATTTTCAACATACAATTGCCATCAAGCCTCAATGTGAAGTGGGGAGTCCTCTGCAGCTCAGGAAGTCTCAGTGCTTTGTAATCCTGAGCCTGGATTATGTGCCATGGAACCTCCATCCTGCAGACACAGTGGCCCTTGCAGACTGGAGTGACAGTGCTGCCCACCATATGCTGGGTAACAGAAGACTGACTGACTCTGAGAGAAGTCATATGCTGTAGAATCTGCAGGAGATAAAGAGCCTCACCGCCAAACATGGCAGAGCTGGGCTGACTGCTGTGGATTCCAGTGGTTACATTACCATGTCGCAGGCTCTGCCTGCAGCTGATCATGGTATAAACAAGGGCTTGAGTCAATGGGAAAGTCCAGAGTTTGACTGCAGAAAGGCTACAGGAAAGTAAGGGCACGTGGTCTCTGATGAGCCTCTGTGCCAGGGAATAAAATGCAGGTTAGTATTGAGGATCAGAACTCTGGCTGTCTCAGTGTCTAGGAGCTGTGTCCCAAGGAAAAGGACCCTTACTTTTACCTTCTCAGACTAGAAAGGTCCTGTGAGTCCTGCAGGAAGATAGCCTCAGTTCTACGAGAACAATGGACAGAAGTCAACTCAACTGTCTCAGAATGTAGCTTATGCATTGACTCCCTGGACACCTCTCCCCAAGCATTTTCTGCAACCCTTCCACAATACACACAACTCAGGCTTCCCACTGAAAGCTTATGGGTTATAGCAGTGCCAACTCCAAGCAGCTGCTAAACCTCTCTGAGTATTTTACCAGAGAAAGCATTACGCCTATCTTCATAAGGTGGTTGTGAGAACGGAGCTTTCCCCTCCCCCATGTAAGTGCTTGCTGAGCACTGCTCTGGGAGCTTTGGATTTATCAGTAACTAAAAGGATTGCTACTGGATTCTTGAACTCATAGTCTGCACATCTCAGGGGCTGGCAGACCCAGAGCACAGTTAGCAACACAGAGTTTTGGTGCTCTGGGAACTCCACTGCGCCTGTGTCCAAGAAACATCTGTTTCCCAGAAGCCCGAGAACAAATAGCAACACCCATCACCAGGAATCCAAAGGTCAAGATCACTAACCACACTCACCTTCCTTTGGGAGGTTTGTAATAATTCTATCAGACCACCTTTCTGCACAAAGTCACCATTTCAGCGGGTTGTTCATGGTCTGAGTAAGCCTTCTAGAAAGTTCACTGCTATACAGGAACCTGACAGGCTTATATTTCTGGACCTCCAGACGCTTCCATCGGCAGGTCCTTGTGACAAACCTTGAAGTGGAACTCAGTACCCAGGACATGATTCAACATGATACCCATCACGTACAGCTCAGAGCACACATGCAGGCAGCAGTTCATGTCCATGCCCTCTCTCCTCCTTTCAGGGACCACAGATGACAAAGTAATGTATGGCAAAGTACCTTGATGCATTAAGAACTTTTAAAAGTCATTGATAAGGTTCATTAATGTATCAAAATGTCACCTACTCAGTGTGAGCCATTAAAAATTATTAGTACAAGTATTAGGAAAAATAGTCATTAGAGTGCAGAAATGTCCCAAGAAATACCAAGCAGACACAGTCATCACCTTGGAGGTGCCCTGCCAGTCCTTGTCTCTTGTATCAGACACTCACAACGAAGCCCTGAATCCCAGCATGCACATGATGGATCTTGGTAGAGAACCAAATTCATAGAAACCCTTTAAGGACAGTCAGCAATCCCATGGGAAATACTAGAAATTATCCTCAAACATGAGATGCTTAGAGAAGGTGAAAGTCTTATTTTTAACATTTGATGTTTTCTACTGTGTCCTCCCAATCTGAAAGCCAATGTGTTTCCTTTCCCCTGCAATTTGAGAAGTGCGAACTATGATTATCAGCAGCCTGGGGTTCCATACATGCTCCTTCCTTCTTGCATTCCTCAGGTCCACGTGGGACTTCCTGCTGAACTCCCTATCGAGTGGAGCACTTTCTGTGTTATCTGAAAATTGAAGGCAGGCTGATCAAATGTAGCGGGGGCCAGCAGAGCCAGGAAGGGAGATAAGCTTTGAGGGCTGGTGTCCTGATCCTGACCTTTTACAATCTGGTAGAACAAAGGGATGAACTCAGGTACTGTGCAGCAACTTCTGGCAGGTGCAGCATAGTTAGTTCTGTGGGAAAAACGGTGACGACAACATTTAAAGACATCCGGGGAAACAGAATGGATGGAACTAGGTACAACACTAAATGCAAGACAAATTGCTCACTGTTCTTTCATGACTGACACCAAAATACCAGCATCTGAATGGCAGAGGCTGTATATTGTAGGACCTTAACAGGCCACATTAGTGAGGAACGCTCCAGCAACCAAGGGTTTCTCAGCACAAGTCTGGGTGCTATGCTAACTCATAAAGCTACCTTTATCCCTGGGTCCAGCTGACACGGAGAAGGTGTTCAGATTAGTCATTACACTTATTGTTTATACTGTCCAAGGTGCAAATGCATCTGCCAGATGAACAAGAGCATGGCTGCGTCAAACAGGCTAATGAGCCTAGCCACAGCCTCATACTGAAAGAGAAACTGCTAAATGTAAACACTGTATGCTGTTCTCAAGTGAAAATGAAATATCATCTGGTCTGGGAAAGTAAGCAGTTCAATACCAGAGTGACTGCCTATCAGGCGCGAGGCCCTGAGTTCAATCCCCAGGACTGGGCCAAATACTATTTGAACGCATGATGATATTTACATACACAGGTGGCACAGGGCAGTGAAATACACAACTGGGTAGTTTAAAACCAGTGGAATCACATTTCCCCAGTATTCTTCCATATTGCTTATTGGGCCATGTGTATAGCAGCCCACAAGATGCTAAGAATGTCTTCCTCCAAGGGGTAGGTCTCTCTTTCACAAAAGTGGCACCAACATGTATCTAAATGTCAATGTCCTTTCCTTTGAGTCTCTAGCAGGAAGACAAAGGGACCTAGGCCTAGGAAGCCACTTCTGACCAGCCCAGGCTTCCTTGGGTGTTTCTTTTATGCACACTCAATTTCAGTGTAGGTAAACAGGCCTGTCTCCAGAAATCATTTCCAATAGCAATCTGCACTTACCTACAAATGGTCTTGTGTGTGGTGATTCTTGTCGAATTGCAAATGGTTAAGAGTTCTATGAATCAAGTTCAAGGAATCTTCCCTACTGTTGATAAGGAGAGAACTCCACTAAGAAAGAGGTGGGAGGGGTCTGTAACATGGGACATAAAAATCATGCTCTCCTTCTGCAACAGGAATCGTTCTGTCCCACGAAGGCACTGGCCACATCTACAGGAACACCTAAAACCACAAGCAGCATGGAGAGAGAGGGGCAAGCTGCAGGTGAGACAGGTGCCTGGGGTGCTGTGGATATAAACAGAGGCAGTGTAACAGAAGGGTACTATCTAGTCTAAGTGTGAAAAATATTTTTTATTGCTCTGGGAATAGTCACTGTTAACTGAATGCAACAACAGAAAGGGGGGAAAAGAGCATGCAGGCCCGAGGGGATTACCAAATCAATTAACAAGTAATTCAGGAACTAATTTCTATATTGCCTCTTAGCACAAAATTGTATCTTTAATTTCTCCTGCAGTAAGCATCCCTGTGATGTTCCTAACACACACACACTGCCGCGGTAAATGAGTTTACAAGTATCTCTTTTTGATTGGCTATACAGCATTATTTCTCCACAGTTCAATGCTGCTGCAGCCAAGTGCTCTGAAATATTTAATTATGCTGGTAGCTACCAGTTACCAATTTGCAAGACCCACAGTGAGTACAGTACATTTTAGAAAACTAGTAATCAGCTAATTAAAACCACAGCGAATTCCTGCTACTCCAATTACCAACAGTGGCTGCTGGATACACTCAGAGGGCTTTGCTGTATGGGAAGGAGGTCTTTAGGACTAGCTGTACCCTGGAACATGGATGCTGCGCAACCAACACTGCTCCTCACATGCTCCATTCAGAGCATCTTCCACGGCCGACCTGGGTACCATCATCCTGTGCCTAGGGGCCTTAATGTAACTGGTGACATTCCAGTGCTGGCTTAGCAGGTCTGGGGACTAAGCAAACTAGATTTGACTCCCACAAGGTGAAATCTGGCTTTGTAATCTGCTAAATCTATGGATGAATGTTATTTCACTCAGGCCCGCTGAGGGGACTGAGCGGCTTGCTAGATAAACACACACAGAGAAGTGGGCTGGGTTCCGCTGTGAAAACCAGATCTTCTTACGCTTCTTATTTATTTCCTTCTTCAACCAGTAGGAGGTTAGAGAGAATAGCCAGCCACAACGCTAACAAAATCTGGCTGGCAACAGGTCACATTATTTACATATGTCCTTGGATGAAGACAAGACAAAGAAACAGCCCATGGTGTTTAAGCTCTGGAAAAGCCCTGTAAGGATGTGTCCCCTAATCTGCCCCACTATGAGAGCTAGGGTCAGTCTATCCTTCCTGGAGCTCAGTTTCCCTATATGCACAATGGGTAACTTTTCAGGTTTAAAAGCAGCTATGGACTAGGCTAGGACAATACTAGGACAGTGATTCAGAGCAGGGGCTCTGGGTCCTCCCCAACTGAAACTCACAGCCACACCAGGAGCTAGTCAAGAGCTTTCAGATGGTCCAGGATGGCTGAGCAATGTTCCTAAGGCAGGGTCAAGGCTGCAAATGGCAGGAAACAATGGGGAAATGTGTGAAAGTGCACATAGCAATGTCTGGGAAGAGGCATCGTCTGGTTGGATTATGGGATAAAAAAGAGTCAAGGTTGATTAGGCCCCTCAACACAGAATTGGCTTTGCAAACTCTGTGCCGGGTTTGCGAAAAAACACACACACTGGAGGAAGCTGGGAATAATGGATTGGAACTCCCAAGTGCTCTTTGCAAGTTTTTTTTTCTTTGAGATTTAGATTATTTCCAAACAAAAAGTTTAAAACCTTAATTCCATCTCAGGCCAACCTTTTTGTTTTTCTAAGCCAAATGTGCCCATACTTTTACACTGTACCTCTTTAAATAACAGATTTTCATTTTTAATTTCTTACCGAACAGTTTTCCTATCTCCAGGGCAGCTCCAAAGTGGCCACTGAATGGCTGCACGTCTACTATTAACCCCAGTCTAACACTTGACCTTGTCTGCCACCTAAGTTATCAATAGTACAGATGACTGTTAAGATCATTTTTTACACCTAAGGTGGTTCTCACCCTTCTCCCTTTGAACTATTTTCTTGGAACACATTTCTAGATGAGAGATTACTGGAAGAGAATTAGTCAGGTGTTTTTCTAAGGTACTTTTGTTAGCTGTCCTCCAAGGAACCTTCAGTAGCAGAGCAGAGCTGTTATAACACAGTTTCTCCTAACCTGTTTGCTTATCACCTAGTTAGTGGTTAAACTTCAGTTTTAATCCATTACTCAACAGCTCAAGTCGCTATTGCTTTAGCAGGGGCCCAACACCTACTCAAGACTATCTACTTCCTGTTCTTCTCTTCCCAGTCATTCCTTGAGATAATGTTGGAGCATTAAGAGAAACTGGTAAGAGAACAGAATCTCTGGCCTGGGTGGAGTCATCAATCAGAAGCTGAGGGACCACTTCTAGGAAGGCAGGCTCACCTCAAGCTGTGCTGAAGAGACAGGTGGGATTGGTCCTTCAATGAGGTGTTGGACTTCTCCTCCCAGAATGCCCACTCTTAGTGCAGATGCTTACCTGGCATGTGACCTCCTAAGTCTGCCTGCTTTCCTGAATAACTCAGAAAGGCGGCAACTTTCCTTTTCTTCTTCCACCCGTGCTGCAAGCATGCTTCCTCAACACTTTGCACTTCCTGTCTCAAAAACTCCCCCTTCCTGCCATGAGGCTGCTTGTCCACCATGTCTATCCTCCATGTCACTTCAAACAGCATGGTTTTTTTCCTTCTCCCCTTCATTATTCTTTGGGCAGCTACTGTGATTTACAGCTTACTCACACTGGAATATTTAAAAAATATCCTCATGCATCTTTAGAGTCCATTCTTAAATTCTTTTATTAATGAGACTAACAACCCCAAGAGGGGACCCTGATTTCCTCGGAATCAGACTCCCCAGATTTGGGTAACAATATCAGAAACATCTTGGCTTGTATATTTTTATGTAGCTGCCTATGATACTTTATAAACCTTAAAGGAATTTTCTACAGAACAACAAAGTAGTTGGTGGAGACTGAATATTTGTATAACATTTTAGCAATGAAGCCATAAGCTAGTATCATTAAAATCTGTGGGTTTAATATTTTAAAATTCCCTCTAAGTAAAGTAAGCATGAAGACATTTATCAAGAGACAATTTTTCCAAATGAGTTCTAAGAAGTAGAAAAGGCTGAAAGAAACCCATTGTTTGAAATGATTCCTGGGCCACTGACAAAGGCTTTTATTCTTTGAAGAATAGACAGAGAATGGTCACTTGTGTAATCCAAATATAGCACCTTATATACATGAAACAGAGTTAAATATAGAGGATGACGGGTTAAAAATTATAGTTTCTAAAGTGTAACAATGTACAGCACAGCACAGCTTCAGCACAACGCTAACAGCTTCTTTTAGAGGAATATAAAATTCATTTAAGGGGAAGAATATAATCACACCATCAACTTACACACTTATCACCATTGCCATTTCTACTACCCCTCCAACCATCACCATCATCGCCACTTCTACCATCACTACGCCTTCACTAATACCATCGTCACCACCACCATCAGCACCACACCACCCCCACCACCTCTTCACTATTATGACCTCTACCACCACTGACTACATCCTCACTACAGTCATCGTCACCACCACCATCACCACAACCACCACACCACCTCCACCCTCATAGCCGTAACCACCCCCACCACCTCTTCACTACCCCTCCTACCATCATCATCGCTACACCTTTACTAAAACTACCACCAGCACCATTACTACCACTTGTACCGTCACCACCATCATCACCAAACTCAGTAATACCACTTCCACCACCTACCACCCTCACCTCTGTGCCCTCCACCATGTCCTCCTTGTTCTGCAGACACCAGGGAGACAGCATTCCACCATGAGTACACACCGGAGGAAGGAGAAAGAAGACCTCAATATTCAACAAAATGTTAGGAGAAGAACAGGGAAGGTACCACATCTCATCAGATACAAAGCATACCTTCCTGGGACACATTTTGAGACTCAAAGGCAAAAAGCCTCAGGAAACCCTGCGTGCCTTGATAAGGGAAATTCGAAGTATGGACCTGGCCCTGCTTCATCAGCATCACCAGGCAAACAGACGCTCAATTTACAGACTTAACCTTGCAGCCTTGACTTATCCCATCCACCTCAGGGCCTGTGATGATGCTACAAGACCTCACTTGGTCCTTCACAACAAGATGGTGCAGCCCTGAGGAGAGTATACTATGCATTAGAGGGGACAGGCAACTGGGAAGACTTGCCAATGGCATGCTGTCCAGGCCTGTGGGGCTTCATCCCAGCTGCTCTACTTGTCAGGGCTGTAACTTGGTCCCCCAGAGCTGTGGAGTCCCTTGTTACAGAAATGAACCAGGCCTCTGAACTAAAGCAATATGACATCCTAACACATCAACAGCCCCTCTCACATTCGGCGAACACTCAGCTCATCGCCGCCAGCACCCCACTACAGACTGCACTCAGGAGCGCTGGGTGCCGAGCTGATGCTGCAGGCAGAGACAGGAGTGCATGTGGCAGGTGAGGGTCTGATGTGATGTGAGACGGCTAACATGGCAAGTGTCTAGTGTTTGCATTTTCCCTCGTCTACAAACAATATGAGGTACATCAAAGGAAATGAAGAAACCTCTGACGACATTTCTCAAGCTCTTCCATGTCAATCTAAAGTCCCACTAACCTTCTATATATTTAATTATAGCTGTCAGTGTTGGTATCAAGCGTATTTGGCTTTAAAACTTGGCCGTTACCGAGTGACTCAGTTAAAAATAAACTCTCTTCCTGAGATGGAGAAAGAAAAACGTGGTTTCGCTGTAACCTGATAAAACGTCGGTGTGACACCTTTCTTGAAAGGCCTAGGACAGACACCACTGAGGACTATTCAGATGTTCCTTCTCAGTGGAGCAGGTCCACAGGGGAACCCACTGTCAGGGGGAGCCCAGCGGCATGGGCAGGGGCAATCTACTGCAGACCGCAAGCAGCAGCACTGTGGCTAATGCCACCACTGCTTTGAGGAAGACAGGAGTCACTACCATAGGTGAGAGGTGTGATGTGTGCCTGACAAGTGTTCAATGTTTTCATTTACAGGGTCTACAACACAACCTGTATGTGTAGAATCCTATACAAATATTCCCCAATTTTGCCCATGTTGCAAATGAGAAAACAGCAGAGTGCAGTGTAGGAATCCCAACCATCTTTTGGGGTGTCTAGCCTGAGAGCTAGGCCACACATTCCAGGGGACTCACTGTTGCTGTTTCCAAACAAGTTTTTGAGACAGATCCGAGGGACCCATTTCATCCCGAGGCATGGGGACAGGAATTAAGAGGTTGGGTAACGCCAGGTGCTATGCATGCGGTTGAATACCATCAGAATGGAAAATCACACCAAAATAAAAATGCCTGTGTATGAATTGAAAAATTAAAAGGAATTCTGGGTTTAGTTTTTTGACGTTTACTAAGGCTTTATTGTAAAAAACGCTTAAGTCAGTAATGGGCCATCTAATGGGCTCTTCTGTGATCACGGCAGCCTTCAGTGGTGAGCTGTCAGCCAGGGAGCCTCTTTCCTGGTCAAATGCCCTTGTGAAAGCCTGGATGTTTGAGAAGTCTCTCAGTCTGAGGACACCCCAGCATCTTACAGAGGACCAGCCACAGCCGAAGGCAAACTCCAGTCCTGACCAGGTGCCTCAGAATGACTGTTTGCCCTCTGCTCTTCAACTGTAGGCCAGAGGGGGAGCACTTCCCATGATGGTGGCGAGAGACCTATCTACTCCTAGCTGCATAACCAGACTATTCAGCTCGCACTCCAGGTCAGGAGAATCAGCCTCTTGCACTGAAATACTATGCCCAATCAACAGCTGATACTGAGTGGTCTTTCCTTGTACTGGCAGTTAGCAGGCACACCGGCGCCACACAGTAACAGGGTAACAGTGTGTGACTCTGGGGCCACACAGTAACAGGATAACAGTGTGTGACAACATATGATGATTATTCTTCACTGTCAAACTGCCTGGATTGACAGTCACCCAGGAGACACACCCCTGGGTGTATTTGTGAGGGCATTTCTAGGGAGAAATCCTGCTGAAAAGCCCCACTGAACATGGGCAACATTATCCTATGGGTCGACATTCCACACATAATGAAAAGGAAAAAAAGGGAAGAGGAGGCCTGAGTACCAGTTTTTGTCTCTGTTTGTTGACTGTGGGTACATGTGACCAGCTGCCCCACACTCCTGCCTTGATAGACCATGTCCTGGAACGATGTCAAAAATCAATGTCCCTTCCTTGCCTTAGGTTCTTCTCTTGGGTATTTTATACCTGTCTTAATAAAAGTAGCAATATCCCATAGTACTTTAACAGACTACAGCTCCCCATAACTCATGCCTCCTGGACAGAGTAAGAAGTTGGAGGGGCCCCTATGATATTAGGACTGAGGCAAACACTGCCCTGAGAATAAAAGGCCTCCGGGACTTGAGGTCTCTGCCTCCACCTCCAGTTTTGGACACCGAATTGGTGCCACAGGATAGATTCTTTACAATTGCAGAGCTGTGTCCCCTGAGCCATAGCAAGGATGTAGGATGAAGATCCAAAGAACTAGAAACTGGGCAGAGGGGAGAGCACGCTCTTGCTGCAGGGTTCAGGCTCTCTACACATAACCTCCTTAGGGGCCCTCAATGAAGTCTAGGTCCTCTCAAAATATCAAAACCATAAATCAAGTAACAAGTCCAGGGCTTCCACATACAGAAGGCAGAAACAGTGTTAGGAGCTTTCCAGAATCTCTTCCAAGCAAGGACACCACAGGCAAAACTGAGACTGGCCAGTAGGGACTCTGCACTGACAAGATGGGGTCTTTGCTGGGGCCTGACTTTCAACAGCAAAGCCACTCCTGACATGGCAGGGTCACAGGTTGGGACTCGGGGCCTATCTACCTGCAGCCAACCTGCATGCAGAGTGAAGAAATGATCCCCACACAGAAGCTACTTAACCAGAAACAGTAGTTTCAGGTTTAGAATCTGTGAGCCTTGTGCGCAGGCTTGTTTCTGTCTGTCCCCACCAACCAAAACCCACACTCAACTGTGCAAGTGTGACAAACTAAAGTGACCTCACACCTACTTGTGTGTGCATGTGTGTAAGGCAAGCCCCTGCCAGCCTGACTCTCAGCATGGGCATTAGACCCTGGCTGGGGAGTCCGAGGACGGGGAGGAGGCCGAGGCTTAGAGCTGTGTAGCTGCACTCAAATATAGAGATTAAAAAATGCTAAAGAGAAAGAAGAAAAGAGAGTACACAGCTGCCGTCCCCCAAACAGACCTCCCATCTGCCACCCACGATTTGCATGTCACCTTCTCCGGGCTCATTTGTACTTCATTAACTGCCATTGACTTAACAAGATTTATGCAAATGACACCATAGGAGCTCCCTAACTCCCACTGCAATCAAGTGATTATGTATGTACAACTTGCCACAGCGATGAAAAATTAATACGTGACAAGCCCACTGGCCACTGAGCTTGGCGCTGGCTTTTATTTTCCTTGCTATGCTTTTTCACTCCTACTTGAATAGACCTTATCCTATTAGTAAAGCGAAGAATCAGGACTCTCTAAATCCATCCGCTCTGGGTACCCAGACAGGACTAAAAAAAAAAAAAAGGGTTGGGCCTGGATCCTGAAGAAGTGAAATTACAGCCTAGGAAACAATTATTATTCTTGAGGAACCTTTGACTTGGGGAAGAGAGAAATAAAGTGACGGACGGTGGTGAATTGGCCAACTACCTGTTACAAGCTAAACAGGGGAAGGCAACTAACACACACAGGCAACCTATACAACCGCGAGGGAGGTAACAGGGCACGCAGACTGCCCCAGTCCATCCCTAAGCACTCGCACACTTCCTGTGGAGGAGCAGAAGTCCTTGATGACCAGATCACGAAGGGCTCAAGGTCAGGAGCGTCTCCAGCGACTCCTCTGCCCCGGGGCCAATGGTCCAGCAGCTATGTGGGGCTGTGAGCAGCGTCAACTGGGATTCACTGAAGACCAAGGACTTGGTGGCTTGTGAGAGGGACACGGAAAGGCGTGGCCGCAGATGAACAGCAATGCTCTCTGCTGTGAGAGCACAGGAGCACATCCCTGCCGAAGCACGCTCATGCCGACACAGCCTTCGTCACACTCTGAGTGACACAAGACACTTCGGTGTGAGCCAAGGGTTCCCAAGCTTGATTTACCACCTGCAAAACCTGGGGCTGAAGAGAGCGCTTCATGATCAAGACCGCTTAGTGCTTTTGCGGAGGACCCATGTTTGGTTTCCAGCACCTAAGTGCGGTGGCTCACAACCACCTGTAAGTCCAGTTCCAGAGGTTCCAATGCCACCTTTTGGCCTTTGCAGGTGCCTGCATGTTCATGGTGTACATAAAACTAACAAGGAACACACACACACACATGCACGAAAAAAAAAAACCTTTACAATTGTTAACTTTGCTCTGGAGGGCCCTTGGCACCATGTGGTAGCAAGAGTATAGATGTGAGGTTCCCAGCTGCCTAGTCCTGAACGTTCATGCTATTTGCATTTAACTGAAGATCAGCATAACCTAATGGCCCCTACTTGGCTAGAGGTTAAACAGGAGTCTACATAAAAAATACATAGATAGCAAGCTCTCATTTAAATGTTCATTTATTTGAAGAATCCACCTATGGCCTTTCTAGAATATTCTAGGCAGGTGCTGCCCCCTTCAGGCCTCATCCTCTTAGTCCTGGCTTCCACACACAGCACAGTGACAGCAGTGAGGTGTACGGTTACTCTTAAGTGATCTCAAACGTGGGCACAGATGGCATGCAGCGTTAGGTCTCTGTAATGACCCAGACCACCTGCAACATGCACCTTACTCCACAGAATGTGGAGTGCCTCTCACATGGGGACCTGGGGACTTCACCAACAAAAACCTGCAGTCTGGCTGGAATGTTAATATTCCCCAAGGAATCGTCCAGCTGTGAGTTCCAGCTTCAAGGCGGACTTTTCCAGGTCCACACTTCACACATGTAGGGTGTGAGGCCCGGGCATCAACTACAGAGAGACCATGTGAGCCTGGGAGCAGACCATGTAGGAGCTAGTCTATGGATCCTCACTTGTGGGAACCTAGTGGGGGAAATGAAGTACTCCCTGTGCCCATGGAGTCACAAGGAAACCACGATTTGTATTTCAACAAGAATATCATGAACCTCTGAGAGAGAAAGGCTTCCGAAAGAAAGCAGAGCCTTCATTCTATACTAGACAGTTGCCTCCAATCTTTGCAAGCTCAAAGTTTGGTTTGGGAAGCTGGTCCTGTACAAAGATGAGCAGGGAACAAACTAAGTGAGGCTCTCCATGAGTTTCCCGCTGGGATAGTGAGCCTCCCCCCAAACCAGAAGTGCACAGGAATCAGGAAGGTGACGCACATTAAGTAGTAATCTCTGATGTCCCCATACCAGTTCTTCAAATGAAGAATAGCTAAATAATTTTTATGACTCTACATGAAGTAACACTGCACAAAAATTATACACTAAAATGGCTTTATGTAGAGTCAGATTATAATACATAAGCAAAATGAGTAAAGAGCTATGTTCACACCCCTCAAAAGTAATGAACATATTTATAAGGAAAACACCGCACGTCACTGGGAAGGCTTCTTGCTTTGTTTGTAAACACATCGAAGGTGGAAATTTTTTCTTCGAGATACTCGAAGATGGCTCCTAAATTGTCACCCAGTATGGTAAGGGTGGTCCTATGCAGAGGCACAACAGCCTTGGCTGACACCCCTAGGCCTCACTGCCCTGTGGGCGGAGGGCATGTGTGGCGCACAGGCCACCCTGGTCTGCAGCTAGAGGCTGGGAGTGCAGCAGACTTGGTTTCTCAGAAATCCCACGTCTTCGATCTGGAATGTTCCTGCCTCACACGCAGCCAACAGTCATCAGCCACAAAAGGTGAAACCTGCACCAAGGACGTGGTCTGCTGGAATACCTTTCCCCTCCCTCAGGGCAGCCAGCGCCCATGCGCACAGACCAAGTGAAGCTGGGAGGCAGCTAAGGAAGAGGCAACGGAAGCCCTGGATCAACTAGAGCTACGAATGGGCCACTGGCGCCATCCATGGAAGGCAGAGCTGTTTCCTGCTCACAGATCTTCTGCCCCCACCCAAACAGAATGCACTCTAAATCAATTGGCTTTCTCTATCAACCAAAAAGATGACATTTCCAGAGCCGCTGAGTGGGGTTGAACTCTTTATTCTTATTGTTTCGGAAATGAAGCAGCAAAAGACGTCACACGTGAATTCCAGTGTGTATTGCTAGACACAGAGACGTGAAGTAATTTAGGACCTGGTTTCCAGGCTAATGAAAACCCATTTCAGGCTAGCAACATTGGCCAAAACAAATGCTTGAATTCAAGTCCTGTTGTGTAATGGGGAAGTTTAATTAAGGCCCCACATTACAGCTGTAAATGTTCCTGTATATAATAAGGTCTAAATGAAACTGAACCTAATCAAAGTTACAATCCCTTCATTAGCAAATTACAAACAAGAGCGCACAGCTGACACGCCGGCTATGATTATTACAACTAATTGCCTCGTTGTTACAGACCAGCCTGAAACAGTGTTCAGATGTCCGTCTGCAAGAGCAAATTAGGGCCACGTCAGGCTATTCCTGTGATCACAAGGGGTTCTTCTACAGCGATCTGATTTACCCCTGTCGCCTGGCGGCCAGCGGCCCAATCAAAGCCATGCTACAAAGGCAGCCTTTGAAGCCACTGCAGCATGGAAACACTCCATATGCAGGCGGGCAGACCGCACTTCATTAGAGCTGTTGTCACATTTTCCTCTTCTTATTCTAATGATCCCATTTTAATACTCACAGGAACCCCTTCTAATTGATGTCAAGTGAGTGACTTCTACATTCATCAACAGAGCACATCAAACAAACCCTGGTGCTCGAGCCAGCATCATCCCAGGCTGAACCGAGGTGTGTCTCCAGCGAGGCGGGGAAGGGGACAAGTGTACCTGTTTAATTGGGATGGCTCGCCCGCTCCCGATGCTGTCCGCGCGGCCCTCCAGGCCTTTCTTCTCTTTGTCTGGGTCGCTCCCTTTCCTAGACTGCAAAGCAAAAGTAAAGTTAGCATTTGGGCGAGGGTTGTGGCTGCCAGACGGGTCTTGCCCCTGTGTGCAGAGCTCCCGCCAACAGGATTCAGAATACCCCAGTTCATCAGCACTGCCTCATCATCGTTCCAAATAGAATTTTCTAAACTTTCCCTCTGACTTTTCTACTGCGAAATTATCTTTTAATTCTTTTTTAAAGAGTTCAAAATGCAATTACTAGAAACCAATGGACCATCCAGGAAAGCAACGCCCAACGAGAAAACACAATTCTAGGGCTGCAGTTAGCATAGCTGAGGAGAGAGGGGCCCTCAAAGGTTATCTGGAAACCCCACTACAGAAATGTATGGACTAAATTAATGTCTGGATGATTTAAAAAGTCTATTAACCACTCAGCGGTGTGACTTACTGGTATACCCCCAGTGAGTCGTTTAAAGGGGCAAGCAATGTTTCCTTTTATTGCTTCTGGACGGTTAGAAAACAGCAATTTCAAAGTTAAAGCAGTGTACTGAGCAACAAAAAGATAATGGAGGCAAAAACTGAAAATCTCCTTTTGACAAAATGTCAACATTCGGGAAGCCAACAAGCAAGTGTTTGTTTGCCAGGTCCCTGAGCCAATTATCTTGGAAGGACTGTGGATGCTGTGTGAACTGCCCAGTAGTTGCCAGGTGTGGGGAGGAGGGCACCCGGGGAAAGCTGCAGGAGCACCAGCCACCGTCCACGTCCCGTCTCCTGCTGGCATGAACAAGTGTAAGCAGGGTGATTGTCTGACAGATTTATTTTATTATGAGAGAAAGATCTGAGACTCGTCCTCCTTAATAACAGTGCTGACAAGTGACAACTTCACTCCATTACTTTTCAATGGGAACATTACTCACGCAATATTGAAAATGGAGAAACATTTTCCTGTGCTTTTCAAATCTGAGATGATATATGAAACGGATAGACTTGGTGGTGTCCAGTACTGCTGGGAGTAGCTAATGAAACTCAGATTCAAAAGGATGTAGGCGAAGCAGATGATGCTTCTAAAACAGTCTCCAAAAGAGGCAAGGTCCTGAGATATAATAAAAGCAAGGGCCGACAGGATGGATGTAAGTCTCCAGGACAGGGTTCTGCCAAAACTCAGGCAGAAGACCCAGGGAGAGAGCTTGTGATAGTAACTTGGCTGGGGCACTTCAAAGGCACTGGCTTTGCCACGTGGCAATGCACGTGAGAAAGCACGCTCTTAGCTGATTTCAGGAGCTTCTACATTTATCAAATGCCTTCTCAGGGCCCCATGCGATGTGCCCTTATCATGGATCTCAGCTAGGCTATAGAAACTTTTCACTATTTACTCTTCAGTTAGTAATGCACAGCAACACTGCACACAGCCAGCTCTTTCCCCCACGGCAGTTTGTGGGAAGGTGGGCGGAAGAGGTTTCCAATTAGAAAACAAGTTCCGAAGCCCGTGGCTGACAACATTCCCAGAATTCTGAATCAATGGAGAACATTGAAGGCATTTTGGAACTTTATCAGGTCTAAATACCTAAATTTGAAAATCCATCTTCATTATTCTCCATTAAGCAACATAATTAACAAAACAAACATTTAAAACAAAATGAACATTTTCCTGGAGGCGGCACATCTGTCCTGTCGCTGTTCTCAGAGCGGAATTCCGGATTCCACGGAAGCAGGAAGCAGCAGCCAGAGTTGCTGCACACAGCTCCAGATACATAAAGAAACAGAAGCCATGCTTCAGACAATCACACACTCAGAAACAAATGAGACAGAAACTCAGAGTACTCACTGGAAAAAGGAAAAACCATCAACAATGTCCAGCAAGCTGCTGGACAGAAGTGTTTGCCACCTACAACAGGCCAACTCAAGGAGAACTAAACCACAACCAATCCACTTGACACAAAACTCTGCACCTCTGAATCCCGGGGGGGGGGGGGGGGGGCCTCCTTGCTTTCCTGCACACTTTGAGAGTCTTCAGTGGTGCACATCCTCTGCTCTCTGCCAAAACTGCTCATCAGATGCTGCTAGTGGTGCTCGGTACCTGCTGCTACACCCAGTCTGCCACATTCCTCTGAAGAAGGGTTTATCACACCCAATGCAGGTCTGGAGATTTCAAGCTTAGAATGACTGCTGAGCCCCACAGACACTGCAAACAAAGGGAACGAAAGGATTCTCTAGTTCATCTCAAAAATGTTTAACTCCCTATACGTGATAAAGTCATAGAGGCAGCCAGTCCCTTGCACACTGGGCACAGAATTGCTGCTGGCACCTCTGCCCATCAGAGCCTGTTCTCCTTGCTCCAAATAGTAAGACAGGAGCAGATGGAACACAACATGCCAGGCTTCAGGGTTCCTGTTCTCCCCAAGATACCAAGTGTCAGCGCTTTTATACTATGGATTTCATTGTCCTTTTTCCTCCAGTGATCTTCTCTGAGTAGGTCCAGGTTCTGTGCAATCAGCGCTTTAGCGCTGGGTAATGGTATCACCATCACACAGCAAGCGTTTAAGCAGACCACATAAAGACACAATTCTTTAAGAGCTTGAAAAGACAAAAAGCAATACCACACAGAACTTAAAGAGCCTTGCTAACTTAACGCTCTGGAGTGTAGACAACATATTTATACCCATTCAGGTAAATGGCAAGCCCTGGAACAGAGGCAGGGGAATGGAGAGCTTGGACTCACACTGAGGATATTTGTACTTCATGAAGCAGCAGCTACAAACTGCTCAATCTCATGATTTTATCACAGAGAATACAAGTAGATTTTTTAAAAATTCCTATATATTTCAAAACATTATTCAATAAAAAATTCCAACTAACATGTAAATTGGACTACTAAATGAACTGCTCTAAAAAATTCTGTATTTCTAAAGCAGGCATCCAATGGGTCATCTTCCAATGTCTCATTTCTCAAAGCAATGACCTTATATTAAGAATGAACAAAAACATGATACAATTTAGACTCTCACTGGTAAGGCAGGATTGCCCCTCCAAAGTAACACATGACTCTCTACAACTGGAGTGATTTAGTTTACATAATTTCGTACAAAATACATAGAATTTATTTGTTTAAAGCCTGTGTGATTTGCAAATAAAAACATCTTGAGAGCTGAAGATGTCCCTGTGTGGCACAGGGCCACTTTAAAAGACATGTGAGGACGGGATAAGAACTATGTGCATACGTTACCTCCAGCCTTTTTAGAATGTGCTAATCTGTAAACCGGACAGTGGCCGCTACTTGCACATTACCATTCTGTGCTTCGGGAAGAGTGAACTAAGGCGGTTTACATCTGGCACAGCTGTTGACAGATCTAAACACATACGTACTTTGACAATACTAGTCAAAAGTCACCTCAGAGCAAGAGGAATAAAGACTCTGCAAAACTGGAGATATTTAAAGGTAAAACCAGACTGTTGCCTATTAAAATCTGGTTTCTTAATTGCTTAGATTTCTGAATTAATTTCCCTTCATTTCATTGCTCATATGACACTGACATCTAGTGGAGTAGATGTTTCCAGGTTCTTTAACTCCAAATGCTCACCACCACCTCCACCACCGCGTTGACCAATGCCAAAGGCAAACCTGGTAACAACCAATATGCTGGGACTTTTCTGGAATTTCAGCCAGTTTAACCTTCAGTGCCACAGCACAAAACCGAGGCAACACGAGATTCTTACCGGATCCCAACTTTCTGTCCCATGAACACTAGATGGGACACGGGATTCGACTTTTTGAATGCTTTACTCTCAAATTGTCTTCTGACATGAAAGAGGAAGGCAGCAAAGCATTTACCACACACAGCCAGAGGCATTCTAAAATACCTCCATGATTATGATGCAATTTATGGGGAAGCTTCAGCCACTTGCCCTGTAACACCAGTGGCACTGTGGCTTCCTGGCCTTTCATTTTCTCACTGTGGCCAGCTCTGGCACAAGCATATCTCCTAGATGCTGAGCACAGCTAGGACTCTGAAGAACAGGTACTAATAAAGTTATTTTTTTTCTCTTCTTCGGATCTTGAAATTAAGATCCTCAGTAGGTCATGTGCGTTGTCAATCATCCAGGCCCAGTTTTTGGATAGAAGGGGCAGAATCTCCTTTTAGGTAGTTCTGTTTAAAGTGCTATGTCCTGGTTTTCGTATTTCTTTATTGGGAGAACCCAAAGCTAATGTGCACTGCCTAGCGCTAGGAGGAACCAAGCCAGGCATCCTCTCCATGGCCATTCCTATATGTGGTGGTGGGGGCGGGGGTACAGAAACTTCCCATCCACCATTCCTGAGCTAGTCACATTTTTGGAGCCTAATGCCTCTGAAGCCAGCTGTGGCTTCAGCAACTGTTTTTGTGTTTGTTTTTGTCTTGTTTGGAGCCCACTGAGTCACAAGTGCATGAGCAGTCTGTTTTGGGAGGTGGCACCTTCTTAACCAAGGGTCCTGCTCTGGGCATTGAGCTAGAAATTGACAGTTAGTGACTGCTGGTGATGTGCGTCAAAAAGACTTCTTAGTGCACCACCTAGATCCACACACTGCTTACGCACACAGACACTCACCTGGACTGAGCAGAAGCCAGAAAAACCCCTGGAGACCTACCTAGCTGTCCTACCAACTGCCTGTGCTGAACATCACTCGGCAAATGATGTTCCTGACCTTAACAGCAGCGAGAACACACAAATAATACCACGGAGGCTCCTCTGCCCCTCTGGAGAGTGTTCTCAACACACAGCCCCACTAAAGAATCAGAGAGGTTCAGTGACCTGTCCAAGGCCAAACAGCTACCTGCAGTGTTCATCAGAGCATCAGAGGAAAGCACAGGGAGGCTCAATGGGACCCGCAATCACCAGCAGACCTGAACATGAGTGGCCTGACCATGGAGACAGCCACAAACAGGGTGGGAAAGAGTGAGGCACCGCCAGATCTGGCAGGTGCCTAGAGCATCTGTGGCCATCTTGGAAAGAAGGCATCAGGTCAGACAATGAACTTTTAGTTACGCCTGGGAGACCTCCTTTAGGTCAAGATAGGATAAGTAACTTCCTTGTGACTAAGTCAGTGGCAACCAAATCCAGAGGCCAAATGATCTGTATAGGCTTTAAGCACAGATACTGCACAGAGCTGGGCAGGGAGAGAAAGGCTTCCTGAAATCACACCATAGTAACTCTGGGCTCAATGGCAAAGCCATCCATGATTGAGGGAGAATCTAGCCCACGAGCCTGTGGAGTTTGGAAAGTGTGCAAGCCTGGCCCCACCTTGGACTAGGGTTTCTAAATCAAAGCTCAGATTTCCTATACACAACACACCCTGGGGGACTCTGAGAAACATCCCAGAGGACACTGTGGCAGGGAGTCCCTTGAAGCCCTGGAGAGAGGGAGTGGCAAGTGGGGGCTGCAATATTGAAAGAAAGGCAAGTCCTAGTCCCGTGTCCACCACTGAGTCAGTCCTTAGATCCCAGCAAGTAAACAGGGCTGTGGCTAAGGCCTCTCTGTGATTGGTCAGATGCACACAGGATTCCCCAAGACCTTCACAATCTCTCCTCGTCTAACACAAGTCTTTAATGTGAGACCATGAAAGCCCTGGGAGGGTAAAAGTTACACACAGACTCCTGGGGATCCACTCTGCCCCTGTTGGAAAAGCCCTATTCTGCTCAGGACCCCAAATCCTTGCTTCTCACAATTTCCTCAGGCTCCATGAGAGTCACTGTGGTTCTTGTTAGTTTAGCTTGGATTCTACAAACATCACTGGACCCTGGGACCAGACATGTGACTAAGATGCCAGTGACACCCACGGAGAGGTTGGTCCCTGGGACTGACACTCACTGTAAACAGGTTGGACCTGCGCTTGGACTGCTTTCGGACAGGCGTTGGAGTGTTGGCAGTGGGAGGGACGTCGATGCGAAGCTCCTTCTGGCTTGTGCTTGGGGTCGATGGGACAGAGGAGGAATAATCACTCAAACTCCCACCTCCATTACTTGTCTGCAAAAATTAAAAACAAAACAACAATGTTCTGTTACTGAAACAGTATGAAAACCACCCGAACCGGATCACAGCAAGAAAAACAGCAAGGGATAATGAAAAGCAACTGTGAGACCCAGGGCCCACTTCCCTATGCTGCCTTATCTAAGAAAACGGACCTCAGAGTTCTCCAGAAAGGGGCTGGAGAAGAAAATTATTGCAATTTTCTTCCTGCTTCTTGAGACAGAGTCTTATTCTGTTGTATAGGCTGACTTACTTACTATAAAGCACACATTAGAATTAAACTTGAAGCAATCCTTCTGTCTCAGCCTCTAGGCTACAGAGACTACCTACAGGTGTGAGCTACCATATGCATTGAACTTGGAAAAAAACTGATCACTCAAAAGCTGAAGATACCAATCATGAAGGTGTTTGTTGGGAACAAGCGGGGGTGGGGGGAACTTATTCTAAAGACTATCTTTTTTTTTTTTTTTCAGACTCCATTTAATCCTAGGGAAAAACTAAACTCAAGATCTCAGGCCCAGGGAAGCTGGGGACTTCCCAATAGCTGAACAGCTTCTGTTGTAAGGAGACAGTTGTCTGAGTCCAGACATCTCAAGGACAACTTCTCCATCTTGCTGGCAGGGCCAAACAAGTTCATGAGCCCAGGCCCAGGATGAGTTACGGGCCTTGAGCTCCAGACCTAATGTCTAAGAGAATGAATTAAGGACCTTGAGGCCAAGTGTCCTGGATCAGGCCTAGTCTCCAACAGACACCCCCTTGTTTAACGCATGTTACCACACAGCTGGGCAACACTGCAGCTCAGCACAGGCAACCCCCATCCCATGCTTCGTGCGTCTTCGGTGAGTTTTCTCAGCTTCCACCCCCCACGCAGTGTTCAGGTGTGTGGCTGGCCCATCCTATGCCCCAGTGGTAAATGCAATGGGCTTCCCAGGCAAACTGAGCGCCTGCAATGGGACACTTGCCCAAGGAGGACTGATCACAGAACAAGGACCAGTAGGTCATCAGCTCCTTTAAAAGGTCCTGGGTGGAGCCCTGTGACAAATACTTTGCTTCCAATTTGATAATCCAGCAAAACATTGTTAGGGGATATTACCAGCTTCTCTACAAGGCCTAAAGGAGGTGGGCGTTATAGCCGAACACCAGATCTAAGTGCAAGTGCGTTCTTTAGACGGTAAGATTTACTCACAACTGTTCCCCCCTGTAAGCCCACCAAGAGCAAAGCCAGTGATTTCAATCAACAGCGAAGACAGCGGCACACACCTGGCACCACCCTGTGCCAGCATGCCTCATAACGCAGGCAGTATGCAGAGAGAACATTAAAGACTAACTCCCATAAAGCCCACTTGGCCACAACAGCTTCTGAAGGAAATGGGAAGTCAATTACAGGCATGCTGTTATTTACAAAGTTGGGGGGAAAGGAAGATGACAGCGTTGGCACCAGCTGTGAGCGCTCCCTGCACCAAGCGTTCCTTGGCACTCACTCACTGCCTCACCTCCCAGACCACCTTGCGTACCTGGCTGATGTGCACGGCAGACACCTGGGCAGAACACACAGAGGAGTGGCTTGGAGAGTTGGGTAAGGACTTGCAGGGGCCTATGGACAGCTGCTGCTTCTTCCTCGTGGCAACAATCTTCTGGGCAACTAGTGGACACAGAGACAGGAGACACTGATGTGAGGCTGGTGGCCCAATATGAGGTGAACCAGAAGGACCTCTGGTGATCGCTGGCTCCTGCCATTCCTGCACCTAGAGACCTAGAGTGAGTTTCACCCGGACACCTGACTACTAGGTTAAGTATGACATTTTCCTGGGCTTCTGAATCCCAGTCCTCTAACAAGCCCAGCCATTGGGACCGGAGGAGAAGCAAGCCCCAGCCAATGAGGTCCATGTGGCTTTCAGGGTCTGTCCTCAGGTGAGAGCTGCTATTAGCCCGTCTATTGTATTGCTTTGCCTCTTCTCCATGAAATGTACAGATGAGACTTTGGTGCCAGCGGCCACCCAGGACATTAGGTGACTTGGGAATGGAAGCCACACAGTCAGATGGGATGCCAAACAGATCAGTGCTGACTCCTGGGATAGTCTCAGCCTGCTTGGACCATCTCGGGGGACTCAAATGTTCAACAAGACCACACACCCTCCTACTACTATCCTAACAAAACAACATTTTCCAGTTACTTGGGGTAAGAGTAATTACAAATAAGGAAACACGAACAAAATTCCTTTGAAAGCTCTCCTAAAGAACGACTTGTAACTTTACAGACGCTCAAGCAAAAGTAATTATAAAGGGCCTTTTTACAATTCTAACCTACTACCACATACACTGGAAGTTTATCTTAATCAATACAAATATAAATTCAACCAGCCATAACTTCTCTCAGCAAATAGGCTTGCTGATAAAGTACATTGAATTTAACTGCAAGGGAAGTCAACAGTTAGAAAAACATTCTTATACCAATAGGTGTCACTGCAGGAGAGTAGCGGCAGTTTGTATCCACACAGAGGCACGTCTTTGGGGAGGAACTGGAATTTAGCCTCCTGCTTCCCTTCCCGGTCCTTGTCTCTGCATACATTGCTGCTGCTTTTGAGGGACTCTGTCCTTCTAGGACCAATGGTTACAAGATACAGAGGCCACACAGTGTACAGAGATAATTTCACCTCGAAATGAACCCAACTTTAAAAAGAAACTGGTGTGCCCAGAGCAAATGGCTTTTGTGCAAATGAACGATAGTGTTAACCATGGCAAAGTGGAAATGCAATCTATAAAAAAATGGTTCCCAGAGACGAAGCAGCCACTTCATCAGTCACGACCCACCTCCAAAGGCTTCTCATCACCCTGAAAGGATGATATCAATTAATTTATCTTCCCACCATGTATTGATCATAACCTTCATCAGCTAATCATGTTTAAATTACAGAGGAATATTGTGGCACTCTGTCATTTCAAAGCCATCAGTATATTGATCAGGGACTGCTGAAAATGTATATTAGACTATCCTAAGAAAAATCATTACATGAACTCAAAAGTAAAATCTAAGGTCAGTGTTCAAGAAATGCAAAATGTGTGTCACAGGGAGGTTCTGAAATTTCAAGCCCCCAACTAACCCCAAATCCTAGTTGCCTGGGTGCTGTGGTTTGAATGTGAAATGACTCTTTGGGCTCCTGTGTCTAAAACCTGGTCCCCAGCTGGTGGTGCTGTTTGGGCAGGTCCTTGAAAAGTTAGAAGGTGGAGTCCTGTTGGAGGATATAATTTATAGCCTGGTGCCACCTACTGTTCTCCCTCTTCCTGCTTCCTGTGTGCAGATGAAATGTGACCAGCCAGGTTCCTGACTGCCAGTCTGTCTTCATGTTCCTGCTGCTATGCCTTCCCCTCCAGGATGAGCCACGTCCCCTAGGTAACTGCCAATCAAAACAACCACCCAGAGTTTCTCTTTTTGTCAGGATCTCTGTCACCACAACAGAAAACAATACCAAGTGACTAATCATTTGCAAAGGAGGTTCAGACCATCAGATCAACTTTTTGTTTTGCTGTCAGCCTGAGTTTCTATCAATCTGGACCCACATGATCTAACCAGGGGCCTTACTGGAGAGGCAAAAAAACATGCTCAAATGTGCACTTTGGATGGACACCTGCTATGAAGGTCTTCCATGTGAAGGGACAGTTTGGGAAACCGAGTCGACTATTGTGTGACACTTCAAATGAAAATTCCTGCCATCCTTCCTAGAAGGGACTGGGCAAGTCGTCAGGAATAAAGAGCGCAGCTCACAGCAAAGTCACAATGGGCAGTAGAGTGTGGCTGCACCCCAGGTCTAAGCCTCTGCACCCAATGTGACTGTTCTGCCAGCCTTAATTTCCAAACTACAAACCCACAACATCTAACAACCGAGAGCATCTTTTATTACATTTCTTTTATGTTTGACCTAT
Organism: Lophiomys imhausi; assembly: GCA_907164525.1. Lineage (NCBI taxonomy): Eukaryota > Metazoa > Chordata > Mammalia > Rodentia > Muridae > Lophiomys > Lophiomys imhausi. The sequence continues at coordinate 12,796,446 of CAJQZJ010013540.1, read as the reverse complement.
TTCCTCATTCTTCAGACCTTCTAACTTACATACACCAATAAAGGAAACACAATGGTTTCAGAACGTTTTGTTCCATGATGTTGCAAGTACTTTGGAAAGATAAGATAAAACATAAGAATAAGGGCACACCCACTAAATGATGGACAAGAGGATTCTGGGTAAGGATGGATGAATGAGAAAAGGGGAAGGGGGAAGGTGAAGAAGGGCCGTCCTGTGTGTAGAACTTGGCATTTTTTTTTTCGTCTAAGGGATAATGGATATTTACTATCTAGTAACTACTTGCTAACAGCCACGTATGTGTTCATGGCCACTGCTGCTACCTGCTTTATGTCTTGGTTAAGTCTCTAACCAAAGCAGCACACTTGGGCGCCTCCATTAAAGACTTTCCTAAAAGTGTCACAGGGTGAGTAAAAACCTCAGTGGCAACTCCAACTAGGAAGGGACCATGAGTGCTATTACAGGACCATGTTCATCATCATGGGGCTGTGCGGAAATCTGGGCAGAGCCACCAGGACCCTGATCCCAACAGGTGAGTGCTTAGCCTCTCCCTAATCACCACTCTGAAGTACAGACCATCAGGGAGGGGAAGGCAGGCCCTGCCCCATTTGAAACTATAATTATTGGCAACACTTGAAATGCTTAAGCGCTGCTAGGTTCACAGTAAGAAATAACCCCACACTCCACTGGCTGGGTGATCTCAACCTCTTTGAGCTTGCTGGCACCTTGGCCATTCAACAAATACACTGCTACATATTTTACATCAATTCACATATGTAAATGTCTCATTCATGTGTCATGCAACAAACAAACAAAATATCCAAGCCCAAAAGAATCTGCTTTTTTTGTTGTTGTTGTTGCTGAGATTTAATATTCTCTCATACTTGGTGGGATTCTGGACACTGTTGTGCTCCATCTAAAGTGTCACCTGGAAAGAGATGACCTCTGCCCTTTTACTACAGGACCCACCAATTCTTCTCTTCTCCTCCATGGGGCTGCTTGGGGTTGCTTTAAAGTTGCTTCCTCTACAATTTAGCTTTCTGTCTGGATTGAATAGTGGGCAAAAAACTCTCCCTTTGGCCAGCCCTTCAATCCTACCTATGGATTTAATTGCACAAGGCTCACAGCAGTCAAGCTCAGACAGAGAAGCAAGTCAAAATGGCACCACCATAGGTAGGAGGTAGCCTGGGACTGCAACAAGCTCTCCTCCCGGTTACAAGGGCTCCATCCTAATCTGGGTTAATGCAGTATATCCTTAAACTGAAACATATATTCATGTACATAGCTCCATTCTCCAATTAGAAAAAGTTAGAGAGTGGAACAACAAAAACTGACATGCATTTATTTATTTGCTCTTTCCAAAAACTGGACATTCTCTACTGAACAAGGAAGCATCCCACACTGCTGAGATTGACCGTTCTGCTCAACTCTGATCAAACATCCCTTATCTTCTTCCATGGCATTACTGGCTCATCCACACAAAAGCGTAAGTCACCTGGGTCTTACCAGCAAAGTGAGCTCTCTGCATACAGCCCTGTAAACATTCACATACAAGTATTTCTCCTTGTCTCTGCTGGCTGAAGGCTAAGCATGGTGGGAGATCTATGACCTCACTCCAACCAACAGATAATGAGGACCCAATGAGAGCCAGGTGTGGTGACTCACTGGTCTTTCAGAGCCTGAAAGACTGAGGCAGGAGGAAAAGTACTAGGCGCTAAGCCAGCCTGGACTACACAAAGATAGATTCAATCTCAAACAAGCAAACTACAACCCCAAATGTAACAAGTGAACAAAAACCCCATAGAGATGAGGACAGTAGCTCAGACAACACCTGGAGGTCTCAGGTAAGACCTGGTCCAGCCCAGCCTACACTGTCCCAGGACAGAAGCTGGGGCATCTCTTGCTCTGCACCTCTTCCTCTGTTTCTAAGGGTACTTCCATAACTGACTGTGGTGATTTAAATGAGTAATGCTCCCCTCTACAGTCTTGGGCATAGTCCCCAGATGGTGGCACTGCTTGGGGAGGCTTAGAGGGTGTGACCTTGTTGGAAAAAAGAAGTGGGTTACTCAAGGCAGACTCTCTGAGAGTTTAAAAGAATTGCAGGAAGACCTGAGGCCTTCCTCATGCGGCTGGACATGAATTACACTGCAGTGAATGCTGGAGACAGTCTTGCTATGTAGGCCAGGCTGACATCTTATCAGCAATCCTCTTGTCTACACCTCCCAAGGGCTGGGGTTATAAGTGTGCCAATCTATCTTCTCCCCCCCACCAAAAAAATTTTCTTTGGGTGTAATCACTGTATGATTTCTGCTTCTCTCTTGTACTTCAACCCAAAAGCAATGCCTATTACACCTTTCACCACAAGGCCATGAAGGAAAACTATGAGGGGCTCACCTGGGGAACCCCCATAAATAACAAAAACTGACTGCAGACTGTAAATCTTCCAGGGACAATAGAAGATCCACTAATGTCTCCACTTTAAATTACAGGAGAATGGTCATTAAATTAGCTTATTAATTAAGGAGAAATTAATTACCAAGTTACCTATATAGCTCTGAATGTGTGACTAGGAAATGAAGAAAAAAAAAAACACCTAAAGTGGATATTTTATTAAATATTTCTCACAACGAAAGTGGCAAAGTCAATATATGTTGGAAGAGGCATGTTTGGTTCTGATGGTGACCCAAACTGTCCGCCAGCTGTTTATATATTACCTAAGTCTTGATTAATGAGGAAACTATGCCAGAAAAACCAAGAGAACTGGAGCAAGGCTTAGGGCACATCTGGTTGGCAGAGTGCAGGAAGCCCTCGGCTCCACCCCCAGCACGGCATAAATCGGGCGAGATGGTGCACACCTGTAATCCTGACACTTGGGAAGTGGAGGCAAAGGGGTCAGATCATCCCCGGCTATATGGTGAGCTGAAGGCCAGGCTGTTCTACATGAGACACTGCTTCAAAACCAAACCAAAAGAAAAACTGGTAAGTAGGAAAGGGGGTAAGAGTGGAAGGATGGAAAAGTAGAGGGAGCGGAGAATTCCCAGGGCGCCTCCTTGAGTCTGAGGACGACTCCCAAACCAGCAGACAGCACCATCTGCCACCTGAACACCTTGTTGTGATGTCAACTGAACTGTTCCAGAGGCACAAGACGCATGCTTCAATGCTTGCTTGTGTCTGGAGTGCCCATGCCACCCTGCACCCAGGAAATTGCAGGAAGGGACGACAGACAGAGGGCAAGAGAAACAGCAAGGGGAACTAGAAATTCATTTTTAAGGTTTTGATATGCAAAGAGCATGGCTTCCAGCTGAAGGCAACAAGGAACATTCCCAGTTGTCCTAGGAATTGATGACAAGACCCACATTTAGGAAGGAAAACTGGTGTGGCTTGCATACACTTGAGAAGGAGAATTTGATTAACTGTGGGTGGATAAGGTGGTGCTGGGCTCTGGAGACTGGCTGGCTGGCATTTTGATTCAACACTCCAGTATCTTTACAGTCCACCCTTCCAGATGGGCAACGCTCACCAGGCTAGCTGTGCAGCAAGGCTACCAAGAACTCTAAGGGGGTCAAGCTCTCTGACATTGTCTTTACCTCAACAGGGTCTTTAACAGCATGGGATCCTTATGTGGGCATGTGACTCTGCACAGGAAATTCCGTCATCCTACATCAAAAATAGGCTTCAAGCCCCTACCCATCACCATTAAAACTAGCTCTCAGTTATTCTCAAGTCTAGTTCCTTCCAACCATCCTGCGTGGCCACCAACTCTTCTCATTCACAAGCACTATTTTCATCCAATTGAATCCATGTCTCCTAGAAAACTACCTTTAAAGCTCCTGGAATAATTTTCCAGTTAGAACAAACACCGATGAAGGTGACTTTTCTAGCCGCTGAAGAAGGAATACTAACAGGCCCTGTTGACCTCTGGGTCTCTGCTTTTTGCAGTCTTGCTAGTGAAAGCCCAGCGAGAGGCTCCGGCCAGAGAGCCACAGCTGCAGTCCCCATGCCACCAGCAAGTCGAGAGAGGATTGGTGGCCATGGTGGGTGGAGACTCTGTGGCGACCTACCTTCGTGGCAACTGAGATAAACATGTCTATATATATCTGGGTATGCCTATCTCTCCATATGCCAGTGCATGTATGTCTATAAATAGATCAGAGTGTGTGTCTGAGAGAGAGAGAGAGAGAGAGAGAGAGAGAGAGAGAGAGAAATCAATCAAGCAAGTAGGTTTTGTTTTCTTAATTTTCTGTGCTGGAATGAGACCCAGATTCTTTTTTTAAAGATTTTATTTATTTATTCTACATATATATGAGAGCTCTATATGCATGTACCCCTTCATGCCAAAAGAGGGCATCAGATTCCAGTATAGATGGTTGTGAGCCACCATGTGGTTGCTGGGAATTGAACTCTGGACCTCTGGAAGAGCAGACGGTGCTCTTAACCGCTGAGCCATCTCTCCAGCCCGAGTCCCAGATTCTTAAAAATGTTATAGATAAGTGCTCTACTGCTGAGCCTGCCCGCAGATCCCCCAATATTTCTATTACTCTCTTTAAAATAAAAAGCCCTCTAATCTAAGACAGGCCATGTGTAAAAAGCCATGCAGTAATTTCTTCTGGTTAGACCTTTTGAGTTTTTCCTGGAGTAATGAAGTCTGAATTCTTAATCTGAGATTCAGTTCTTATCTGTATTCTTTTTATCTCATTGTATTAAAACAAATTTATCTTCATTTATGTCGCAATTACCTATTAGGGTTGTTAATTTGCTGGAAATGAAGCTATTGTTTAATTGCTCCTATTAATCGGGGATTTAAATGCCGACTGTAATAAACAGTTACCTTCAGGACGGAACAAAGTCAAGGCTGGGAACATTAATTTCAGAATTTCAGAACGAGGAGACATTTCTGCATTCAGGGGCCACTAGATTTTCTGTTCACAGAAAAAGTAAAAGAATACCAAACACAAGAGAAATTCAGCTGAGCAAATACAGACTGTTCGCTCCTTTTTACATGTGACATTGCCATGTAAAATAACTCATCATGACAAAGGGACATGAAACCACACTGCAGGAAACACACACATCCCCCTTTCATGTCTCTACAGCACTAGGCTCCCTAAAATTTGATCTCAATGTAGGTAACCAAAATGGACACGTTTGATTTGAGCGGTCCCGCTAAACAGTGGAGATGGCACTGCAGACAACCCACCAGGGTGTGAGCCTAGGGGGGTCAGCACAAATACTCACAGCTCTGAAAAATGAGCCTCAATGCGCCCCGGCTGGGAACTGTCTTTGGCTGGTTCCATCCGCAGCCAGGATGGATGTGGGGCTTGGGTGGGCAGAGCTCGTACCACACACTTCTTCCAATGCTCGCTGGGGAAGTGTCTGCCAAAGCAGCTAGCCTCGTGGGTGTCCTTAAGGGTCTCACCTCAGGTCCTTCTCTGTTTCCCCGTGCAGACAGTGAGGTCTGCACATTCAGGAGTGCACTAAGATGCTGGTGGGACCTCCAGTTCTCCCCACACCTGCCCTCCCCAGAATCCTAAGTGATGTGTACACCACCTTCTTGGTTTCTCACACAACCACCACCCTCATCCACCAAACCAGAGTTACTGCAAGTCCTAACTGGCGTTGTCAGGATTTTTCACTAACATGAGTCTTGCAGTCTCCCATGTCTTCTGCTATCTTTAGCATCCTCATCTCAGTGAACCTTGGCTTTGGTCTTAGAGCCACACCTCTAGCTTGCTGTCCAGCAGGGCCCTGAATCATACTCTTCCCTAGGCCTTCACTGGTCCAAACTCAAGCATGAGCACAGCCTTTCCAACCCTCTCCATCCCACTGGTGTGAGCCCACCCTCAGGACCAGGCTGGAAGACAGGTGATAACTTGCATGACTAGCATGACTCAGAGGATGAAGCCCCCATGCCAGTTCCCAGGAACGTCCTGGAAGGTTCTTAGTCATGTTCATAGAACAGCAATGCTCGTCTTGGTTCAGGAATGCTATTTATTGATCATGTTGTTGGCTCCAGCATTCTCTTAGTAAGACTGTTGGTTCTAGAATGCATTTATTGATGTCGCTGTCCCCAAACACACTTGGCTATACTCTTGACTGGTGTTCCAACAGAGTTAATCAGGCTGCTGATGTCCATATCATGCTTAACATACATGAATTTGGCTGCTTCCTTACGCTGTGCAACAAGCATGCCTCCCTCCCTCCTTCACTTTACTACTGAGAAGGTGCACGTACCACTGGGTACACCTAGGGACAGCGGAGACTGCCAACTCAGGCCGATCTGCCAGCAACACTGGCTGGCCACCAGCATGCTAATAAGTACTCGGTGGTGACCTTCTAGTCCAAGCATCTCACTGAAGAGATCAGACCTTCTATCTAATTCTTCAGGACTTTGTTTCCTGGAGTATCAGGAAACAGCGCTCAGCATCCCAAGAATCTCTGCTTCTTGGCACCTGTTTTGGAATTCGGTTTCTCCTGGCTCCTTCCTTGCTCGGTGCCAGATAATACAAACAGTGTTGCAGAGTAGAGAAACACAGGAATTTTGTGTATGTTTGTGTATGAAGGAAACACTAGGAAGTTATAAATTCTGCCGAGAAAACTGTGACAAGCAGGAAAGGTTTAGGCAGATAATGAAATGTAAGCCAGTGTCAGACCCACAGAGCAAGCAAAGGTTGAGTGCACAACAAAGAAAGATTTGGATGCTTCGCAGAGCTGCTGTGCAGGGCTGTGGCCGCAACAACAGGGGCTCGGGCAGCCCCTGTGTGCCCCATTCTAAGCCAGGATCAGGGAGGAAACAGACATGAGAAACTGATGCTGACCACTGCCACCAAGGTCAGCAGTCACGTGACCCAGGCCAGTTCCACTCCCTATCACCAAAGCCTGTGTCCAGATAACTAGAGCTGGACCTCTAAAAAGTCCAGCTTCCTCAAAATACGGAGCAATAGCTTTCTCAAAGATGCTTAATGTAGACAAAACTAGTACATGCTGAGAAAAGCCATCCTAGAGAACCAGGAGGAACGACAAGTCTGGAAGCAGGTGTCGAGCTCCTTAAGGAACCTAGAATGCCCAAAGCACGACTCAGAAGAGACACATCCTCTTCCTGTAGTCTGGCCTTGCTCATAGGTGGGCTTCCCCTTCAGACCTTCACCTTTGCTGTTTGACTGAGTACCCTAAGGACAAAAGGATGATATAGCTTCACTGACGGCCCAGCGAGCATTCATTATTACCCGGCGCCATAGGGTACAACAGCCATCGAAACAAGTAGACAGCTAAGGATGTGCCATAACCTCAGCTCTCAGGATGCAGAGGCAGGAGGGTAGGAGTTTAAGGTCAGTAGGAGCGTCAGACCTTGTAGGGTGAGGGAGTAGGGGGGAAGAAAGGAGGAAGAAAAGGAATGAGTGAGGAAGAGGAAGAGTAAGAAGGGCTCAAAGCAGCTCAAACAGCTTGCACTGATCTCACATGAAGGAAGATATACAGAAACCATGAGCTCCAGACCATGGACGAGTGAGCTGTGTGGACCAGGCATTCCATACTCACTCATGTGGGGTTTCAGGGAGTAGAACACACTCCCACACTGATTGGAAAGCAGGTAACATTTCAAATATCACAATTAAACACTGGGGGAAAAATCTGTTCAAAGGCCCAGCAGATGATTAACCTCCCTTCTCACTTGTCCTCAATCGGATGCAAATCAGTGCGTTCTGAGCCCAGGCAAGTGAATGTCCCAATAAATTGGCAATACAATTCGGATGGCAGGCAAGGAGCTAAAAGATAAATGGCTTAAACAAAGAGGGGAAAATGAACCTGTCACTTCTCTTCAGCTCGTCAAGCTGTCTCGCACAGAAGCGATGATCCTGGAGCAGAGCTGCCTCTGACACCCCGAAGCGGAGGCTCACCTGGGAATTCTTCCATCTGCAGACTCCCAGCTCACCAGCCACGAGTACAGGCCTTACAAAAGAGCAAACTGGCCACAAAATACAACACACTTTCATCAGTAACATCAAAGGAAGCCGGAAGGCGAGGGTGAAGAGCTGTAGTGCCTGCTAGAGGTCACAAAGCCAGCCGGGAGGATGCGCTGGGTAAGGACTTTCAAACATGGACGAAGACAGAAACAAGACGGAGAGGATGCAGAGACCTGCTACATTTCCCCAGCCAAGGCAAACAGCTCAAGATTTGAAGGAGAAACAGATAAAGTCAAGATCAATGGAGCTCAGGAGGCAGGTAGAGCCCTGAATAACAACGGACAGGACACCCCGTCCAGTAGCAGACTACCTCATGAGCCTGGGGCAGGTGAGGGTCCATGCAACCATCAGCCTTACTTTGAGATGGTTAATACCCTTTGACTAATGTTGCCCTCGCCAAAGTTAAAGGGCGAATCCATCTCCCGTCGGAAGATACCCACGGTAACAGAAAGCCAAGGCATTCAGAACCTTCTCCTACCTCCACACCAATCTTCACATAGCTTTACACTGTTGAGGAAACTGGGCCTGTGAGTTGGCTCAGCAGGTGACACACTTGCTCCCAAGCCTGGCAACCTGAGTGTGACACCCCGGGTGCATGCCGTGGAAGGAGAAAGGGGACTCACACAGGGTGTCTGTCCTCTGTCCTCTACATGCACACATGGCTTGAAGAAACGTGGCCTCTCCTCCCGGCTCTGTGAGCCACAAGGCCTCACTGGAAGGTCGGGGAAGAACTGACAGTGACACACGGGTTGAATTACACAATGTATGGCAATGTGATTAGCAAGAAGGATGAGGTGACAGAACATATTTCTACTCAGTCTCCAGTTTGGCTTTGTGTATGAAGTCACTGCATCTCCCCTCCCCCAACGCGCACACACACACACCCCAATTAGTATTACTCAGCCAGCACCATCCAAAGCTCTGCCCTTCCTAGTGCCTCACATAGGATTCCTCATAGGGCAGGCTTCACACTATAGTGTAAAGGGAATGAGGTCAAGACTGGTGAGATTGCTCAGTGGGCAAAAACACGTGATGCCAAGGTTAGGGACCTCAGCTCAACCTCCCGAACCCATAGGGTGGAAGGAGAGAATTGACCCTGCAAGTTGTCCTCTGAGCAAGAGTACACGGTATACACACACACACACACACACACACACACACACACACACACACACACAGACACACACCCTACAAATAATCTTAAACAGTGGCAAGGCCTATGATGAATTAAAAGCCCAGTAAAATAAATGATGTAAACCTCTACAGAATTAACATATAAGCCTTAACAGTTCTTTTGAATGGACTGCAGCTGCCAAAGAGTTACATGTACAGTAGACAGGAACTTTCCAACATTTCTCTCCTTTAACGAGAAATTAAGTTTATCAACTGCCATTGTAATTATGCACAGCATCTCGGGTAATTAAAAGAGATCTAAATCTAATTTTATTTACATTTAGAATACCTGAGGTCATCTCCGATCAAGACTTCACATTCGTGACTAATAATACTTTGGTGTTAATTAGAGTTTAGCGGAGAATGCTGATTGATTTTGATTCAGTAATCTGCAGTGATTTAGCGACATGGAGAGAGTCCAAACACCACACAACCGCCTGCCTTCCCCCAGAATCACCAGTACTTCTACTTGTGGGAAAACACTTCATGTTAAATACAAACTCATCCGTCTTTGTACGGGATGGCTATGGTGGTACTTTAAACACAATAGCTATCATACAGAATTGTCCCTAAAATGTTTATAAGTTTTTATAGTGCAATGAACATGCATTTCTGTCCCATCTAGGCCTGATGGTGGTAATGTGTTGCTATGCCTACTTTATCGCACACCCATGCACCCATCCTCATCCCTCATCCCTCCATCCTTGTAGTCATCGCTCTACCTCCTCTGTCTCATGCATTTTAGGTCCCATGCGGACTTCAGTTCACTCCCAAACATTTCACCAGCAGCCATAAATAAAAGGTTATGAAGACCCTTAGACTAAAAAGTCAACCCATCTCTTCTCAATTCATTATCTTTGTATGCAAAATTCTTGCTTTAATCTATCCTAAGAAAATAACCTTTCTTAACAAAAAGTGAGAACAAGTGTTCTTGGTGACATCGGGAATACAGCTGACAGGGAGATAAGGGATCTTAACAGTCTGTGGAGGTAGAGGTTAGTTAGGTTTGCAGACGTTCGGGCCAGATCATCCCATTGCAACACAAACGTGTGCCATAGCACACCCCTGCAGGTCACGAAGAACACCACCGTCTCCTGGTTTAAAGCACCAGAAGCTAAAAACAAGCAGATAATTTGCTGACTGTGAGTGCACAGAGCTGTCACCATGCTGACTGTGAGTGCACAGAGCTGTCACCATGTGACGCTTATGGTACTTTCCAACACAAGCACACTGGCACACACAGCCATCGCTAGGCTGGCCAGGATGCTGAACACCAAAAGCCAGTAGTGCCAGGCTGCTGTCCTATGCCATACGGTCTTATTTAGAGAGAAAAGAAGGACTTTCATAAGATGACTAGAAGGCAGGTTTTCCTTTGGGGATTGAAGTCCCTTGCTTATATAGCTGAACATGAAAATTCACAGAGAACTTCTAAATTGTTTCTTTCTAATGGCATGTATATGTCTCTTTGTGGGAGTAGGGAGGGCCTTCATTGTCTAAATGAAGGTGTTCGGTCCCTTGGAGTCAAGCAGCTGCTAACCACCTGACCCGGGGGCTGCGGACAGTGGCTGCTCTTAATTGCTGAGCCATTAATGCAGCCCCATGACATTTTATATACGAACAATAAGTTCTTTACACATGAGCATCTCTCATGAGGCTTCTGGGAGTTTATCTTGAACAGAAGTGAATGAAAAGAGCTTGCTTGTGCTAGTTACTAACCCAACTCCTTAGTGCTGCCTCAGACTCAAAGAAAGTGATTGGAAAGTAATGCTCTCCCTTCATGGGGGCACTCAAAACAAACAAACAAACAAAAACAAGTGCCCATGGGTGAGACATGTTAAGTGAAAGGCAAATTATAGCTGGGAAATTTGACATTCCAAATGACCACACTGTCAAGCTCAGAGTACCGGGCATCCAGTACATTTTTTTTTTCTCCTTCCTCAAAAACGTATGGAGAAAAGATGGCAAAGGTAATATGTGCCTTTGTTTCTAAAAACAGATTTCTCTTTTCATGAAAAAAAGTATCAAGGGGGTTATAAATATGTACGGTAGGCCATTCTTGCCCCCTTCAAATACATTAAAAATCCATACAGCCATGCCCTGATCCAAAGTCCATTGAAACAAGGCCCACTCTGTCCCTGCAATTTCTCTGGAGGTGTGTGCTGCCAAAGACCAAGTCCACATCAACACAGCAAAGAGCAAACAATCTAAAGAACCAACCAGCAGCACTGGGCCTCCCTGAAAGGGACTCGCGGCCGTGACTGGCAGGTATTTCTTTAAGCCTCCTTGAATCACAAAAGCAAGCCAGAACCCCTTATGGCCCTAAGACATCCCACTACAGGAGAAGGTAGCTTATTCCCCCAGAGCAAATTGCTAGGGGGACGAAATTGCTCTTTAGGTATTTTTTTTTTTTTGGGTTTTCGAGACAGGGTTTCTCTGTGTAACAGCCCTGGCTGTCCTGGACTTGCTTTGTAGACCAGGCTGGCCTCGAACTCACAGAGATCCGCCTGCCTCTGCCTCCCAAGTGCTGGGATTAAAGGCGTGCGCCACCACGCCCGGTTTCTTTAGGTATTTTTAACTTGCTTGTACCAGCTGTTCAATGACGAGGGCCTTACCCTCTCCAGGCCACAGAAGCAATGGACAGCGTCTGGCCTGTCAAAGCCTCTAGATGCTGCAGACAAAGCCAACTGGGGACAGACAGGCATCCAATGAAACCAGGCCTCCGCCTGGGAAGCACAGTTAGCATCCAATAAAGGCATAAGTCTTCTGTGTGCCTTCATAAGCATCAACTGTCATAACATCTCTAATTCAGCATAGAAAAGGCATCACAGAGCACCCATTATCAGTCTCACAAAACATAGAAGGCTCCTCTGCACCTCAATCATCTGCTAACAGTTACAATAAGATTGTATTAAAAATTTAAACTGCCCTACTTAAGCAATTTACCTTCAAACGTCCATTTCCAGGGAATGAGTCCGAGGGACATGAATGTCGAACCCTTGCTCAGATTTATTGCACTGGAGAATATTTCTCCCGATAACGCTCTGAAGAGTGAAGTCTAATGACTTTAGTTTTATTACTTTTTAAGCACTTAATGGGAAAATTTAGACATTTTCACAAGACTGGGCTTCAACACGAATGGTACCTTTAAAAAATGACAGGCAGAGGCAGGTCTGCGAGATTACTATAGACACAGCCAGGTTAGTGCAATCATGAGATTTTAAGGCAGTGACTAATACAGCAGGTTTGGCTCTGCCATTATCAGTCTGAGCTCCCCACAACCCTTTTTTTTTTTAAATAAAACTGTCTTAAATAATAACCCAGAGAATATTTAGCAAAGACTAGCTGTAGAGAATTTCATCACTATACATGTAAAAATTTAAAGCCATTAAAAAGCCCCACAGTGTTTAATCTTTCCCCTACACTCATAAACCACCTTCCATGGGGAAGTTACAGGGCAAATACCATAATTATCCTGGTGTCGTTACCCAAGCCCTGGTCAGTGTTGGTGGCTTCTACCACCAACCATCTTGCCAGCAGGAAAACCACCTTGGAAACATAGAGAAACAAATATGAAAAGTTTTCCTGCACTCCAAGCCATTTTCCCTCAACTTCAGCCACAGCTGTGATCAGTCAGACTTCAATTAAACAAGAGGCAGTAACCCCATCAATCATGAAGGGCGATAAATTTCTTATCTTTCTCATTAGCTACCCCGTCGCACAGCTTAAATATAAACATACCTGGCAACAGGACTGTAAATTACTCAGCCCTTGGTGACTCTGCCCAGCACTGGAAGAGGCAAGAATGATTTGAGCAAAATCCGAGGCAGATCACTACACTAAAGCTGATTTACACACCTCAGAAAAATAAAGAGCCTCCAAGAATCACAATGACAGCAGATCTCTTTGAGTTTGTTTGTTTGGCTTAAAACTGGTAATGACCTGTCTTTATTAGTGTGACTAAGTTTTATGTGCAAAATCCAATTTTCTGTAGAAATATTTTTGCTGCCATCTACCAATAATATTTCTTTGCAGTTACCTGTAGCTATTAAATTTTAAAAAGCTAAATTCCTCAACATTTTTTTCTTAAGATTTAAAGGGGGAGAAAAGAGTAGAAAACCAACTGCTTCCTTCTCAAGATAAAAAGGAACACAAGGAAACCCAGAGATAGCAGAAATGGTTGTGGGGGGGGGGGTCTATAGAGGCCATTAATCCAAGCCCCATCCAAACCGTTTTCACGTATTTTCTCTGAGCCTGTAATAAGATGTAGGCCGTGGGTGTGCCTCTCCCGACTGCAAACTTTATACCATACTGAGAACACGGTCTAGAGTGCTCACTCTGCTATTCTACTGCTGAGTGGCTAAGGAGTCAAGCAGATGTCACTGCAAGGAAAGCCACTTGGGCCTCCGGTGTGAGCTTCCAGGTTCCTAGCACCCCATATCCCCTGTGTGCCTAGATTAATTAACTGCATCTTTCAAATTAAAACAGAGGCAGCACGGGAACTTGCTATCACCTTCAACCCACAAGGGCTTTAAGCAGGCTTCTGCTGACACCTGAACCCACAGCAGGCAAGTCTGAACCCCAAAGCCAAGGGCAGCCCTGGCTGTGACAGGATTGCCATCTAGTGGCCTACACTTGACTTACCTGGCATAACCAAAGAGCATCTAGGGCTGTTTTGACAGTCTCAGAGGACACGACAGTGAATGAGCTGATACAAAAACCAGAAGCAAAGCCAAGTCAAGACAAGCCCCAATCCAAATGCTACCACCTCGCTGGAGTTGACAGTGTGACCAATGGCTCATGAAAGCTGACACCTGAAAGCCACAGCACTCCAGCTAGCCCCAGAATGGCTACAAAGCATCTTCTTCAAGTAGCTGCAATCTTTCCAGCTACTGAGACTCTGACAAGTGGCGTTTTCTACGAATACGTAACTTACAGGTCACCTAACAACAGTGGCCCATGGAGTGGGGGACCCTGGACACAGAATTGCCAGTGTTCATCTGCTGGATGACCACTGCGATCTCTGGCGAGGTGTCTGACCTTTCTGTGCCTCGGATTCCTTGGCTGAGAGGTGTACGCAGAGTATCTGTGCCAGCTGATGGACATGAGACCCAGCCTTGGTGGTGGACATGAGACCCAGCCTTGGTGGTGGACATGAGACCCAGCCTTGGTGGTGATGTGGCACAGGGTACAAACACCAGGCAGGCAACCATCATCCCCCTTACCCTGCGCCAGCACCTACTCTAGGCTTCAGCAGTGCTGTGCCAAGTATACTATGGCCTCCGAAAGAGGGATCTGGACCTTGTCACCAGCTCAGCAATCGTGGCTCCAGAGACAAGACCTGAGGCAGGTGGAAACAAAGGGAAGGAACTTTTGTTAAGATGTGAGTACTTGGCTGGGATCTGCTAGGGACAAGAGCAAGGGGAGGGGGGGAAGGGGGGGGGGGGGGGGGGGGGGGGGGGGGGGGGGGGAGGGAGAGAGAGAGAGAGAGAGAGAGAGAGAGAGAGAGAGAATATCCAGAAAGATGAAGCACAGACCCAACAAGAGCATTGGAAGGGTGGGTGGGATGTGGGGCTAGAGTTCGTAGATTCTCCGGACCAAAGGACTGGCTTCCACCCAGAAGGAAACCCTCTGATAACACCTGCATTGCAAAGCCCTCTGGGTGGGTAGGGAGAAGGTATGGAGATGAAATGTGTGAATCCACACAGGGAGGACCAGGTGTGCACAGGAAGGGCTAAAATGGAGTCAGAGCTGCCTAGTGGTATCGGAACAAGGGAGCTTCCATTCCTTGGGGGCCGAGGTACCCAGAGACACCCAAACCCTGACTTAGGGCACAAGCCTCAGCTGGAAGAACCCTGATAATCCTGATAAACCATGGTGGGAAGGCAGAGGGTATAGTGAGGATGGGGACCGACAAATCTACCACCATATGGGCAAGTACAAATGCCTCCCCATGCCCTGTTTTAGGCCTGTACTTGCCAAGGGAACCCATCAGGCCTTAGGTGTCTGAGCACTTCTGCTTTGGGCATGGGCACACACACCCTTCCCAAGAACATTTTTTTCTTTTTGCATGACCACGAGGCCACAGACCATATCCAGAAACAGTGTATGTGTCTCAGCTTGTGAGGCCAAGGCCACACCAAAGAGTATTAGTGGCTAGGATTAGGTCTCAGAGGTGGCAGGAGGTAGGTACAGGTGTCACATTCTCTCCTGCAGTACAAGATAGGGCAGGTACCCGTGTAGGCACTGCAGCCGGCTGATGGGACGCTGAGTGCACTTCTCATCTGAACACAAGCTGCCATGTGCTCCAAGGGGGCAAGTGTGGACTTCGGGGAGGACTCTCAGAGCCGCACAGCTTCTCTCCAAGGTGCTTTTGCACCCGCTATTTCTAGGACCTCTTCAGCTCTGTGAAGTTCACTTCCTGCCAGACTCAAGACAGCCTTGAACTAAGCCTCTCATGTAAGAGGATGCTGCTGGCTGGGCTAAGAGGACCCCAGCCAGATCCTTCCTGCCTAGTCCCTCCAATAGTGCAGAACGCAGGAGGGAACCTGAGATTCTAAGGAGGGGGATCCGAGCCAGTGCTGACATCTGTTGTGTGCAGGGCTTGGCCAGCTGCACCAGGCCTCTGGTTTAAGGGAGGCCATGGCAGCTTCATGAAAATGAGTACCAAGTGTCACCCTGGAAGGTAGTAGGTGGCTGTGCCCCAAAAGGGAGGTGTCTTGGCTTTGGTTCCTGCACAGAGGCCTTCTCTAAAAAGCTTCAAAGAGAGTGATGAAAGTCCATCGGCGGTGGCTGAGACCATCCAATGTGGGTGTTGAGAACTAAACTCTGGTCCTCTGAAAGAGCAACACCTGCTCCTAACCCGGTGTGCCATCTCCCCAGCACTTCCAATTTTATTTTACAAGTATTAGAAACTGAAAAGAAGGCATTAATCATAAAACACTAGGCTAGGACTATAGCTTGGTTTTTAGAGTGCTTGCCGATCCCTCACAAAGCTCTGGGTTTGAGGCCAGAACCACATAAAGCAGGCCTGGTGCCACATGTGACCCTAACATTCAGGAGGCAGAGGCAGGAGGAGGAGAGGCTCAAGGGCATTTGAGGTCAGACTGGGAGACAGGAGAACATATTCAAGTAAATGAAAATAAAATGTTATTTCTGGTGGCAGGGTTCACATCCCACTTTTTATTGGCATCTTTATTGGTTATTTTCTTAACACATTACTTTGAGAAACTGCTAAAATGTTTCTAAGCGGATACAAAGTATACACAAATCTACTGAAATCTGTTTTACTAGAAAAAAATAGGAATTTCTAAGGATGTGATGACATCATATTAGCACAGTAAAGTCTTCTGCCTCCCAGGCCCAAAAAGTCACTCATGTGCCAATCGGGCTGCCTCTGCTCCCCACATCACTGATCAGTTAGTGATGGTGGTGACAGACAGGATGCTAGGATGGCAGTGAGCCTGTTTGATTCCCCGGTGACCAACGGCAAAGTACGAGGAGGCATACGACTTGGCTGCCGTTCATATGACAGGCTTCTACAACCTACCCCCCCTTCTGTTGGTGGTAGTTTACAGCAGCTGAGTTGGTGTGTATCACTTCGTTCCTTAACACCTTCCCAACAGCCCTGACCTCACACCAACACTCCAACTGGAACAATAATCTGGAGGACAGACAATGAGCTAGTAAGGCTCTAGGATGTCTGCTGCTTCAGTACGACTTAAAAACCAAAAAGCCTTAAGCTTTATCACCACAGTGTGCATGTGTGTATACATGATGTGAGTGTGCATGCGTGCACATATGGTGTGTGTGTGTGTGGATGTGGGTGTGCATGCCACAGCCTATGTGTGGAGACCACAGGACAACTCTGTAGAGTTGATTCTCTCCTTCCTCCTTTAGGTGGGTTCCAGGGATCGAACTCAAGATTGTTAGGTCAAGTTTGGGCAGCAAGCCCATCTTCTCACCACGTCCCTAGAGTCCATTTAAATACATATATATATCCTTCAGCATGTACAGCAAAGGAAAATCCAGAATGAAAATATCCCATGTAAGTGCTTCTGGCACCCCCCAGTGGCAGCTCACTAGATTACAAAAGCAGTGGACCCGGCCTGCACACTTCCTGGAGTCTATGAAGAAAGCCTGTGTGGGTGGGATGGCTACAGCCAGCTAGCACAAGAACTCGGGCTGTTAAAAGGTTCTGATTTTATGGAACACTGAGAAATTCAAGCATTTCGGTTCACGACCAGGTTAGATCTTAATCAGTGGGCGAAGAACATGGTTCTGGAACCATTCTTCCCTCTACCTTGTGAGAGCCCTGGGTTTGAGCCCCAGCACTGCAAAAAGTGATTAGATAGACATACAGACATACATGCATACAGACACACACAAGGGCTTTTCAAGAACATTTAAAACCAAGGTAACACTATAGCCAAAATACAGAGATGTGAATGTGTCACTGAGCATGCATGTCCCAATAGGATGGTGTCAACTGCTCACCTGAGAGGGGTGAAACCAAACAAGGCCTTGGGTGTTTCTAAGTCTAGAAGTCGCCCACTCTATAAGTAAGGAGAGAGGTGAACTCACCCAGTAAGCACCACTGTGATTTTCATATCACAAAATCTGGGTGCAAAGACAAGGACATATTCTAGCATGGTAGCACTGGCGTTTGCATTTTCTTACTACTGGCACATAAATATAAGGAGGCTGTCTGAGATTTGAAGCCAGAAACCCACCTACAATCTGCATTGGAACACGATCAACAGCAGTGACGCAGGGGCAGGGCTTCAGGCATCTCTAACAGCAGGGGAGACAGAAGAAGAGAGCTCCACCATTTCTTTATGCTCTTGCTCTGGGCTGAAAATGCCTTAAGGAGCCTGGGCATCGCCCACTGAGCAAAACTTAGTTTGAACATAAGGCCCCTGGGATGTGTTCTTGCTGAAAGGGCCAGCACACAAGAGAAGCTGTGGCTGAGACAGGGGTGGCACCTGGAGGAGCCAGGTGCGAGGTGAGGTGTTAATCGTGTCCACTCCCTGATGTGGCCTTTCAGGAAGGGAACCCACTGCCCACAGCTGGCCACCGAATGAATTTTCTTCTGTGTTCTCAAGATGGCTCAGCACATAAAAGCAGTTGCCAGGCAAGCCTGAGAACTGGAGTTTGATTCCCAGAATCCATGGAACGTTGTCCTCTAGCCTCCATCTATACACCATACCATATGACCCCCCCTCAAAAAATAAAACAAGTAACAGTAACAAATTACATAATTTTTAAAAGTCTTTACTCTTCATTGAAAAGACTTGTTGGAAACAGATGTCTGAAACATGGAAGAGCAAGGTAAAGTTAGAAGCTTATGGTGGGGGTACGGAGATGCTTTCAATGTCTGGGAAACACTCCTGTGGACAGTAGCAGGAGGGAGTGAAGCCAGAGTCATGGCCACACAGGCTAAGGTCAAGGAAGCCCCAGCATTTCTCTGGCTAGTTGTAAGGAAAGACAGTTTCTAAGGCTGCAGGAGTCCTCCAGAGCCAGCACAGAGCAGAACACAGGGAGCAGGTCTCTGGGACTCTGGTTCTCTTTCCTCCTCCAGACATGTGGAAAGAGCTGGAGGAGGCACACCACTTCCGGAGGCTCAAGCTGGACTCCAGAACTCCTGGTCAGAGCCAGATCTGGCAACCAGCCCTGGATGTGCACTGGGAAACCAGGAAGTACACCCCTAAAGGAACAGGAAAATGAACCATCTCTCATATTCTCCTGCCCAGAGTTTACAGTATACTCCTCCTCTAGACTAATGTGTAATTAGCAAATGTGCAATCCGCTCTTCCTGCTTTACTTTGCTTGAATCCGGGAAGACTGGAATAGCTGTTTGTGTACTGCACAAATGGTTCTGCCCTAAATAGGCACACTAACCCCAGAATCCAGAGCTCATCTTCTGGGGACAACCAGCCATCTACTTCAGGCTTCCCAGCTCTTGGAGCCAGCACCTGGCCTGGATCACTGTTTGTGTCAAGGGTAGAAAAGGTCACGATAAACACTTTCCAACTTCCAAGATCAGGATCCTGAGGACCATATTTACTTCTCTTCTGTGACCTGGTGAGTAGAGCCCTGCAAGCATTTGTAGGTTGTGTCTTAATGAGTAAAGATTATTCAAAACAGAGAAGAAGAGTTACCAACCACAAGATTTCAAGTGAGTGGGAGGCATCAGCTATGGATTATAACAGCTCTTGACTGTCCCCAGTTAAGTGACATTTTCTTATTCTTTTGATCAGCGCTTCCACACAGGGCTAAACAGGTCAGAAAGCACATCACTGTTCAATCATTTTAAAAACATTAGGAAGAGCAGAGTTCCGCAGCATTATGAACAGATCATGAACAAAAATAAAAGCCATTTGTATGCATTAATGATACATCAAGCTAATTCAAGCTGGCGAAAGTCATTAGGGGAAAATCCTGGGGAAAAACACAGTACTGATGCCTCGGCACAGACACAAAATAACCATTTTCTATGTCATTGATAAAATTAATTCTATGAGCCAGGGATGAGTCTTAACATGAAAATCAAAATAGAGAGCATTCGCTAATAGTGTGCTTAATGATCTAATTCTGGTGGTGTGTGAGTCCACACAGGCGTCTATGCACAGATACAAACATCCGTGTACAGAGCATTTCCCAGAAGAGAGGCACAGCATGAAGACTTCCAGACTTGTGGTAAGAAACTGTCACAACAGACTACAGCCTCTGTTCCTACACCACCCTTCACGCTGTCAAACACAAAGTTGCTATTGTTTCTGGTTGTTTCAGTAAGACGCGGCTGTCTTCCTACTGGTGTCACTGTAGCAAACGGAGATGGTCCTAACTCTGTGTCACCTTAGCAAATGGAGATGTGCTGGGTTTATGAATAAGCAAGGTTGATGTGGGTTCATGGTTTCACAGAGTGGCACCCTTAGTTAACTGGGTCTACTGTTGTGCCCTCAGGTGGGGACATGTCCTTCTGGGAACAGGAACAGAGCCAAACTGCATGCCTGTGGGCAAAGGGTGAATCAGGAACCATGGTCTCACCTTCCCATCAAGAGCTGAAGTCCTCTTTCCAGGCCCCACACCTCTGAAAGGTTCAGTCTCCCCAACAGTGAAGGCTAAGATGTTAACACAGGTACACGTCACATCCAAGTTAAGGCAAAGAGAAACCCTTTCCCCCAGAGTGAACGAGATGAGAGGTGAGGCTCACAAGCACATTCAGGCCAGCCTAGGGCTATATAAGAAGACCTTGTCTTCAAGCAAAAGAGCCGGGGCTATAACTCGGCTGTGGGAGACCCGCCAGGCATATACGAAGCCCTGGGTTGAAGTCCAGTGCCACATAAAGGGGACATAGTAGCTCATACCTATAAAAAGGACCAGAAGGCAAAGTTCATCCTCAGCTACCCAGCAAATTCAAAGGCAGCTTGGGCTACCATTATACCCTATCTCCAAAAATAAAAAAATAAAAAAGAGGAAAAAAAAAGAATGACCAGGTTTCAGACATAATCCCAAATCATGTGGACCATAGACCTTAATCACTATGACAACAAACACTGAAACATGTTCATTTTGCGTGAGTGATTTTAGACCAATCAACTAGTAAGCTAAGGAATGAATTATTTTTTAAAAGTCTGTCCTCTGGGTCCACTGAATAGTCCAGTGGACCAAAGATAAAAATGGAAGGTCCAATAAAAACAGGAATATTCCTAACATGAAATGATTGTAATAACAACATCCAGAAACTCTTGCCTTGTCAAGGAGAACCACCTCCAACAGATTCCAATTCACTCTGAAAAAGTTCAGTGTCAAATTCCCTCCTAACACAATCCTGTTTACTGAGTGTGTCAGAAAACCATGTGGCTCGTCCATTTGCCATGAGCTTGGACATTAACATGGATGTCAGGATTTCTGAATCCAAATTCTTTCAAAAATTATTATTTTTTTTTTTATAAAGATTTATTTATTATATGTATACAGTGTTCTGTCTGCAGGTATATCTGCAGGCCAGAAGAGGGCACCAGATTTCATTATGGATGGTTGTAAGCCACCATGTGGTTGCTGGGAATTGAACTCATGACATCTGGAAGAGCAGCCAGTGCTCTTAACCGCTGAGCCATCTCTCCAGCCCCAAAAATTATTTTTTAACCTTTTTAAAGTCTCTGAATATTTGTTTTATTACACAAAAGCTTAAGATTTAGCATTGATACTAATTATTTCAGTCTGCGGTTGAACCTTCTGATATGAGAAGTCTACTCTCAGCTAGGAATTTAACTGATTTGAAGATGCACATACCTACCTAGGGTACTGGTAATATCATGCCTAATAAAAATGGTCACTAAAGGGCAGGGGACTGTTATGTAGGGACACTCCACTCCAGAGGAGTGGGATGGAAGGGATGGGGGTAGAGGGTGGGAGGGCAGGACTGGGAAAGGTGGAAAGAGGACACTGTGATGGAGATGTAACCTGAAGCAATAAATAAAATTAAATTTAAAAAAAGATCTGAAAAAAAAACCAACAAAAAAAAAGGGTCACTAAAAAACATGTGCTATGCATGAGCTGAAAAGGTGTCTCAGGGGATAAGAGCACTAGCTATTCTTACAGCAGACCTGTGTTCAACTCTTACTTCCTACGTGGCATGACTCATAACCATCTGTAATTCTAGTTCCAGTGAATCCGACACCTTCTTTTGGCCCCTGCAGGCACTAAACCTGAAAATGCCACACAGATATACAAAATACTCGTACATACAATATTAAAATTTTAGTTAAGTAAATCACATATGCACAAGGCGACAGCACAGAGAGAAGAGAGGTCTACCCTGACCTATCAAGCTTCCGTCCAGCAATGGCTGCCTCAGACATGTGCAGGTGAGGACCTTTCCATCCAGTGAGGGCTCCTGAGCCCTGGCCCATGTGACTGGCGGGGAGGGGGGGGGGTCAACCTGCCAACTGTCTTTTCCATTGGATTGTACTGTGTGAGGTGCCACCAGGTGATGACAGCCGGAGTGACACTTACTGTTGATGGGGATAGCAAGATGGCTGTCGATCATCTGAGGAGCCACCTGAGGAGGTCGTCCATTGGATTACCCTAGCACCTGTGCCAGGCTTTCTGTCCCGCTTCCCATTTCCCAGTGGACATCAGCACTGAGCACCATATGGGTGAGCAACTTCCCCAGTCACCTTTTGTTAAGTTCTTAAGTTCAGAGACGCCAGATCCTTTAACCAAGTGTCACTGCTCCATCACACCTGCTCCATCCGGCCCTCCACAAGACCAATCCTTCTTGTTAACAGTGTAGAATACTGTAGATCCGGCCATGACAAATCCAGGAAATCTTAACAAGTTTTCAATGCTGAGGGTCAGTGATCATTGTGAAGGACAGGAGAAGTGGGGGTGACATGGAAACATGCAGGCAGATACCAGAAATGCCAGCTTTGTGGGACACCAAAAGCGCCATGTGACACTGGTTGCAAATACCTTTGGGCAGGTCTAACAGGCCTGCCCTCCTTCACCAGAGCCAAGCAGAACATGTTAACAGCGCCCAGTCCATTAGTTCCCCCTTCTAATTCTATTCAGTGCCTCAAACATTTCCAGAATCATCTATGGCTTGCTTGCTTCCAGAGATGAAAACTCTTTTTTGAGTGCATTCTTTTGCCAAAACACATTTGGTTTTTCATAAACAAAGGAGAAAAACAACAGCGACAGAAATAACTAAACAATAACACCCCTGCCTCCCAAATGATGAGGGGGGGCTGACTGCAAGGAAGGGCAGGGCAAGTTTGAGTGGGGACGGCCCTGCAACAGCACTAACGGGGGAGGGGGGGGGTGCTGCGGTGTCGGCACAACAAGATGGCCTGAGATACGCCAGCCCAGACAAGGACTTGCGTGCACCATCAGGCTGCACAAACCACCTCCTCAGCACAGCTACCCTTGCTCAACCGGGAAGCTGCAGCTGTGTAATTGATATACAAGGTGGACCAGGATATCAGTCTGTGGAAACAGCAGACATGAGGTAAACTATGGCATCCCATAGCCAGGAAGTGCAGGGGACTTCTCCCAGCACTGGGTTCTAGGCAGCATTTGCACACACATGAGCTGTCACCAGGCAGAGACAGAGGGCAATACAAGGGCTAAGAAAGTACTCCCCAGGGTGTTAACTGAGGCACAGATGTAACCCTCCAGGATGGAGGAGTTACATTAGAGGACAGTCACTTGCCTTCCCAGAATAGGGACCACTCTACCAGATGCCTGGGATGATAGGCATCAGCCTGCAAAGGAAGCCTTGGCAAGTGAGGGTGAGGAGCCCAACCAAGGGTGTTCAAGACCTTCTGACACTGGGTTTCCTGTTCCCGTGCATCCAGAGTGGAAGCGCTTCATTTGACAAGAACAGATCTACACAGCAAAGGATCCCCACAAGAGATCTGTGGGGGTTTGAATATGAACAGGCCCCCTAGGCTCATAGATTTGAATGCTTGGTCCTTAGAGACTGGCACTACTTGAGAAGGATTAGGAGGTGTGGCCTTGTTGGAGGAAGTGTGTCACTGGTGGTAGGCTTTGGGGTTTCAAATGTTCAAGACAGGCCCAGAATCTAGCCCTTCATGTTGTCTGATGATCCAGAACTCTCAGCTATCTCTTTAGCACCATGTCTGCCTGCATGCTGCCATGCTTCTCACCATGATGACAATGAACTAAACCTCTGAAATTGTAAGCCAGCCCCAATTAAGTGGTTTTTCCTTTATAAGGGTTTTCGTGGTCATGGTGCTCTTCACAGCAACAGAACAGTGACTAAGACAAGATCATTCAGAAATTTTTCCTTTTGGGTGGGTTTGGTGAGACACATCTGTAATCCTAGCACTGGAGAGGTAGAGGCAGGAAGGACATGGTCCAGTGTCATTCTCAACCACAGTGAACTCAGAGACACTCAGGACCACAAGACACCCTGCCTTTAAACACGCACGTGCGTACACACACACACACACACACTCATTCTCTCTCCCTTCTTCCCTCCCACACATATACACACTCACATACACCAGTGACTTTTAAAATGCAATATTAACAACGAACAAAACTTTTCCTTAAAACAACTAACCATAGCAACAGAGAAATCATGTCTGAAGGACATAAATTTTCTGTACCTCATTTCATGTATTCATCTAATAAGCCCTAAAAGAATACACAAAAATCTTCAAAGGATTTAACAATAACACAGAAATGACTGCTCTCCCAGACACCCCAAACAGCAAAATACCACAGAGAAGCACACAGACCGAAGACGATAGCTAAGCTGAACCAGAAAATGAAGACAATCCTGCAGCCCACAACTGGCCCAGCCACCCTCCCAGAGGTGCTGCTGGCAAGTCAGAGGCCACAGGCCCTAGGTTAGTCAGTTGCTGAATCCTGTCAAGTAAAGCTTATTTAAAAGAATCCACGGTGGCCACTCTGCCCTATTGCACCAGCCAGCATGAACAAGCAGGGTGCCCTAGGCTGAGAAGATGGGGTAGGGGCAGAGAATACCGTGCTTGTCATACTCAACCCTCCGTCCCCAACTTAGGCAAGATGCAGCCTACATTTAAAGGAGACTACCATCCTCCCTGGGGCACCCAAACCTCCTAATGTATGGGACCCACCTCACTCCACTGCCCATCTCCAGCCAAGTGTACCCAGTGCAAAGGCTGAGCTCAGGCTACAGAAAACAGAGTGCTACACACAGGCCACACCACCACCAGCCACGGGCTCAGAGGCAAAGCAGACAGATTCTGTTTCTCTTCCCGTGTTACAATCATCTTCTGTTTTGGGACACCACAAGGTCACACTGAAACACCAAGAACTCTCTTACAGCTGGCTGACCAAATGGCGGAAACCGTGGACTCTGGTTGGAGGGAAGTCTGGGGGTGGGGTGGGGGTGCTGTTGCACACAGCAGCCTCTCAGTCTTCCTCAGCTTCTATGCCCAAGGCAATGCACCTCAAGTCTAAGGACCTGGTTTGCTGCTTTTTAATGACAAAATAGTTCAGGGTCTGGTTAAGGATTTGGGATACCCAAATGGCAGACGCAGTCCAGGGTCTGTCTGCTCAATCAAGTCACTTCATTTGTTCCTGTGCCTCAATTGCACTTCCGTATCTATTTCTCCTGTGGTACTGGGGGCCAAATTGAGGACCAAAGCCTCCTGCTTGCTCTCCAAGTGTTCTACCACGGAGTCTCCTCCCTAGCTCTCTTACATTTCTGGTTGTGAGCCTAGCCTGTAATGGCTGAGCCATCTCTCCAGCCCACCTCCCTAGCTCTCAATCAAGGTTTCTTTCTCTTTCTTGAGACCATGTAACCCAGGCAGGCTCCCAACTCATGACTCTCCTGCCTCAGCCTCTTGAGTGCTAAGTTCACAGGCCTGTACTCCTCAACTCCTTTAAATATAAAGACCATATGTTTATTTAGGCTGTTTTGTCTTTTTCTCCAAAAGCTCAACAACTACTTATATCCTAATGAAAGGAATTTATAATAAATAAAACATCTACCACATAAATATATATTCAGGATAATCTTAGTCTTATATTTAAAATTTCTATCTCCATATACATGAAAACACTTCATGGGCAAACAAGACAAAAAATTGACCTGTGTTTCATGCTCTGGCACCATGGATGTTATTGCCATTTGAGACTCTAAAACCCATACACTTATTGTGTTTGTTCTAAAATAAGAAGTAAAATGAACTGAAGCCTGCAGCCTGTGAAAACAGACCCTAAGAGCATACTGTGTGTCCTCAGGGAGAGGACAGGGTGTGGGTCCACACCAGCTTCCCTCTAGGATTCCACAGTCCTGGCATTTGGAGTGAGTAGCATCCCCTCAGCAGCATCTCTTCCTACAGAGGACAACCAGGTACATCCATCCCACAGATAGTTGCCAGTGTGACCTCAATCTTTCTGCTGCGCTCCAAATTCGTACCTTGAACTCTTACCCCTCCCTGGCTTAGTGAGGACACTACGAACAAGACAGCAGGGCCCACATCAGGCCCTTGAACTTGGGCTTTCTGCATCAAGACCTTTGAGGAAAGGTTACCTGCTGTTTGAAAACACTCTACTAGAATTTGCTGAAGCATCAGGAATGAACCGATACATTTCCCTGGTGTCTGTCAGTTAGTGCCGTGACCTTGATCCTGCCCACTAACAAGGTGCAAAGATCATTTGTATAGGACTGGTTCCTGTCTCTGTACAAAACTCGCAAGCATTAAACAGGATAAATGTAAGAAATCAGAAAGTTTTGGAGGAGAATGAACCCACTCAAGCACACTCTGGCAGCCCACATTAGGAACAGCCATTCTCCGAGGGCTGGAGGGCACCCGTCTTAGGCTTGGCAGCATGGTGTCTCTGCTGGAACCCATCTGGGCCCTCTGCAATCATTAAGCAGATGGCTGCACCAGACAATCGCATCCACAAGAGCAGGCAGCCAGCTAGGCCTGCCTGTGACACTGTTGAGGGATTTTTGTTCCTTCAGTCAACTTGGTCAGCTCACACAGACATCTGGACCATGCAACAGTGAAGGAGGACCTTGCCATGTGCCATAGTCCATGCCTTGGAGAGACTGCAAGTGTTTCCTTGCTTAATCTTTATCGTTCCCTGGTTACCAGGGGAGCAGCCAATCCTAGCAGAACTCATGACAAGAGAATGACAGAGGGGGTCTGCTGCAGTATGCACTGCAGCCAAAGGAACCTGATGGGGCTCGGGATGTATGGGAAGGGAAAAGGGATGATGGGACCCATAGACGCCATGCTGTTTCTCAGGGCAATCCTGGGCTTCCTTGCATTTGGCACCAGGAAGGAAAAAAAGCAGGGTGAAACAGAAGGTACAGATCAGGACCAAGAGCCAGAAAAGAGGCAACCAACCGCCTGTGAGGCAGAGGAGGGAAGATGCAAGGTTCTGGGAGAACCTGGCTGCTACAGGAGGGAGAATACATGATGGAAATGCGGCCCAGGGCTCAAATTCATTACAACAGACACAGCTGGGCCCCGAATCTCAGCTGGAGAGTCAGTAGGGTAGTCTAGGCCACTTAGCCAAACAATCCAAAGACTACAGTTTCCGGTTTGAAGATGGGTCTCACAGAACCTAGGCTGGCCTCAAACTTGCAATGTAGCTTACTCCTGACTCTCCTGCCTCTACCTCCCAAGTGCTTAGGATATGATCATATGTCACACACCCATGTAGTGCTGGGGACTGACATTACACAGGCATTCTGCTGACTAAACTACATTCAGCCCCTGACCCTGAGTGTGCTGCTGGTAGCAAGTTTTCTTCGGGGTCTGTGAACAGCAAGGCTTTTGATCTCCACCCTTCTGAAGGATCCAAGGCCTGTCCATCTCTGTTCCCTGCAAATCCCCAACACAGAAACAAGGGGACAGAAGTGGCTTGCCACACACAGATTTAGGCCAAAGGGCTTCCGAGAGATTTCCCCCAACAAACTCCCCCTGGAAATCGGAACATGCGCCGGAGTACTTCCCAAGACTCCAACTCTAAGCTCACTGTTTGCCCAGAACTTCTAGTCCCTGGGGCTAGAGGCCACTCCTCCCTTATGTCCTGTTTTATTATAGGTTTCTCTCAAAATCTACTGGCATCACCACCGACATGAACATTCCCCCTTAGCAGAACCCAACACTCCTGCAGGTGAATTCTCCCTAGATTCCACTGTCCCTAGAGGTGGACATATTTCAGTAATAGTTCCTCAGGCTGTCTCACTCTCTAAGTCCCAAGTTCTAATTTTCCTTCTTGAGGTTCAACTTTTACTCTTTCAGTTTAGTTTCTCCAGGGCCAAAAATGTCAATTTACCGAGATCCACCTGCCTAGTGTTGGGATTAAAGGCATGCGCCACAACACTCGGCATCAAATATAACATCTTAAACACAGAAATGATTATAAGAATGGGCAATTATAGCCACAAATCTGCATACAGAGTGGAGCTGATGGAGCTTTTAGGACCTGCTCATCCATGAAGAGCAGGCTGTGTTAACACACATACACCATTGAGGACTGCTCTACAGAACCCTCCTCTTCCAAACACAACCCTGAAAGTGGAACTGGGAGCTGCCGCATGCCCCAACATGGATGCCTACACCATGCATGGTGGGTTTCTGTCCCCACACGCATGTGTGTTTGTTCTCCCAGACTATAATGTCCCTGTGTCACAGAGCCCTGGCAGTCACAAAGCTGGGCATTTACCGTCCTGGAAGACCCGTTCCACGTTGAGCCCGTAGGTGGCACACGTCTCATAGTATGTGCACCGCTTCAGATCATTGGAGAGCTTCCGTGCCCTGGCATCATCAATGACCCTTGGGTTGGTGGAACTTATGGCATCTGCAACAGACAACGCAAGTGTGCTCATTAGCAGTTGCTTCCAACAACTGGAGAGGCCACGTGACTCAAGCCTGCCCTATACCTGGTTGCTCCCTGCAGTACTCAGGGCCCCTGCAACTCAAAACCCATCAAAGCCAGTGGAGATGTCATTCCTCCCAGAAGCTCTGAATCTGAAAATAGTTCACCCCAAAATAACAGGCTCAAGTTACAGAATGGTGGGGCCAAGAGGGTCCACACATCTCCTAACTTTTAGGAGGCTGAGGTAGGATGACTGAGTTCAAGGCCAGCCTGGAGAAGGACTCATAGAATTATCCTCTAAGCTCATTTCTTGGTCTGTCTCAACAAAGTAAAAATAAAACCAACATGTGATTTGGGACACTGAGTGTCCATGTGACAGAATCCTCCCCAACAGAGGTTCCGCAGACACAGGCTACCAAAGAACACTGCCTTCTGTCTTGCCCAACAGGTAACTACATGTGACATACAGCTTACAACAAGTAGGGAAAGAGGTCCTTAGTAAAGGTATAAACATTTTGTTTTTAACTAAAATAGGAAGAAAAAACTTTAAAACCCTAATTTCTCGATGCCTTTGTCTAATTTGGCAAGCACAGGCCACTGAGCCTCCGCCCAGTTCACATTTTATACAGCCTGGGGCCCCGACAATCCTGCAGACACTCCACCCACAGATGAATGCAGCTCTGTGTGTCACAGAGACGCCACTGGGCCCTCAGCTCAGCTCTACCTAGCCCCATCTTGCATCCACTTTAACTTGACAGTTTTCCTAAACCCCATTTCTCCTAATCAGTCTAGTTTGCAAGTCTTTGGGAGTAGAGCTGGCTTAATGAGCACTGGAGGCCTCTCACTCAGCCATGTGATCCACCCCATGAACAGGCAAAGCACCCATCCCTGACTGAGAAGGTACACTGAGCTCAGTACCATCTCTCAGCAATGGCCTCCTGCAGGCCACACATCCCTAAGGGTGAATGGTTCTGTAGGTCTTTCTCACAACTTAACCTCTGGCCTCTAAAACTACCTACCCTAGCCAGTAGAAAGGAAGCCTCATAAACCTTTTCACATGACCTGATGTGTTTTACTGCCTGTGTTCCCAGTGGTGGCACAGGTGTCTGAAGAGCCTAGTGAGCATATAACCCATGGGTACTGACAGCAGATCACAAGAAAGCCACACAAAGCCCAGCTCCTGCCACACGTGTCCTGGGTCCCTTAGCCCACTAGTGAAGTCCAAGCAGGGCCTCAGAAAAACCGGTCCTACACTGAGATACAAGGGATAAAAATAAACCTCAATCAAGATCAAGTCCTGTGACTACTGACCCTTGACACATGACTACACGACTTCCATCTGTTCCTCAATTTACTCGCCCAGAGCACTGAGAGGCAAAGGTCAGGCTACCTGGCTACAGTAGCTCTAGTATAGGTGTGTGTGCCCAACGCCTGGACTCTTACTCCACTGCACTTCTCCACCAACACAAACAAACACTGGCATGCATGAGAAAACACAGCAATCAAATCTGTTCTTTCCAGCCTAGGTGTGAGCCATGAGTCACCGAGAGTCCACAATGGGAAAGTGTCATGTCTCAGATGCAGGCTCATGTGGCTCTTAGACACTAGGCTGGCTGCTGGGAACTGTCCAAGCAGCCACAGGCAAAGCATTCATTCAGAATTCCTCTCTCCTGCTCCAAGACAGCTGTGGGAAAAAATCTGCCTGGGAGATGCACTGGCTTTAAAATGCTGTGTGAGGACTTTCCAGAGCAGGTACCACCACACCACCCATGCTGTATGTGGCATGGGTCTTTAACACTTTGAGACAATCTAATTTTGTAGCCCAGGCTAGCCTTCAATGCCAAAACATCTTTCTCAACCTCTCTACCGCCACAATTACAGGTGTCCAGCACCTGTATTTTTAACTGCCCCATTCTTGGAAGACAAAGAAAGAAATTGAAGAGGACGTCAAAAGATGGAAAGATCTCCCATGCTCATGGATAGGTAGGATGAACATAATAAAAATGGCCATCCTACCAAAAGCAATATATAGATTCAATGCAATTCCTATCAAAATACCAACAATTCTTTACAAACCTTGAAAGAACAATTCTCAACTTCGTATGGAATAACAACAACAACAAAAAATCCAGAATAGCTAAATCAATCCTGTAAAATAAAAAAACATCCGTAGGTATCACCATCCCTGATTTCAAGCTCTACTACAGAGCAATAGTAATAGTTGATCAATGGAAACTAATTGAAGACCCAGAAATAAACTCACACACCTATGGGCACTTAATTATTGACAAAGAAGCCAAAACCATACAGTGGAAAAAGGACAGCATCTTCAACAAATGGTGCTGTCTAACTGGATGTCGACATGTAAAAGAATGCAAATTGACCCATACTTATCAGCTTGCATAAAACTTAAGTCCAAGTGGATCAAAGACTTGAACATAAAACCCAACACATTAAATCTAATAGAAGAGAAAGTGGGGAAAAGCCTCGAACTCGTTGGCACAGGTGACAACTTCCTGAACAGAACACCAATAGCTCAGGCTCTAAGACCAACAATCAATAAATGAGACCTCATGAAACTGGAAAGGTTCTGTAAGGCAAAGGAAACTGTCATTCAAACAAAACGGCAGCCTACAGATTGGGAAAAGATCTTTACCAACCCCACATCACAAAGGGCTAATATCCAAAATTTATGAAGAACTCAAGAAATTAAACACCAAGAAACCAAATAATCCAATCAAAAAATGGGGAACAGAGCTAAACAGAGAATTCACAAAGGAGGAATCTCTAATGGCTGAGAGACACTTGAAGAAATGCTCAACATCCTTAATCTGAGAAATACAACTCAAGATGACTCAGATTCCATCTCACATCTGTTAGAATGGCTAAGATCAAAAACTCAAATGAGGGGCTGGAGAGATGGCTCAGAGGTTAAGAGTACTGGCTGTTCTTCCAAAGGTCCTGAGTTCAATTCCCAACAACCATATGGTGGCTCACAACCATCTACATTGAGATCTGG
Source organism: Lophiomys imhausi (assembly GCA_907164525.1). NCBI lineage: Eukaryota > Metazoa > Chordata > Mammalia > Rodentia > Muridae > Lophiomys > Lophiomys imhausi. Next base: position 12,764,943 of record CAJQZJ010013540.1, on the reverse strand, counting down.
TGCCCAGGCATATATGTAGAGCAACTACTGTATACTAAATAAATAGATAGATAGATAGATAAATTAATTAATTAATTAAAAACTCAAATGATAGCACATGCTGGCGAGGCTGTAGAGAAACGGGGACACTCCTACATTGTTGGTGGGAGTGCAAATTTGTACAACCACTATTGAAATCAGTCTGACGGTATCTTAGAAAACTTGGAATAGCTCTACCTCAAGACCCAGCCATACCACTCCTGGGTATATATCCAAACGATTCCTCACCAAGCCACAAGGACATCTCCTCAACTATGTTCATAGTAGCTTTATTAGTAATAGCTAGAAACTGGAAACAACCCAGATGTCCCCCAACCGAATAATAGATAAAAAAAAAAAACTGTGGTACAGCTACACAATGGAATGCTACTCAGCCATCAGAAACAATGAAGTCATACAATTTACTGCCAAATGGATGGAACTAGAGAAGCTCATCCTGAGTGAGCTAACCCAGACTCAGAAAGATGCACATGGCATCTATTCACTTATAATTGGGCTTTAGCCATATAGCACAGGATAACTATCTTACAACCAACACACCAAAAGGAACGGGAACATAGACCTTGTTACCTGTTAGGGAGACACATTGCCCTAATAGAGTTGCCATATAGGCCTCCAGTGCAAGAGGAAGCTCTTAACACTCATATGACGGCTGAACTGAGGGGGGCTGATATGTAGGGGCAACCCACCCCAGAGACGTAGGATAGGTGGTGGGAGGCGGGTAGGGGAAAGAGGGTGGGAGAGTTGGAGAGAGGGGACTGTGATGGCGATGTAACTTGAATTAAAAAAAAAAAAAAAAAAGAACCAAAGCACCGTCTCCATGTGAACAGCAGAGGGAGCAACAGGAACAATAAAGTCTATTTCTTTTAAGATTGGGTGGCAGAGGTTTGCATTGCAGGCTTCAGCAAGATGCTCCACTGCATGCATTCAAAACAAAACAAAACAAAACAAAACAAAACAAAAAAAAAGCCAGGGAGAAATGGTGTACTCCATGAAAACACAACTCTAATATTTTACAAGTGACACATTGAGTCAATGTCTCATTATACTACTCTCAAACCCTGCCATGCCCATAGCATGAGTCCTGACTGTACTTTAGCTGGTAAATCTGCTACAAGTTCCAACAGAAATTGCAAAAGCAGCCCAAAATTAAGAAAAACCAGGAAGGGATACTACAATTTTGCTTAAAATCTTGGCTGGACTCCAGTGGCCGATTCATGAGAGCGAATCTCTGACTGGGGTGGGGGGTGGAAGGAGGGTGCTGTCTGAGTCTATGTGACAACCACCTTACTAAGAGGCTATGTTTTAAGTAACACGGAAGACAGGGGACTCTGTACTGTAAAGGAGCTGCTGAATGGAAAAGGAGAGACCATGAGATCCCGGGAAACAGAAAGGACGAGGCAAAGCTCAGCTGTGTGTCAGAAGCTGGCATTGAAAGTCAAAATAAAAAATAAAAGCAACTTGATTGAAAGGTGCCTTATGCAAATGGAAACTAAAGCATCATAATATAGGGGGAAAAAACATGAGAAAATGAGTTTTAATAAAGCACATGGGGTATGTGTGGGTTGGGCAGATGTCTGCTTGAGCCTGAATGACTTATCCATAGAACCAATCAGGAAATGCCACGTGAAGGAAGTTGTCACTCTGAAAAGGAAACTCCAACCCCAGCCCCCACTTTCAGCTTCAGGTCATTTCCTCTATACTGACATGTCCACAAAACTTTCAAGAACACCCATGTGGGCCTGGTACTTACCCTGGGTCCCCACCAGCACTAGTGGGATCTCACTGGTGTTCCTGTAGTTGGCCATTCGGCTGTAGTAATGGTAGACAGTCTGGAAACTGATCTCATCCTCCAAACTGAAGACAAAGATGACCGCGTCCACCCACATGGCAAACTGCAGAGAGAAGAACGGAGAAGAGCAGCTGAGGGGGAAATAAGAGGAGGGTCCGAGGCCTGTGAGGTCCAGGGCAAACCCTTGGCTGCTGCCTGCTCTATGCTGTTATGTGCTGTGGCTGAATCAACAAGTCTCCTATGTATGCACGGGAATGGGACAAACACCCTTGTTTCCGCCAGGGCCCTTCTCTTTCTGAGAACACAAGCCCTGCTATCTCCCTGTGGTCACTGTGATCCTAAGTGCATACCCTCTGGCAGGACCAACTGAATCCCACTCTGCAGACAGAAGGCTCTACCCATGCCCTGAAGCCTCCCCATCTGGGGACAGATCGTGGGGGGTCAGTTCCACACGGCCTCCTCAGAGTCTTCAAAAAAACAGTAGACTGGGAGTTGAGAGGGGACTTCTCTGTACCCAGTCTGCTAAAAAATGTCCTGCTGCCCATAGCACCCACTACCAAAGACTGATGGCGCTTTTCCCAGAGAGTTCCTGCTACAGCAAAGGCTGAGCAAACCCATTCAAGCACCCTGCTGGGAAATGACTACTTATTTTCAGGAAAATTAAAAGGGAGTGGAAAGGTTAATCTATACTCAGTACTCTTAGTCATCTTATTTACAACAAGCTCCCTTTAAGAGGGCCAGCCTGAGGGGGCAGGACTCCCAAACAGTGGCCAGCAACCCACTCTCAGAGAAGTGAACTACAGCCTCTAGATCCTGTCTGTGTCCAGTACAGGACACCCTTCTCTTTATGTGTGTGCAGACACACACAGACAAGACAGCCCCAAATCTCCCTCTGCTGTCTCTAAAAGAAACTGCTAGGGAAGTTCCTATGGCCAACACAGGGCTCCCAAGAAGGGCCAGTCTTCCTGGCCCAGGTCAGTCCCCACTGAACACTAGTCTGCAGTGTACTATGTGTTCATGCACATGTATGTGTGTGAAGTGACACACACAGCAAACCATGTTCATTTAAATGTGGAATATTCAATGGAACATCCGCAAGTCAAACACCTTGCAAAGCTTTCTTGAGGCAGACCCACAGACACTGTCAGACCCAGAGACACTGTCAGGCCCACAGGGCAGCGGTGGCTGCACAGGAAGCCTGGGGCCCATCTGATGGAGGGCCTTTCTAGTCTCCTTGCCAGGAGGGTTGACTTTACCTTGTGATGGTTGGTACCAACTGCCAGCTTGACAAAATCTATGGTCATCTAGGAGATAGGCCTCTGAGCCTGTCTATGGGGGACTATTTTCATTATGCTGTTTGAGATGGGACAACTTGCCCACTGCCGGCAGAATCATTCTCTAGGTGTGGGTAAGTGGGCTGAGCACTAGAGGGCAGTAGTCTTCTGCTTTCTGCTCTTGATTGTGGATGTTAAGTGACTAGCTTCTTCAAGTTTCCTACTGCCCTGACTTCCCTGGAAGGATGGACTGTACCTTGGAATTCTGGGCCAGATAAACCCTCTTCTCTACTAAGTTATGCTGCCAGTTTATTTTATCACAACAAGAAATGAAACTAAGACACTGTCAGGACCAGCTGAATCCCACTCTGCAGACAGAAGGCTCTTCCAAGAGGAAGAAAACAGAAGGCCTTGACCTGTAACACCAGCACAGGCAGGGGGCTAAATGGCCTCAGGGGAGATCACAGCCTCTCAATTGAAAATTTGTAACTTCTGCTCCTCTGAACAGAGGAAATCAAGTCCTTTTCTTCTCCCTGGCCCTCCTTCTGTCCTAGGGGGATGTGGGCTGTTTCTAAGTCACGGCTCTTTTCAGTTAACTAGATCACTGTGTCAGTAAACGTGGTGGTGCTATCTTTCTAGAGAGTTTTCCAGGGAACCACGGTACACTGCAGACTAGTGTTCAGTGAGGACCAACACGGGCCAAGAAGGCTAGCAAGTGGGTGGAGATGCCCATTCCTGTCAACTGCCAGAATCATAAGTAGGTCAGTTTCCCAATCCCACCCATCACATTTTGAAAATGATGCTACTCTGGGGTCAAGCCAAACGTGGAGAGGAGACCAAGAAATAATTTTTAAAAGTATAGAAATTTCTAGAAGTCATCCCGACAGTTGATAAATCAGAGCAGATGCACCTACATTTCCTTTCTTAAAAATACATGAACTTAAAAAAAAAGTCACAGACCCAAACTTCCTGGGTTTCTAAATTCCCTTATTTTAAAATGTGACTCTTTTCTTGTTCAGCCTTTTAAAAACAAAAACAAAAAACATGTATTACCTCAAGTTACATACATCTCCATCACAGCCCCCTCCCCCCTTCTCCCTCTAACCCTCCCACCCTTTACCCCCTTCTCCCACTTATCCTACTCCTCCGGTGTGGGTTGCCCCCACATCTCAGCCCACCTCAGCTCAGCAGTCATATGAGGGCTAAGAGCTTCCTCTTGCACTGGGGGCCTACACGACAGCTCCACTAGGGCAAAGTGTCCCACTAACAAGTAACAAAGTATATGTTTCTGTTCTTTTCGGTCTGTGGGTTGGGGGATAGTTATCCTGTACTAGATGGCTAAAATCCAGTGAATACACGCCATGTGCATCTTTCTGGGTCTGGGTTAGCTCACTCAGGATGAGCCTTTAGATCAGGTAGTGAAAGCTCAAAACACAGTCTGGCTTGGGTGTGCATGCGGTACTCACCTGTGCCTCCGGGGGGCCCCCTTCATCCCTAATCAGCAGCAGATAACTCTGTCCATCAACAACAATCTCCTTCTTGAACCTGCCACCTGCCACACACAAAATGCAACGTTACAGAAGAAGACGGAAGGTGGTGGGGCAGACAGACACGGGCTTCGCTTGTGGAAAAAACATTCTAGGCCAGGTGGGGTAACTGGCTGGGAGAACTTGAGTAGATTTTAGATTATCTCCCACAAGTGCTGCATTTTTAGAGCTGAACCCCGATTTCAATATTTGTTTGAGAACCTGTACTCCTTTCTGTTTAGCAGGCACGGCCTCCTGTGCAATGTCAGGAAACCTGGCTGAGGAGTGCAGATTTTTCATGTAGAACTTAACACATAAATGGACAGATTCTCACCCACTGGCAAACAGAGGGCGGGCTCTCAGAACCCAGAAATGCTTTCCACGTTTAGCAGCACTCGAGAACTGGCATTCTCCTCAAGGGAAACCCAGTGCTTAGGAGGAAAACATACAACAGCATGAGGATGGGTCTCCAGAGTCACAGGCCACAGTTAGGGAAGGGTGCCCAACTACTACACACGTTAGACAAAGCTACCAATGGAACTGCACAGTCCAGACAGAGCGGTGCAGCCAGCTGACGAGGAGGCGTTAGAGACCACACAGGGTTAGCGAGAAATGACCTGGGGCCCTGCTGGGATGTCAGGACAAAAAGGAAGGAGGACTGGCCGAGGAAGGCCCAGAGGTGGACCCAGACATACCCAGGACTGGACTGTGGGGTCTGCACAGTGAGGACATGCCACCTCCAAAGACAGACTGCTCTTAGACATTCAGGGCTCCGAGTGCCCTCGAGTCACAAGGAAGGGCCCTTGTCTTACTGTGGGGTATGCATCAGTCCTTGGCTCTCACACTGAGTCCTCTACGTAGATGCCTCACAGGAACTCCAGTGAAACCACTGAACCCTAAACGAGTCTGCAAGAACCTTCCAGAGCTACTTCTGCCCCTGTCTCGGGCCTGCGGCACTTCATCACCCACAAAGCTGAATAACTACACTCCCCACACTCAACGTGTCCGGACCTTCATTAAATAAGTGAAAACTGAGACCAAGGGGGACTGGCTGTCCTTCCTGCACAACCATGCACAAATATGGGTGCGCGCGCACACACACACACACCCCAGCACTCTTCTATGGTGAGTGCCTAACCTGGTGTAACCTTGTCCCTTCCTCACTTTCAACTCAGTCAATGACAGAACACAATGACAAGACACACACTTGTGCTGGGGGGGGGAGGGGTCTCTCACTCTGAAGAGCAGAGCAGAGCCACAGGAAAGGGTCAGGTGGAGATGTACTGTGGAGTGTGTAAGCAGGGACAGCAAAGGACAGCTGTGCCTAGACAAGCTTAAAAAAACGTCCCACATGGCATGTCAAAGGCACAGGAGGAACTCTGTGACTTCAGGTCACCAAATCACAGATTCTTCAGCTAAAAAGAGATGATGATGACATCCCTTCTCAGACTGGCTTCTGTCCCACCTGGCACAGAGCAGACAGCCCCAAATACGACAGATGAAAACACAGCTGTACCCACAGAAAGTACCACCATTACCAACTCTATCCAAACCAGGGCTGCCCCCAAACCAGCCTCACCAGGGTCACCGCCCTCCACCTCAGTGACCGCAGCTGGAAAATGGCAAGCATGCCATCCTGGTGGCCAAAAGTACAGCTGTGTACACCAAGCTGCAAGAACAGCACTGGCCAGCATGGCTACTGCTAACAATTCCAGCCGAGGGTCAGCGCGTGCTTCTAGAAGAACATACCCAACAGCCAAACAATCTGCTCTCAAGGGGAGGGGGGGTTGCATACAAGACGGGGAGGCTTCGGGGTTACTTCCTTGATTTTACTTGTGAAGTAAGACACAGGAAACTTTCTTGGTGAGAGAGATGGAAGCCAAACTTCAAAGGAAAAACAGTATTTGCAAAACAACCTGGAATTCTGGGGAAACTGACCTAGAGATCAAGCTAGGGCACCCTCACCTGGGTCTGGAGAAAGCAGAAGTTTGTAGGGAAATTAAAAAATCTTTCCAAGCCGGGCGATGGTGGCGCACGCCTTTAATCCCAGCACTTGGGAGGCAGAGGCAGGCGGATCTTTGTGAGTTCGAGGCCAGCCTGGTCTACAAAGCGAGTCCAGGACAGCCAGGGCTACACAGAGAAACCCTGTCTCGAAAAAAAACAAAAAAAAAAAATCTTTCCCATGGTCGCCCTCTGAGATCTAACTTTCATGATACCCGAGTGACATCTGTCAGAGGAACCAGTTCTGCCGGCCATGGCAGCTAGCAGGCAGGTCTAAGAAAGACATGCACTTGAAGCTCTGTGGTCACAAGATGAGCTGTATATGTGGGTGACCTAAGGGTCTTCCAGCAGAGCCCAGAATTTTTTCTCTGGGTTGAGTCTCTCCAGGGATGGGGCTAACCCTGTAGCCCTTTACCTATGTCCTACCCTCACCCCAGAGGGGTGCCTAGTCACCTCAGCAGCCCAATGCCCACAAAAGGAAACTTCAGGGCTTAATCTACATGGGGCTTTTTTGTCTTGCTCTGGACAGTCTGGTCTCAGCAGCAGCCCTGGCTGCCCACAAATGCCAATTGGTTCGCTCCCCATCTCCAGACATAAGCACAGACTCTCTCCAGTGACCCCCGTGGGATTCAGCAGGCCCTGCACAGTGCTCCTGTCTAGGCCCTGGGATCTGGCCACTAGACATACTTCTAGAGAACTGAATACAATGGACACTCCCAGACATTCTCCAGCTTTACAGAAGGAGGCTAGCTACCTTAACAGGTGTTGCGACCCCAAGTGAAGGGCTTTCAGATACATTCCCACCACTTTCAAACAGAGGGAGGCGCCTCCTCCTACCCCAAAAGTCTATGCCAACTCTGACGTCACTAACACGCAGAGATAAGGAACATGAGATTCCTACTTCAACACCTTATCGTTTCCAAGAACACCTCAGGTGCCAAGCTTCTGTGAAGGCCCCAGAACCTCAGTGAAATTAGGAAACAAATATAGAGAACTGCCCTGAACCCAGACATTTAATGTGAAGAGATTAAGACCCACTCAGGGGCCTTCTGCAGACCATGTGTAGCTCTGCCAAAACAGGCACACCTGGGTACTGAGAAACCAGGCCCAGAATCTACCAAAATAACACACTGACACTTGTCCTCCAGTCACCCAAAGAGGGACGTGTCCTCAGCAGGAGGTTCATGCCTGGCTAGCGCCTCTGCTATGAGGTCAGGATCCCACATTTGAAGTGCTAGAAACTGGAATTATTCCAGTGATCACAACAGCCGGGCTATCTGCCGAGGCCTCACCAACTGAACGCACTTGACTTGAACATCTGACATTTTCTGAGAGCCAAAAGGCACTGTGGGGTTCTGAGGTCATTCAGATTTTAGGTTTTCAAAGAAGGGATGCCCAGCCTTTGATTTTTAAAATCAAACCTGCCTTCTTATCTTGGTCATTAGGTTTCGTTTTACCAAAAATTTCAGGATATTACCAAATTCCAATTTCATTTTTAATGTGGATTTTCTTAATAAAATCTAAACACCATCTTTGCCCAGGGGTCATGCAAATCTCCTCTGCTATTCCAACTTTGGCGTATGTGCTGCCAATATACATGCAAGCACTTAATATAGTTTAAAGTGTCTGTTTATCTGATGTCCAAATTCCAACTCATTCTCTTGCAGATCTACTACATCCAACCACCATTGCTAGCCCCATCATCCTTATTAGGAAGCTGCCTTGAGAATGACTCCCAACTTCTCTATTGGTTACGATCACCTAACAAATTACACGGAGGTAGTTTATTTCCAAAGGTGTCACCAATCTATACCTGATCTCTTCGATGACTGTCACTGACCTGTGCCTGGCTCACCTCACTGTGTGAGGAGGTGCTGGGGTGGTGTTGTGGGGAAGGTGTACCCTATAACTCAGAGCCCCATACAGTTGCCTCCTACCCCGGGAACTGGGAACTGAGCTGGCTGCACCTGTGTCCCACTCTTGAGGTGCTGACAGGACGCTGCAACTGGGTTAACATCTTCACATGCTGGGAAATGGAGTCCCTCCCCTGCTCAGAGCAACTCTTCCAAGGCTCCCTTGCAGCAGGCTGAGTGCTGTGTCCTGGTGTGACTTCCTGAACCGAACCTGGCCAGCAGTACCATCCATATGTGCTCGTCTCCTCTGAAAACCAAGTATGGAATTAACTCAACCTCAAGCACAACCTAAGAGGTCTCTGGCTCACCCCCAACAGGCACCTGCCAGCTTCCTGCTGCTTTCCTGTGGCCCTCGATCTTTTTTTCTTGTGTGTGTGTGTGTGTGTGTGTGTGTGTGTGTGTGTGTACATACATACATATACAACCTTGGGTGTTGATCCTCTGGGGCCTGACATCTTGCTCTCCTAAGCAGCAACTCCCGTTTGCCTAGAACTTGCTCATCAGGCTAACTGCTGGTGAGCCAAGCCCGGGAGTCACCTGTCTCTTCTCTTAGCACAAAGGTTACAAGCATGCCCTACTATAGCTGGCTTTAAAAAAGTAAACCTTGGGTTCTGGGGACTAAACTCAGGTCCTCATGCTTGCGTGGTGCTTGTGCAACAAGGTCTTCATCAGCTGAGCTAACAACACCCCACTCCCCAGCATCTTGACTTCTCCCCCAAGCCAGTAGTGCAGAAAGACAGGTCTCTGTTCAGCCATACACACAGCCAGCACTTCGACTGTTCAGCGAAGGAACAGCACGCTGGTAGAGCACGGCTGTGTTCTTTGGCTTTAAAGCATACGTTTAAAGGTCTGATTAGGGGTGTTTCTCACCATCCAACCTCGGCCAATTTCAAGGTAACTATTCTGAGACTCTCACTGTAGGATCCAATTCTAAATCTGGGACACCACATGCCAGATAACTGGGTTCCTTCTGTTTCAGCTCACACTGGGAGGAGCTGCCAGTTTATTCCCCTTGCATGCTGGGCCAGGGTCCCATCTCTGTCCAGTTCTCCTTTAAGAGGTAAAAATAAAAGTGGAATTTTCCTATTCCAAAAAAAGGAGTTGCCTGGAGTAGGCATCACCACAGATGTCCGCTGTTCCTGTTTCATCATCCCAATAATTGGACTGAAAGCTATTACTGTATCTTTTAACAGTTCTCCAAGCAAGGAAGAGTGAGGACAATGACAAGCATCCTCTCACAGTGACATTGCCAAGCACCATGTTGAGTTATTTCCCACAACTGTCTTATGACACAAGCATCAGAGACAGCCCCTGGGAAGCCTTTTAGACACTAAGGGACAGAGAGACCCTCCTCTCAGTTCTGCATGAAAGCTGGAGCTTCTGGTTCCCCGACCTTCCTTTCTTCCACGTGAATGCCAAGTCCCACATGACCCTAACTGTGACCCTGTCTGCAAATGATCTAGGAGCCTGTGTGCAATTCTCCTTGCCCTAGGGGCCGATATGGAGGATGCAGGAGCTGAATAAGCCTTCTCCTGATCAGGGGGCTATAGAGCTAAACCATTGCTGTGCCTTGGGGGCTGCAGACCTCGGCTGAGACCATCATGTCTTCTTGTGGTTGCCTGCCTCCGATTCTGCATGCACAAGTGAGGGCCTAAAGTTACACTGAGCTGGAGCTCCTTGTGTGGGGCCACTGCAAAGGGGAGGGCTCATTCTTACATCAGAGCATAACCCAGTGGCCCTTGCAGCAGGTGCCAGCTAGCCCAGAGCCCAGGCCCTGACAAAGGGGAAGGAAATGGATGGTGTAGGTCTCTTCTTGCTTCATTTAGAAGAGCCACTTCTAAGAAGACATTCCTGAGATCAACCATTTTCCCATCCCCTCAGCTTCATGATAAAGCAGGACAAGCCCCTACAAATGTCACGGGCTCATTATTATCTAAGCAAAGGGGACTGGGGCACTGGGAGTTGCAGGCCTTTTGGGTTCTCTCTAAGGGAACATAAAACAAACTTAATCACAAATGTGCAAAACTCCTTTAAAAATTAATATGGCCTTTAAAAACTATGACAAAAATACTTAAGGCAGTATTTTATGAGATTGGGGCTTTGGAAAAGTTTAGTGTTGTGATATTTAAAAGGAATTTTGGACCACATAGTATTTTTACAGTGGGAACAGGGGTTATTGGTAACACATTAGTTTATAAAACTTAACCAAAACAGATTTCCTCTGCCATGCTTTTTAAGCTTACGGTGGGAACTAAAAAATGACTACAGCAATGCAGTGACCAAGAAAGATCAAGGAACCAAGCATGGAGCCAGCTCAGGGTCTCTGTGGGTGGGTCACTGGAGGAGGAGGCTGACCTGAGGTGACTTCACTTCACATGCTTTTTATCATGAAGCTGAGTAGGAGGAAAAAGACAGGGAAAGAAAGGAACACATCTCAGTCCCAAACTGGGCTGGCTGGCACATCAGAACTCCACGGGACTGGACTGACTCCTCCATCTCTGGAAGACTCTAGGAAGGGAAAGCATGAGGAGGACCCCCGGAGGGCAAGGCTGTAGGAAGAGCCTGAGGCCCCACCGAAGAAGCAAGGCCCGCTCCCACAGCTGGCTCCTAGAAGTGAATGCAGCAAAGGCTCCACCTGCAGAAGCAAGGCCTGTGCCCGCAGCAATCAGAGGAAAATGCAGTGATGCTCCACGCCCCAGAACCCACAATGGATGCTGGAAGGGGACCTTCAGCAAACAGACAGCAGCAGCAGGGCCCTGGTCCCTAACAAAAGGAGAGCCACCTTCCTGGGGAGGCAAATAGAGAGGTGGCCAGGACACTTGTACCAATCTGACACTATGATGGTCAAGGCTGCTGACAATTAGCCCATGGTGAGGTCCCCCCTGCAGCTGATGAGACAAATGACGGAGTTCCACAAAAGGGCATTTCTGAGGAACAGGCTCTCGGAGCCCTTGTCAGTGCGGGTAACCCTAACTGATACAGACAGCTACCCCACCACCAAGAGCGAGCCAATACAGCCCGAATCTCCATCAAGAGAATGATGGCACAGAGATGCCCAAGTCAGAGAAGTGGAAACACAAGGAGGACAAGATATTGGGCAAAGATCTCATTGGAAGAGGGGACAATGGGAGAGGGGATAATGGAAGAGGGGAGGAGGTGGCGAAACAACCTCAGAGGAGGAGACAACAAAACACAAGCTGCAGAAGAACACCATGCACCAATGCTTCACACTCCAATATTATGGAACAGTCCACAGCCCGGTGTTTAGCAAGAACAGAGAACCAACAACAGCACGTGGGGGGCCAATGTCTAAAATTTGGCAGAGAAGAACAACTTGGGAGCTAAGACAGGGCTTGCCAGGGGCGGCAGAAGCTGGAGCCAGAAACCCCAGATTGTATACACTGGTGACACCACTGCCCTCCTAGGCTGTGTTAAGACATCTAGTGATGACCACATGTGATGACATGGCCTAGCGACCCATTTCTCAGATGGCCCCTGTCACTGACTTGTGCCTGATGAGGTAAGAAGTTATTTCCATAAAGGCCACAAAGTATTTTAGGCTCTGCCGAGGTCTGTTTGTATTTCTTTGTAAAAACTTCTTCATAGCTCATAGGCAGCAACAACTCAGGTCCGGGTGACCCCTGCTGGAAGGTTTCTTCTGGGTCCCTCCCTCCCATGCAAGGAACTGACCCCACTACAGCTTCATCTAGCCAACCCTTCTGCCAGTGAGCTACTTGCACCTTAATTATTCCCTTTGTGGATGCCCATACTTCATTCTGTCCCAGGCCTCTGGGGCATTATTTGTGTTGCAATCCTATGTGATTTGTTTACTAGAAGGAATGCAGGTTTTTACCTCCAGGCTTTTGTTCTTCCTGGAAGGGACACACAACTGAGAGGGCCAGTACCTCACGCTGTGAGTGCCCATCATCACACAAGCCTCCCATCCAGAGCAAGATGTCCTTGTGCCTTCTTTCTGGTGCTGGAGCTACTGGCCCTCAGGCTCCAAGCCCAAGTGGACAGACCTCACTTCAAGGACCAACCTGCATCTGGAACATCTTGGAATAGGTCTGTGTACCATGGATGCTGCTGGACGGTCCCTAAGCTGGCATGTGCTGAAGAAGCCAACAATCGTGATGGGACACGAGAACAGAGTGCACAGTGCTCTGTGGGGCTGGGCTCCAGCAGATCGCCTCTACCATAATCCCAGTCAGCTTCAAAGCCCAGAGGTGAGGTCTGGGAACTACCTGCCCCACCCCAGTCATCTCCAAAGCATGTACTATATCACTTCTAGTTGATGGTGGCCCCACAATTGGGTTTTGACAATTTTTCAGGAGCCCTGTTCTATATAGGCATCGAACTTCATGCAGCCTAAGCCATCTTCCTGTCGGTGTGCCAAGGGATGCACAGTGTCATCGAGCCCCCTCCCCAGTGGCCGCACACACTGTCCTTTCAATACAGCTGGCTCACTCATTTGGCCCTCACAAAACTGCTGTGTCTTGTTATTTCATCTGTCTTTCATGGTGTTAACTTTTTAAAAATTCAATGTTTATCCATAAGCAGTGGGGCTCAAGAAGCCAGAAACTGTTGGCCACATGTGCTGACCTCACGGTTACAGGGATAGGCCAGTCTCAGGGCCAGTAGCAGTGACCCATCACACATGGCAGGTGTCTCTGCCTAGGTCCCATCTAAGAATCCTAACAGGTACACCCACGAAACCTCTATGGGCAGAGGAAGGACAGCAGCACTGCCAACTATATCTGGTTTCCTTTTCTCCTGGACAAATCACAAATAAGTCAATTACACAAACTCATCACAGTCCCATGAAGCTGTCGCCATTTGCCAGCTGCTATCAGCATGTGCTGAGATTAGATACACACAGTGTTGGGCCCAGTCCTCCTTGGGGTACGGTAGTCTGTACACCCATGGTAGTTTTGACAAGCACACATGTCCTTGTGTGGACCAGGAAGGGAAATACTTCCAGGAAAGAGCAGAGCACCCTAGGCTCGGAACAAATCAGGGGACACCTGTGCGAGGCAGCTGGGCGTACACAAACGGCGCTGTCCGACCCTGGCTTGAACTGTGCATGCAGAGCGACAGGAAGAGAAGACGCACTTTGCAGGCCCACTGCTTTGAATTTTCAAACAGCACTTGCCACTCTGTCGGTAGGACACGGGGCTTGGATCTACCTCCATAACTGTGTTGGAGCCAACAGTGAGGCAGACCTCACTAGTGTGCTCCAAGAGACTAGCTGGCCAGAGCATTTCCTTATGCCTAGGCATACTGATTGGTTAAAAGGAACACGTGACCTGAGCGAAGCCAATCAGAACAGTCCCTGAGTATTTTGCTGGAAAGAGAAAAACTAAGAACAGAAAAACATTCAACTTTTTCCCTCTGTACCAGGTATGAGCACCATGGTCACAGAGGCGTCAAAAGAATTCTTGGCACACATGGGGAGAACTACCTAGCTAGCTAGCTGACTGTTACGGTCAGAACATGCGAGAGATAGCAGAGGGAGGTGCCCCATGACTCTAAGTGTATCAGGGTCCTCACTCCAGGAACATAGGTCAAGAAGCCTACCCTCCTATTTGAGGCACATTGGATGGGTCCCCCATGCCTTGGTGCAGATTGATTGATGCCGTAACCCTAGTCTTTCAGCAGCCAGATCCTACCTAGCAGGCTGTTGTCAAGAGGTGCCTTAAAAGAGGAAGCTGTCTGCCCACTACAGGGCAAAGTCAAAGACAAATGTCACAAGTACTGGATGTGGGTCCGGGAATAACAGATTCCAAAATTAATGACTGGCAAGTAAAGGTGATGGATTTGCAGTATAAGAAACACCTACGGAGCTAAAACATCTCTGGGAAAATAACTAGGCATTGTAAGCGGGAAACCTTCTATGCTTTTCCCGCTAAGGATGGTTGTGTTGTTGGACTGGGGATACAGCTCAGTTGGTAGATTTCTCGTCTAGCACGTAAGAAGCCCTGATTCCAGTTGCAGCATACACAAACTGGACACGGTGGTGCGCACCTGCAATCCCAGCACTGGAGAAGCAGAGGCAGGAGGCTTAGAAGCTCAAGTTATCCTCAGCTACACAGTGACTTCAAGGCCAGGCTCCGACCCACCAAATCCTGTGCCAAAAATAAGAAGTTAAAAAAATAATTGTGACACTCAACTCTTGAGGTTCCTGGGACAGCAACAGCTGGGAGGAAAGCCAGGCGGACTAATTCTGAATTCTGGAGCTCAGTGGCATCCAACTGCACATCTAGTGGCCATGAGTTGCTGCTGGTCCTTCCCAGCGCATGCCAGCTGGTCTACCCTAACTAGAGGGCTGAAGAGCTGCACCTGGCCAGATGTAGCTCTCATCTGTGTAAAGATTACAGAAACAGCTTCTTCCTGGATGCACACACCAACCTCAGGCCACCAGCCAGCTCTTGGTGAGTCTTCAGCTTCTTGTTGAAGTAATGATAAAAACATGGACAAGCCACTGAGTTCCTGCCAACCAACTGAAAAACACATTTTGTTCTGCCAGACTCATGGATGCCAGAAACATGACAACCTCCTCTTCCTGGCTTTGCCGCCTGTTCCCTTGTTCACAGTGGATGCTTCTCTTTTGTTACGACTTTCAAAGTCTATTAAAAAATATTCATGTGTCTTACACAGTATCCTATACGGGTTCTACGCCATGTGGGCAGAATTGCCAGCTGCCACACATAGGATGACAATGTGGAAGGTAAGGTAGGTGCCTAACATTCCCACCAGGCATGAGGTTAGAACCTCAAATCACCCAGAATAGCAACTGAACTGACTTATGGAACCAACCAATCAGTGTGTCCATAACCTCGAAGCTCAGAGATAACCCTAAACAGCTGCTTTTGCTAAAATCCCTCGTTTACAAGCAACAGGGTAAATTTCACATTAAAAAACATAAACGGATAAATTTCAAAACCACTCCAGTTTTATTAGGGTTATATGGATATTTGCTTCTCTTGAACGTCAAACAGGATCCAAGAGGAGCTGGAGAAAGAAGCCTAACATCTGTGTAGCAAGAGTGGCAAACTGAACTTTTAAAAGTTTACTAGATTTGGAAAAGGTTTGAGGAGCCAACAGCTTAAATGTGTTTCAGCAACTCTGAGAAATAAGCCTGGGTGTTTACCACAGCATTTGTTTCTAGGAGACTAAGTAAACATCCATTAACAAAATATTTCACATCCACGTGCTTCTGAGAACACACTCACTAGCCTGATGCTAGCCAGATACATCTGTTAGGAGACCAGTCCAGGAAAATACTTTGGGGGAATATCAAGACTGAGGCATGGGACAGTGGCTCTCAGGCAACTGCTGGCTGGATATAAGGGACCACCAGGAACCTGCTGAGCATGTGGCATCAGTAGACCAGAGGAAGCAACTCTAATAAAGATGACACAGGAAACCCAGTACCCTGGTGTCTGCTGCACATGAACCCACACAGTCCTACCTATCTATAAAGGTGAAGACCCTATTAGGCCCCAGATCCAGAAGAGGATATCAACCATCTCCTTGTTCTCTGTTCTAGGTTCCTGGTTGTCAGGTACAGTCCCAGGTGACACATAGGCTGGGTCTTTTAGGTCTCACGTCCACTCAGGGGAATGTCTGGGATGCCCTGAAAATGTCTAATGGCTTCACGTGGACAAATCCAGGGCACTGAATAGGTCCTCGAGCAGAGGTCAGCACTGGTGGCTGCAGCCACACCTCTGAGAACATCGGTAGGAACTGAGGGTCCAGAAGGAGCAGAGGCAGAGCCTCTCATGGCACCCACACATGATAGCCCCACGTATGATAGGCCCACCCAGGAAGAGGCCACCCATGGCTCTGCAGAGACAGGGCTGTCATTATATAAAGACTAGGGTTTTTATGAGTATTCTACACAAGTCACTTTGTGTCTTCATCACAAGCTGAATGTTGTAAGACTGCTAAACGGTCAAGAGGAACTGGAACCCTGACTATTCAGCTCCATACAGTCATGGCTGCTATTAGCAAGACTCTTCAGGGCCTAGCAGGAGAAGGTGGAAGAGACCGCACGGCTGCCCGGAAATGCTTTCTTGAATGCTTCCAGGTTATGGGGTACATTTTGTTCCCTTCCTGTTGGCACCTGTGCTCCATTCTTAGAACCACACACCCCCAACACACAAACACACTCAGTTTGTCTTTTTTTCCCAAGATGTTTACTGAATTCCTTCCCATAGACTGGCCAAGATTTCACCAAATCTAAAACCACTCCATGGAAAGTAAACAGACAACACACATGTAAAGCCCTGAGCTCCCAGAGACGAAGAGCTGAGACCTGTCACAAGTGCACTCTTGTTAGCCAGGCATAACAAGGAGCACCCTGAGATTTTTGATGATTCAGGCTCAAAAAGTCTGGTCTCCTGGTGTGAGTTCTGAGATTGCTGTAATTATGCTATCCTCTGGGAAGAACAACTGCCATCTTTACCAGATCAGTTGTGCCTTCAAGGGTCAACTGCCATTGGTGGGCCTGTGACCTGCTGATACGACGCTCTCAAAGGAACAGGCAACTGGGGAGGGTCCCTGACCCTCTCCGAGAGTCCAGCCACACATCCCAGCCATTTGTTTACAACTGGCTCTAACTGCACATGATCTTAGCATCTCAGGAGGTGACAGCGTATAAAGGTTTAGAAAGGTTAATGGAAAGGGGACCCTATCTACATGGCTGTGAGGAAGCCATCATCCATGCTGGGTGGCTTTCCAGGGCAGCTGCTCCAGGATCATCACATTCCTGCCAGGAACCCCTCGGCCATGCTCTTTAAGAAAGCCCAAAACCCTCACTGGTTCTTCAGAGTGAGCTTCGGTGGAATCATACTTGGTGGTATTTCTCTCTGGAAGTTTGTAAGGTTTGGGCAGCACCATTTAGGGTGCCCCAGGGCAACTCTCACAACAGAGACCTTCTGACTCAGTTCATTCCGTCTCTCTCAGAATCAACCCCCCATACCACACACAGATCCAGCCAACTGTGGATCAGAAATACCCCCCAACATAAGTCATACCTACTGAACCTACTGAGCACGGACAGATGTTTTCCCATGCAGTCATCACCAAAATAACGTAAAACTGTAATACAAGTGGTATCTGCCTTATATCCTAAGTCACCCTGAGCATCTAGACCACACAGACAGTGTGCTCAAGTCACACACAGGGACCGTGGGGCCTGAAACTTAAGACTTGAGCCTCCGCAGATTGGGGACCTGAAGGAGCCCTCCATCTGCCCCACCCATGGACACTTAGAAGGCCGCACTAGCCGCATCCTCATCTGATGGTCCTGACTCAGCAACACGCATCTACGGCTTCTGCACCTACAGTTCCTAGCAGAGCTGTAACCCGAATGGGCAGAATGTGTAGGCTCCTCCACTTCCCTCAGCTGCTTCAGTGGGCAAGACACTGCCATTCCCTCCCCAGTGAAAGATCCACCTTGAATTCTCTGCCTGCTCTGGCTTTCTTGGGTTACTCTGTGGCAAAATGGGTGACCAGACTTCTGATTAGTTGTTTTCTGACCCTGGGGGAGAAGGGAGAAATCTGATATGGGGATCTCCAGGCTGCTCTCTGTGCACCTCACTGTGTGTGGCTGAGGTCACCATGCATGCGGCCAGCCACCGTGTGTAGTGGCTTTTGATTGAGGTCACCTAGCACGTGGCTACTTTGTGTAATAACTTCTGGGATAGCCAGGAGAGCACAGAAATAGGGCTGGGGCGGAGAGGTGGAGCCAGGTTCCCTAGAGGTACGTCTCCATCACCAAGCTCCTGGCCAAGACTAGACAGACTCAGGGCAACCAGTCTTGAGGCTTTTTGCCTCCAAATTTGAACACGTTAAGAGCTAATGAACAATGAAAAAGTCCATGGTAAAAGAAACAGGTCTCTTATGAATTATGCCCATGTGACTGCAGGTCCAAGTGCTCCACGCCATGCCTGGATGTAGCTCTTCTTTATAATCTTTCCCAAAGCTGTAGCAGGTGACAGTCACTCTTGGAGTGAGCCTGCGGTGCCTTGTCTCCCTACCTCTTCAGGCAGCATATCTTATAGCAGGTTGCCTCAACCTCCATTTACTCTATATGGGTTTGTTTGTTCTGGATGTGGGTGAAAGAAGGTGGTTTACTGACAACATGACTTCAATCACAATTTTAACCCTGTCCCATCAGCAGGCTCTGGTTGAGAAGTATCAGCTAGGGATCATCAATGTCCTACTGCAGAAAAGAAAGGCCATGGGCACTCTCCGGTTTGTTGCTTTTAACCTTAAGGCCTTTTACTCAATCCATCCCCCTACGGAAACATTGAGGTCACTGGGACTTAACGGCTTCTGCAGTCTCAGGCCCCTTCCATCTGCACAGCCCTTGGGGACAACAATCCACAAACAGGAAGAAACAAGACCCAGAGAGGGCTGTCCAGGGCCCATGGCCTCTTCTTATCCCTAGAGGATACAACAGTAAGTGTCTTGAGATTAGACATGATTCCCAACACCTCCCACATGCTGCTGACAAGCTGTTTCTCTATTTTTGCCCCCACAGAGAGTTAAAATTTACAAGAAACACACAGGTTTGGTATCAGAGAAGGCAGGGTGCACAGTGAATGCTAAACACCTAACACATGAAGGGGAGACTGAAATTATACATCCCAAACACCTCTAATTAGCAGCTATTAATAGGGTCTTGAAAGGGAGGTGTGAAGGTCACACCCAGGCTGGTCCTGTCCTGTGGGACTCAAATCCCAGCAGTGCTAATCAACCCATCTCCAGGGGAAAAGATGGAGCAGGGCCCTCCTCCATAGCTCCAAGTACATAGGTCTGGCACCACCAAAACCGAGAGCTGCCCCACCTTCCTTATAAAAGAACCAAACTTGCCAAGGGACTCTACTTCTGTTTTCAGCCACTTGGTCTATGGTATTTTGGTACGGCAGCCCTGGGACTCAGGTGTCAATCATACATCCCAAACACACATACACATTTACAAATACACTTACACAGGAAGGAGACCACCCGTACACAAATTGCACTCACTCTTTTCAGCTCCTTCCATGGATCACGGACTCCCTGCTGGGATAAACCCGGTTGGCCCTAAGTCACTAATTAAAAGTCGTATTAAACATAATGCATAAAGTGTTTCCTATGTACTATATCTCTAAGGCTTGCAAGTCAACTCTCTTCTCTCACAGAATACAATGCCAACTAAAAAGATGTCACTCAAGAAAAGAGAACTCAGCCACCCTGTGAGGAGACACTTAGAGGCATCCGAAGAAAACACTCTGGCTGATTGCACCACGAATGTTCCTGCCAAGAGGCAGCTGTCCTCCCGAATGGAGTTCTGTTTTAACTTCCTCGCCACATTATCCCTCCCAAGACCCAAGTCAGGATCACAGCAACGGGTATCTGTGCATGTGTTAAACTAGGGGAACAAGAATGGGGAGAATCCAGTGAGCTGCACGGTCCGGCAGACACAGTGCCATGTGGAGTGTGGCAGCTGTGTAGCTGACTGTTCTAGCATTCATAGAGGATACCTGTCCCTTGGACCAGGTTTCAGTATGTCTCCAAAGGTTTGTATACAGGAAGTCTGCTTCCTGATGATGGAAGGTGTTGAACCCTTTAACAGGCAGGTTACAGCTCAAGGAAACTTGGAGATGCTGCCCTGGGGGGGGGGGGGGGGGGATATATGGGATGATTAATGCAGGTCTGGGAGGATCATGGTTCATTCTCAGTAGAAAGGGTTGTTGGCCAGGCCACACTGAAGCTTTCTGTCTTATCTCCCTGATACATGCTCTGGTTATGATGCCACCATGAGGGCCTCACCAGACCCCAAACATGTAACTGCCCAAATCCTGGACCTTCAGTCTCTCAAATTATGGGCTAAAATAACCCAGTTTTCTAAAGCAACTAACCTTGGGGTTTCACTATAGCAATGGAAAATAGAGCCTCACAAAGGACAAATCAGAAGGTAACAGCAACACAAAGAAATCAGAGAGTCACGAAGCTCACTCCAAACCCAAAGTTTCAGTCAGGCACCAACCACACTTGTCCTCCCATAAGCTGTACCCTCTCACCCGTGTGCTAATGAGTCATTGAAGGGAAGAGGGAGTTACAACCATCCTGGACAACTTCCTACATGCCTCAGATGACCTACATCATCCAAGACTCTCCACACGCCTGGATAAAGACTGAACATCAGATACCAATCCCACAGCACTGCACATGCAGCCTCTCATTTTCAGCTACCACAAGCACTTGGTTACATTAACTCATGGGGAAAAGACTACAACTATCTCCCCACTCTAAGTTTCCTGACCCCACAGAAGAATCTCAGGACTGCAAGGTAGCAGCATGAGGAGCCAAAGGCTGATCACACACTCCTGTTGCTGCTGTAGGACCTGTGGGTCATGGGGATAGGCAATAGAAACCAACTCTCAGATCTTGAGAAGCACAGAGACATAGTTGCTATCTGTTGCATTCCAGACAGGAACACATGGGCAGCTCCAGGGAAACAGAGCTGCCCAGGCCAAGGGGCTTGCAGGCACACAGAGGCCTCCTCATTCACAATACATGCAGCTGAGTATTCTGTTGGGTACACCGGAGCACAGTGCTGCTCTAAGCTCTCCCAGCACACAGAACCTGGGCCCAACTTTCACAGCAAGAAGACATACAGGTAGGCACTGGGAGTGTGAGAGAGAGCCTAAATCCTGTCTCCCAGATCAAGGAGCCTCAAATGTGTGTCTGCCAGTTCAATGATATACTCCCACTCAGCAGATGGGGTAGGGGTGTTAGCAGTCAATGAGCTCATCTCACAGGGTGTAATTTTTTACTTCTGATGTGTGACATTCAAGAGAAACACCTCTGCAGTGATCAAAACACAGGGCAGTAATTCTACTCTGCAAATAAGTCAAGTCGGGCACGGGTGTGTTAGGACAGACTGAATCTCCAATGGGAAAATGACAGAAACCACCATAATGACCAAATGTAGATGGGGTCCTGCCTCTTCCTTTAGAATCAGCAGCTTCAGTACAACATACTTCTAAACTGCTAGACCTCTGAGAGACAGCAAGAGAAACAGAGGCTGGCCTGGAACTCCTAGCAATCCCAGCCCAAAATGTGAGTATTGGAAGACATTCAAAACAGAGTGGCCTGGAAAGGGCGTATGCTTGCCTTACAGTTGAATCAGTTGCTGACCCTCGGTAGCTGGTTTTACCAATGGTACAACAGTGAGTCCCATACACAGAAGCACTACAGACTCCAAGTCTAGTCAAGCTGGCTGTGGTGGCCATTCACACTCAGGCACAAAGAAGAGAGCCCTTGTATGGCCCTGGACGGGTCTTGGAGGAAAACACTACCTTCTTCCCTCCTCCACACTAAGAGTTCTGAGCACCTGGATCTGTAGTTCCCCCAAATTGACACTTCAGCTACACATGAGCCTTTGATCTCATACACAGACGTTTGTTTAGAGCCTCTTCCTCCACCCAAATCATTCCATGGGGAGAATTTAATAAGTCAGCGTTTCTCTGATATGACAGCCATGAGGCTTTCCAAACATGGCTGGAAAACACTACAGAATGGTGGCAGAGCCCCAAGCAAGCCCCTCAGAATTCTGTTCTTTCTAGATGGTTCCACAGTCTTTAGGACAAAAGTTAAAGGGCTGAAACATGTGTTACAGGGGACACGTGAAGCTATTTTGGACTACTACTCAAAAGACAGCTAAGGGACAAAACAGGGTGAAATGCTGAACTTAAATGAAAAAGGTGAAATGAAACAAAATAGGATGAGACACAGAACAAGGCGGGAAGGAAGGGAACGCGACAGTACAAGGCTGTGCCTCTCCTCTCTGCAAAACGACACAAGCACTGCCATGAAGAAAGTGTATAGTTACCTGCGTCCATATCTGCAAAGAATGGAACAGCCAGTAAGAAAAAGAAGGAACCAGAAATTCAGTGTCTCAGAGTTGGATCTCAAAGGTTACATGGGGAGAAAATATAGTTTAGAAAATGGCCTGTGAACTACACTTGGATTAAGGGGACTAAAGGACTACCTACCACCACCGTCATAAATTTACTTAAAGCAAAAACAGGAACAGAACCACAGTAAGACATGGATATGTCAACAGAAGAATCAAAATGTCTAATGGCAAAAGAAATGCCTAACTCACATGCGAAATGATTATTACATGCTTGTAATACAGTAAGTATAAAGGGAAACGTACTCAGACAGGTAGTGGGGTGATCTGGATTGGATTTAAGAATGCTGGTGCCTGTGACTAAGCAGCACTATGGGTCAGTGTCCAGATCAGAGAGATGGCCAACCAATAGTCAAAGGAGCAGCCCTGGACCAAATCTCCAGTGGACAGGCTTGACAGTGGAAATGCATCTGAGAACATCTCACGGTCAATGCTCAAAAGGCTGGAGTGAATACACTAAAACCCCTATGGGAGGGACACTATACCTAAGTCCTTTACTGCTTGGTGGCTTTCTTATGGCCTTGGCATGGGTCATCAACAAGTTAGAATATGCTAAAGAAAATAATTAAACCCTGAACTCTAAGCTAGTAACCAACCACCTGCCAAACAGCATACCTTCTGGAGACTCCTCCTGCACATATGTGCCTGTCAGGTACCGGTGCACCAGCGCAGACTTGCCACTGGCCAAATTACCCACAATTCCCTGTATCAAAA
The DNA here is from genome assembly GCA_907164525.1 of Lophiomys imhausi. Lineage (NCBI taxonomy): Eukaryota > Metazoa > Chordata > Mammalia > Rodentia > Muridae > Lophiomys > Lophiomys imhausi. The sequence continues at coordinate 12,741,712 of CAJQZJ010013540.1, read as the reverse complement.
AAAAGACAATAGTTAGAGGTGATTAAGTCACTGTAAGTTTTTTGCACACATGTTCATAATCACCCTGCCAAAATGTTAAGAGATGTGCTCAAAGGTGAATTCAGCAACTGCTTCTATTGGACACAGAGTCAACCCTGTTGACAGCTCTGGAGACAAAGCTGCCCCTGTCCTCACTAGTCTTGGATGCCGTTAGGTGTCAGCATGGCTGGTGTTTGTTCTTCAGGGAACACCCCTGCTCACTATCTGGCACATTTGTCCCTAAGGATAGGGTGCCTCCCTATAATAAGGAGGAAAGGTTCCATATCTTGTCAAAGCAGCCTGGAAGGACACCTTAATGCCACACCCTAACTCAAGGACAGCAAGAAGCCCTCAGGCCCTGGCTCCTGCACTGCAGCATAACACCGTGTTTAGCAGGTCTCACTCAGTGTGAGGGTGTGACTCCCAGCTCCTTACGTGAAGGGACAGTGTCTCCCTCATCTTGTTCTCTGCCCTGCTAAGGCACCCAGCCCAAGGGAGATGCACAGCCCCGTGGAACCAGTGTGCAGATGGCTGATGAATGACTAACACTAGTGAGTATACGTGAGCTTTCTCTACCACCGAGAGCTGGCTGAGGGCCAGAGCATGTGGATGGTTTCTGCACAAAGCTGTCTCCCCTCCAAGTCCAACCTGCACCCTCCTACCTTGAGCCTCCACAATCTGAGACTATCTGCCTATTAATTACTCTTTTGCTCAAGGGCACCTGCTGTTTGTCAGCTTCAAGCTGAGAAAATCCAAAACAGTATATGCCACAGAAATGAAAATTTTAATTAAGATTACTTTCTCTTCCTGGAAGAAATGTTCCCATATCGAGCACTGTAGAGCTGGGCTTTCTGTGTGTGATGACACCAGCCACTCTTTCCTCCAACAACAGGCAGGAGACGGGTACGGCACATCCCTGAGCAAGCCAGTGACATCTATCCTGTGCTGGGGACAGACAGGATCCTTGGCCTGTGTACCCATCTCATAGGTTGTGAGCTGCATTGTTTTAACTTGAAACATTGGCAGAAGCCACCATCTCCTGGGATGTGGCCCTCCCGTGAAACTGTGACAACTGCTCCTGAATGTCACCGACAGGGGAGGAAATAACTGGGCCAAAGGGCTTCATGAGAAGAAAGGGGACGCCTAGATAATGACAGAGCTGGGTGTCTCAGACAGGAGAGAAGGTGCCACCCTGCCTTGCCTGTCTAGGCCATCAGTTAGGACTCTGCGCCCCATGCTGTCACACTACCAGAAGCAGCAGGGCACAGCGCCTTTACAAACTCAACTCTCTAGCATCCTGTGTTTTCTACTCAACTACTAAACATGAATCGGCTGTGAGAGAAATGGGGAGGGGAGAGATATCCCAGCTGGGAGTATAAGCAAAATACATAGCAGCACCTCTGCAGGCAAGTCTGTCCACTGCTTCTGCCCAGACGGAGGCAAGGAGCCCGTGCAGCCTGGTGCAGATCTGCAGTGCTGAAAGCAACCACAGCGCAGCTTCAGATCGCCTCCAGGCAGAGGCCCACCACTCTCAAAAGGGACAAACAGTGAGCTGTATGTCCTGATGGATTCTCAAAGACTTGCTGAGAAATATTCCATTAAAGGACCATTGGAAGACTCGGTGACATCATCCCACGACTACATGACCAAGCAAGGCTGAGGGTCGGTCCCATGGCGATGACCTAAAGGGCCACCTGTCAGTCTCCAGTACTGCATGAGGGCAGAAACAATAGCAGCCCTGTGGGCACTGGAAGGGAAATGCTTTCCAGAACAAAGGGTGCCCCTTCGGACCTGAGCATCCTCACCAGACAAGGACAGGTTGAGGTGCCCTTGACAACGAGGTGCCTGCTGATGCCACCACGAGAGGGCGCCCACCACAACAAAGCTCATGGCCCTCCTCAAAGGGCAGGTGAGCCCTCAACTACAGGACAAGTCAATTGCAGAGAGCTCAAGCCAGCTTTAAGAAAAGCCATATGTAGGAAGAGCCCCCATGTTGTCTCTGTAAAGGCCAATACTTGCTGGATATACCAATTGCTTACAGCAGAAAAGCATGTAACAGAAGCAATCATCCTCAATTCCTGGCTGATAAGACTTTGTGGCCCAGATCAGGCGTGATGGCATAAGCATGTATAATCCTAGCACTGAAGGCTTAGCCAGAAAGATAGTGAATTAAAAGCCAGCCTGGGATACATAGTGAGTTCCACGGCAGGTAAGACTACAAAGTAAGATACTGTCTTAAAAAGCCCACACCAATTAAACTAAAACCACCCAGGCCCTGTCAACCTGCAGCACCTGTAACTGAGGGGCAGGCTCTCGGGAAGATGACCAATAAGAACTACCGGGCTCCCAGTCATCTCTAGTGCTGCCAGGAGGTTGAAGGACCCCACCTCACCCGGCTGCTGCTCTGACCTGAATGGCAACAGTTGGGACAGATACATAGAAGGGTCTCCAAGGCAGTGCTGGCTTCAAATCCCAGCTCTACCCTACTGTAGTGGCTTCTGAGTAAGCTCTTTATGCCCCAAACCTTAACTGTGACACAAAACGTCAACAGGGCCTGCCCCTCACGGGGTAATTGTCAGGACTGAAGGCCATAATTACAGGGAACCTACAGGGAAAGCATGCCCAGTGGGAGCGCATGATTCATAAACATCTTGTGGAAACACCGTGGCCTTGTTGTTTGGCACTGACGATAGAACCAGAGGGGTCAGCACCTGGGTTTCTTGCCAGGAGTATCTGAAACGGGCAAATCTTTATTCCAGAACACTAATACTGTACAGGTTATAGGAGCTATTAAACAGAGAAGACAGATAAGGCAGCCATTTCAGGGCCAGTCTTGCAGAACTGCAGAGGCTGGCAGGTGGGCTGTCCTATATAAACACCATCAGTGGGCACAGCTGAGACACACCAGTGTCCTGGAGAAGTGGCTTACTTCCACCTCAGGTGTGAGGCATGAAAATCCTTATCCCATCCTCTCAGCATCATCGAGGCTGGGACAGCAGGAAGGGGGTTCAGGTGGGTCACTAGGGAGTTGGTAAGAGAAAGGGTAAACACAATGGGAAAATGCACAGTGAGTGGGCGGGCCCACACTGAGGTCCTCCACCACCTGAAGCTTGCTAATGGGCAGGAGCTTCTCTGTCTCCCAGCAAGTAAATTATAGAGTCCAGCACTAGGAGAGTGTGTGTGTGTATACACAACCAAGCACCCCACATCTCAGGACAAACAACACAATCATTTAAAATGAGAGTGTGTCCCTTCCTTCCATGCTAAGGTAGGAGGCATGCAACAGAGCAGGCTCCGAGAGAGAACTGCAATGTGTAACATTCACAGAAGCCAGCTATGGGCTTCAACTCTACTGGAAGTTGTTTCTATTAACAGCAGAAGTCTTGACTTATGCCAAGTATTCATAATTGCATAAACAGTCATTACTTTTTTTTTTTTTGGTTTTTCGAGACAGGGTTTCTCTGAATATCTCTGGCTGTCCTGGACTCGCTTTGTAGACCAGGCTGGCCTCGAACTCACAAAGATCCGCCTGCCTCTGCCTCCCAAGTGCTGGGATTAAAGGCGTGCGCCACCACCACCCGGCAACAGTCATTACTTTTAAAAAATTCTGACTACTGGTAGCTTGTTACAGAGGCTGTCATAACACCCAGCAAGGGACAGGTTAAGTCCACAGTGGCATGTATAGTAGTGTATGACACAGGCATAGAGCAGCACACAGTGAGGTGGGGGAAACACAGCAGGACAATAGCCTTAGTGTAGTACATAGACTTGTAGTTTGTGGATGGCCGATAGGCTCTTCCACGCACATTCACAGCTGGAGGTCCTTATTGCTAGAGCTGGCCTTGTCAGGTACACACGCCCCAGCAGAACACGCCCCACCTTCAGGCCCCGGAAATCAGAATTCAGTATGGGCAAGCTTGCACACTCACAACCTGCTTGTTCCAGCTCCTCCCTCCCACAGGCCAGAGGTGCCACTCACCACTTTGAGCTCTGGTACAGATCGGCTGAGTGTCCATTCCTGGCTGTTCACGAAAGCGTCTGTAATAGAGGATACATAAGGTGAGGTGACATATCACAACTCAAGGCAAATCAAAAATGTTCCCTATATGCCGTTTTTGGAAGGGGGGGATCACTAAAAAAGGGTCATGCCAGCCTCCCATTTTACGCCTACTCTGGAGGCCATGACTTGCCCAAGTTCACACACTCTGGCCTCAAGACTGTGGTGTCCCACCCAGCAATGCTGAAGGCCTCTCATGCTGTCCAAGCTCCAGGACGCCTTCCTGTCCACAGAAGACCTGATGGCTCTCCTGATTCTTAGCACAATGTGGAGACACTGTGGCAAGAGCCTGACTTGCCTGGGCCTGATGACCTTGGATCAAAGCCAGATTTTCATCTTTTCTTACTCTACTGAAACACTTTTCTGAAATCTCACACACACAAAAAAATAGATGACAAGAACTGATTGTAAGATCGCAGGGTACAGAATATCTGGATCCTCAGAGAGAAACCAGAAAGGTGGTTCAGCCAGGATGGTTTGTGCCATGTCAGAAGGACAAGTCCCTTAGTCCTGGGGGACTCAGCTCAGAGAGAAACCAGAAAGGTGGTTCAGCCAGGATGGTTTGTGCCATGTCAGAAGGACAAGTCCCTTAGTCCCGGGGACTCAGCAATGCTGCTTATCTCCCAGCCTGCCTCACACCTTATCACCCTACAACTAATGCCCATGGCTTTGCTCACATGACTTTCAGCTCCCCATCTGCCACTTTCAGTCATAAATGGCAGCCTGAGGAAGTCCCACCACAAGATAGCCTCAGGCTCCAGTCTCTTTCCAATATAATTCAGTCTTTTGGGTTTTCCTCAAATACTGACTCCTGTTATCCCTAAAGCTGTCCAAAGAGCAAAGTCCCTCACAACACATTCAAGCTCAAGTTGGTCATCATTCTCGGGAGGATGCATGACAATAAGACCCAGCAGGTGTCAGGGCTGGAGGCAGTGGCCTGCTGCTTCACTGTAGATCGCTGGACAAGGTGACAGACGCTTAGATGAAGCCAAGCAGACCAAAGGACAGTCGCCAACATCAAAGAAGCTATAACCGACACAGGCCAGATGTCATTGGCCCTGCACTGGCAGAGAAACCCAATGTCTAAGGAGATGAATCCCCCAGAGGGAGGCCTCTGCCCAGGGAAGCTAAATCAGGAGGACCTGGGTGGCGGCCTGCAGAAGCTATGGAAGACAAGACACATCCGTACAAAAGCACGGTGGCTTGTGCGGCTTCTTTTCAGAAAGTTCGCTTTTGTGGAAGCTAGGTTAATAAAATAGTTGACTTAACAGAAGGGGGAAAAAAAAGAAAAACTAAAAACTAAAGAACTGACACGGCTTTCCTTAAGAAACCTTTCTTTAGGAGCCGGGCGGTGGTGGCGCACGCCTTTAATCCCAGCACTTGGGAGGCAGAGGCAGGCGGATCTTTGCGAGTTCAAGGCCAGCCTGGTCTACAAAGTGAGTCCAGGACAGCCAGAGCTACACAGAGAAACCTTGTCTCGAAAAACCAAAAAAAAAAAAGGAAACCTTTCTTTAAAAACTGCTGCCCCGTCTGAAGGGAAGGCTGCCACACTCAAGAACAAATGAAAATTGACAGCTGCTTTAGTCAAAGACATCTCCACCCCAATCTTCTGTCACCTTCCTGTGTGGCTTTTGAGTGGCTGAGTCTTGTGCCATGGACAGCAATGGAAACATGCTATGCAGCACCTACTTAGAAATGTCCCCATCCCATCAGGGAGAGAGGGCCGGGGCAAACACGCCTCTGGCTCACTCAGTCTCCAGAGCAGCTACTAGCTACAAAGGAATAGCTCTGTGCATGTCTGCACACACTCTCCGAGGATCTTCCCAGTGGGGCAGAGCCGAAAGTCACAGGTATCTGTGGGTTTGCTTATTAAGCACGTGGTGGGCCCAAGAGTTAATTCCCCACATGAATAAAGCTGGGTGTGATGCATGCTTGGAATCTCCACACTTGAGAGATAGAATCAGAAGAATCAGAAGTTCAAGGTCATCCTAGGCTACACAGTGACAAAAGGCAACCGGGCCTACCCTGTCTCAACACCCCCACCAAAAACAATGTCACAGAAGAAACTGCTGTGGCCCACTCAACACCCCACTCCCTAGAATACAGTAACAAGAAGAAAACACATTCACAGGCACTGGTTTCAGTGAAGTACTGCTGGACTTGAATTTAACAGTAGGGCAGAGATGACCACTGATGGGCTGTGGGCTGCCCACTGAGCCTCTGCTAGGCGTGGGCCAGGCTGCCTGGCTCCTGCCTGATGCCACAAGAGTTCTCCACTGTGGCTCAGGACAAGCTGCTTCATCATTCCTCATCATTAACCTGGCACTAGGCTTCACTTTTTTTTTGTAGTGCAGTGCATCCAACCTAGGGCCTCCTGCGTGTTAGACAAGGGCTCTAACACTAAGCTATAATCCGAGAACTTAACAGTCTTTATTCAGTTCAACAAAAGAAAAGTGGGTGCTATGCCCTGGCCTCTCCCCTGTGGTGACAGGCTACTGGAGTCCAGGTTAGATATGTCAGATATGACGCCTGGTTCCTGTATTAGTCTCTGATAATCATGACAGTGGGTTACAATTAATACACAAGTGGACACAGGAACAAAAGTGCAGGGACTATACTACCCACAAAGGGCTCCAAGATCCATGAGGACACACCTCAGCCATAGCTTTGCTGGCAGAGGAGACACACAGGAAGGCCACACACCAGGCTTGAGGGGCCAGGGCTGCCTCTATGCTCCTTCTGAGCAACCCAAAGGGCAGCTGCTGCCCCATAGGGGCCCGTTTCAGCATGGGACAGCATACATCTCCACAGGGATGCTACAATGAAATCAACCCCACTGTGCACAGGTGCAGACAGCAGCCTCCCTGGGCCTCCCCTAACCTCAATTCCTCCTGGCTGCCACATCAACTTCTGCAAGCAACTAAGGAGTGTGGAGGCAAAGGCAGAGGGTGCTGAACCAGCTGGGTATGGTATAGCATAGGAAGAAGATGATCTCCCACCTCAGGCATAATGGAAATGTTGAGAAATCAGCCCTGTCCCTGATCCCACCCCTATACCAGATTCATCTCCCTACCCTGCCTGTGACATGGGTACAGTCTCCAGGATGCTGGAGACTCGAACATGGAAAGTCTCAGCACAATGCCCTCATTAACTATCACACATTCCTACCCACTACCCACTACCCACCACCCACCCACTCCAAAATTCCTATCTTCCTTTCAGGAGACCTTGGAGCAAAGCCCCACTCCCTACTACAGGGACCAGGTCAACAGAAAATAGAAGGCAGAGCAGAGACAGGTCCCTAGTAAGCTTTGTCCCTCTGATGGCTGGTGTTTTTCTAGGAGACAAACTGGAAGTGCAGGTCAGAAGGGCTCGAGAAATGGTTTCACCTATTTCAGTCCACAGCACGTTAAGCATGGACACGTGTGTGTGTGTGTGGGGGGGGGGGGATTCCATGTGATGTGATCACAAACCTATCAAAACTCTTTAACACTCATGGGTAGGGAGTGAGCAGAGCCCAGCACAGTGCCCAGGCAAGGCACAGCAGGACCAGAGAACAAGCAAGATAGCCGACTGATGGATAAACTTGAACCTGGGCAGCTAGGGCCCACTGGGTCCTCACCTGTAGCCAGCGTGGAGGAGCCTGGCTGCAAATGGCCCATTTCTAAGGAAGCCTTCAACCCCACAGCTATACTGAGTGACTTCCTGGGGCCTCGGGACCTTGAGCTAATGGCTTATTAATGTTCTTTATCACACCGGTGTCCAAACTGCATCATTTGGTTGTTGGATACAAGCCCCAGCACATCCAAGGACTCTCACGTACGTGTAGAGCCCAGTCTGCAGGATCACCACAGTGACTTCATTCGGCTCCAGGGACCACAGATACAAGCTCCACCACAACTCATGAAGCTGCCAGCAGGGCAAGAAAAGAAAAGAAAGCTGAAATTGTAGGTGAGGTGGGAAAAAAAAGGAAAAAATAAAACTGAAAAAAAAAACACTGTCTCAGGGACTGGAATGCTCTTGGAACCTTAAATTCCACAAAAGTGTTTTAGAAATATACTCTTTTTAGCAACAGACATGAGTGTTTTGTGGTTTTGTTTGTTTGTTTGCTTTTAGCCTGAGAACATTTACAAAGCTCTGGAATTGGAAACAGAACAACAAAGAAAAAAGAGTCAGTCTGCCCAGAGACCAAGAGATGGGGAAAGCCTGGTCCCTGGTCCTCAAAGCCCAGCTGAGGAAGGAGACAGGCTCCATGTTAAGAACTTTGTGAAACAGTGATTAATACCCAAGGCAGCAATGGCTACCTAAACTGTGTGTGACAGTATGACTCCATTTCTTAGCAAAAATCACCTAGTCAGTGGAGTAACCCACAAGTAAATCCAGTCCTCAGGAGTGCTAGATGATTGCTGGGCCCCCTTGTTAGTTCCAGTTGCTCCTCAGTGACCCCAAAGATTCACAACCAAGATGTCTCCCTTCTCCACATCCCTGACACCTTCCAAACTCACAAGATCTTTTTCTTTGAGGAGTGACAAATGTCATGTCACCAGGATTCCACCATGCCCATTCACCCCTGCAGGTATGGCCACAACCACAGCCTCAGTCCCAAACGCCTCTCCCCTGACCCTTGATGTGCCTCAAGGTCCTTCTCAGAGACGGATATGAAGAGACCCTTTCTCTTCTCCCTCCCCAGTGTCTCCAGGTCAAATGGCACCAGCTCAGGCATGACCTCAAGGAGTTGATTCAAATGACATGACTCCCTTTAGTGACTTCTTCCTCGGGGAGAGCAGCATTGCCTAATGCTGCATGTGTATCACAGTAATGGCTTCAGAGCACAAGTCTGACAAGGAAAAGTAGAAAACGTGAGGATCCCAGACCGGAAAGGAGGAAAGTAGCCCTCAAAATGTGAAAACGGAGGCCGATCCACACACTGAGGGGAGCCAGGGACAGCAAATATTGGCAGCCCTGAAGCTTGTACCCTCCTTCCATCAAATTTTCATTCATTTCACTGCTGGCACCCAGGTGATGAAGGCACTTGCTGTGAGCATCTTCCCCGGGTAGGCTACAGATCCCCAAGGAGAGACCGCAGGGCCAGCTCTTTCTGAGGAGCAGAAAGAACAAAAACGGCATTGCATCTCCATGCCCCACAAGGCCACATGAGAGCTAGGGTGTCCATAACTGACCCTCTGAGACCCCTTGAAGACCTGTTGCTACCCTGGCACCTGAGGCAAAGACCACCACCTTCCTGTTGCCCTACTGTACACAAGGCTCAATTCCTGCCTGTGTCCCAAACCTGAACATGGATGCAAGGCATTTGGATACTTGGTCCTTGCTAATGGTGCTCTTCTGGAGAGTTTATAGGGAAATACGGTGCCATTTCCAGTTTGTTTTTTGTTCCATGTTTATAGTTAAAGATGTGATCTCTGAGCATCATGTTCCTGCCACCATGCCGTCCCCCTGCAGACAGACTCTGATCCCTCTGAAACTGTAAGCCAAAATAAACTTTGTCTTCCGTAAACTGATTCTTGTCATGGTGTTTTACCGCAAGAACAAAAAAGTAACGCAGGCAGTCACTATGTTCAGCTCAGCAATTCCTAGGTGTAAGATGGTAAGATGGCTTTTATTATTTTTTATTATTTATTCTAATTATTTTATTATACTTAACTCTTCTACGTCCCTTCCAACCCTTGTTCCTTCCAATTCCCCAACATTAGGTGGGAGAGTTCTCTTTGAGCTATTTCCTGCTGATTAGGGGTCGTTGGGCTCTTTGGAGACAATACCAGTCTCAGTCCAGCAAACCAGGAAACAGCAGCAGGAAGAGCAGCAACCTCTTCTTTCTTTGTAGTGCCCCCCTCCATGTTCGCAGTGCTCCCCTTTGTCTTTGTAGTGCCCTTTTCTTTCTTTGTAGTGTCCCTCTCTCTCTCCAGGGCTCTGGCTTTTTTCCCTCTTTTTTGTAGCAACTCCCCCCCCCCACCTCTTTCTTAGTTGTTGCGCAGCCCCCTTCTCCTCAGGGCTCTGGCCTTTTCATCTCTCAGGTCCTCAGAGTTTAACTTGCTCGGCTGGCTAGGCCACGCCCAATAGCTCCTGAGGCATCGTTCATAGTTTACACCTGTGGTCCTAACTGAAGCAGCCTCACACCTGGGAATAAACAAAAACAGTCTCACGACTGGTGTTTTTAGTAAACAAAACTCTTACCACACCTGGGCTCTGTGCTCTACAGCTCCAGCACACCCACAAGGGTCTCCCTCCAATGCTGCTGCCCTTATTGTCACTTTCATCCAGCAAGGTGCACTAGTCCCACACCCTGGGTGGCTGTATTTAAGTGACAGAGTATAGACTCTGCTGTGGCCACCATGTAGCTTGGGCATAGGCCTAGCCCTGGCAAATACTATAAACTCTGAGCACAATCAGGCATTTCACAGATAAAGTTCCAAAATAAATTTGGTGTGACATATGGAGCACAAAAACTAGGTCACAGACATGTGCAACCTGCTCTCAGTCTGCCTAAGTAATTAACTAGGCACAGTGTGAACAATGCAAAGGGAGGCGGAGGGCTAGCCAACGAGCCGCGGTGGCCTGCCTCTGAGGGACAGGACTTGCAGGATTAGGCTTCCCCAATTACTGACCTTTACCTATGTCAGTCTTGTCTTAGTACAGGAACATCCACTACTTTTCTAGGAAAGGGCAGTAAAGGTATTTCTACAGCAGGGGCAATTCCTATTCTGCCCAGAGGATCACAAAGGTTCTACTGGGTGGCTGAGGCTGCCAACCCCTAAGCCTGTAAAGGTCAGCCTTGCACTGAAAGTGATGAAAAGCATAATTATGAAGAAAATGCATGGGAAAGGTCTCATTGTTTCTCTACTTCTTATCCCTCACACCACAAGAGTCAAAGGCTCTTACCTGTCTTTAAAGATCTTTTCATCAGGAAAATTAAGACTATTTAAAATACACATCACCAGTTACGAGGAGAGGCTCAGCCTCTCCCACCCATCACTGGGAGCCTAGAGCAGCACAACATTCAAAACAGAGGCTACAGACAAAGATCCCACCCGGGATCCCTGTTATTGCTACTCATGTTAAACCAGGAAGGAAAACTCAGTACCATGTGCTCTGGCGCTCACCTCACCCTGGGCATGGGTGTTCACAGGTGGGGCTCACAGGTGGGGATACGCTTGCCTTTTACTCGTATGCAAGTGACCAGAAGAGAAGATGAGCATTCCCTGTTGGTGAGGCCCTCAGTGTCAGCAGGACACACCCTAGTAAGTCTGGAGAAGATCCTGGAGCAAGAGAGGCAAAGGACTCTGGGGAGGTAAGATACTCAAAAGGACCTCCCCGATTTTGACCATATCCTTCTCTCTGAATAAGCCTGAGGACAGGTGAGCGCACACACGATACAACCTCCCGACTCGGGAGGCGGCCGCTGCTGCTGCTGCTGCTTTTGTAAAAAGCCCACAACATGCTTTCAAGAGTAAAAGACAACGAATATGCCATCATTTTCCATTAGAAAAGCAAAGCCACAAACTACCAAGGAACCAACTCGTTAAGAGCTGCATTCTTGCCAGAATAATCTAGTCCATTGGGGGCACAATGTGGTTGTCTTGTGCATGGATAAGAGCAACGGAAATCAATCTGCAATTAACTATCCCATCTGATGTATTCGGCCTCCTACTGAACTAACAAGTACCACTCTGGCAGGCCCCTCAAATCAAGTTTAGACAACACAGATGAGTGTGGTGGGCTCTGGTCCCTGCGATGCTCTTCAAGGACCAAGTCCTTCAAGTGCCCGGCTGCAGAAGTGTTGGCTGACTGATGCTGAGACCTCCTTCCTAAACTGCCCTTGGTTAGAGAATGGAGCTCAAGGCATGACCCTGAGAGGGTCCGACCAGATTATTCATGAGTATAAAGGCCTGGGACCTGGCCTCAACTGCAGCAACTCACCATCTCAGCTCCTCAGTCCATCAACTCCTGAACCCTCCAAGAAGATCAAATTGTATGCCATAGCTAAACTAAGCCCCAGATTTAGAGGGCCTCAGGAAATGCCCTGCATGTCACTCTCTTCCAGTGCCCACCTCCTAAGGACCTGGCCACCTCTCCATGGTAACTGATACAGGGCATTTACAGAGCGTCTGTCAGGATGCACCCAGATAGGAAGTCCCCACCAATGAGGCTATGAACATTTGACCCTGACACTCAGACCTTCCAGGCACATAAATGTCAGGAAGGCTTATCTCTCCTATTCACAGCACCTGGCAGCTCCCCTAGCACCCTTGTCCACAGCAGAGGACACCGTTCACTAAATGTTTCTAGAACCGAAATTAGTGGTGCCCACAACCAACACCAAGACTGTGATCATCTTTAAGAAGCATGGGTCAAAGGTGTGTCATGCCACACGGTGTGCTAAAAGCTATAAAGAAAACAAGGACAGTACTCCAGACAAGAGGGAGGCTAGCTGTGGAGTGTGCTGGTCGGGGCTAGCTTCTAAGTGCTGACATTTAGAAGCTAGGGAAGAGGAGGGGTGGGTGCTGAGGATAAGGTGGGAAAGGTGGGAAAGGAGGGCAAGAAGGGGCAAGTATGAAGAACAATATGGTGCTGGTGTTGGGACAGCTTGATAGGAGTCACCTGGGATCTCTGAAGGGTGGGAAGATGGGATAAGAGTCACATCCTGTGAACCTAGGTGGAGGATACAAGAAATGAGTGGACGGGTGTAGATCTGAAGAGGAAGAGGAAGAACCCTCAGAATCATGGGTGAACCAAGTGTGGGCAGAGACCAGGTGCTTGCTAGAACAGTGGGGCGGATGGAAGATGGTGTGATGTTCTTGTGTTGGGGTCAAATGAGGAGGAACAGGCACAGGGGCTAGGGCGTGTACCCCGCATAGCGGCTCCCCAGCAGGGAGCACCCTCAGTTTGGGCTACACATATGTCCACAGTCAAAACCAAGCTTAGCGTGTACACCTGGGGTCAGGGACTATTCTGCCTCACCAGTTCAGTCTCTTGAGAAATCTTTGTAGTTTCTGGTAACTGACTGCACCTAGAGCCAGCAACTGGGTTCTTGCTTCTTTGACAAAACAATACATTAAACGCCCATATACATCAGGGAATTTAATCTTTAGGTCTCTCTTACCAGCCACCATCTGCAAGCTGCTCCACCTAGTGTTTCCTCACGGTGAGTTGAGTGGAAGGACAGGGTGAAGCAGTCTATGCAGTGAGGCCATACTCAGAACAAGGGAGCATGGAAAGGGAGACACACAGGTCCCCACAACTCTTCCACAAAGCCCTCTGCAGATGTGATGAACCCAGAACAGTAAGGATCTATCGAGTCTTCCTGGGCATCTACAATCCAAAGCCTGTCACATGTGACCCTGCTATGGCCAAATGTTCATATATAATCATCTGGTCACTATACACATGATGTGGAAACAAAAAAGAAAGCCAGAAGACAACCAACCATGTGTTGGCATACCTTTAAACTATTATTAACTATAAACAACTTCCAACTCACCACCCCAAGGCACATTAGAAAGGATACTTCTCAGGCGCAAGTCCTTGGAGCAACTCATCAGCAGTCCATCCAAATCAGCCAGTGCCAAAGAGAACACAGCAATCACCAGAGGCCATGGGTTAACCAGCTCTGTTATCGAGATGGCAGTTGCCAACCCATCCCCTGTCCCCCACCTGGGGCCTCCTCATTTGAGTTTGACAAACTTCATGGGGCCAGTGCTGCACCAAGGCCTCATCTGCCTGACTGAGATTGCTGCCTCCGAATAGGTGCTGCTCTCGTGCAGCCTAGGAGCTTCGGTGCCTCAGCCCTGCTTGGTATCTGGGTCTCTTCCTCCCATCCAGCCCTGCTGAATCTCCTCAGGGCAGGTGCCACTCTCCATGGCCAGCCTCTGGGCCGCAGCTTTTCACCTGGGCTCCACCCAGCCTATACTGCAAGTCTGGGCAGCAGCAACTTTCAGGAAAACATTGTCTACTGTCTTTCAAAGCCAAGCAGCAACGAACACTGATGTGAAGCAATGCCAAGCAAAAAGTCCTCTTCTCCAGTTTCCAGGCCTTCCTTTTTATCCTCTAATTATGCACCAGGATGTTTTTCTCTTTGGCCAACCTTATGTCCTCCTCATGAGGTTCACCTGTTGATTAGGATCACCAACACTCCCAGGTGTTCCCCACATGTGCCAGTCTTCAGGATAATCTGCATGCCCCTTTTATGAGTCTGTTTTTCATTGGTAGACAAAGCACTCCCTCAACCCTTACATATTCCTTCAACACAACTTTGTTTCCAATGAAACCCAAACCTCCAGAACAACCACAGTTTCCTCAGAGCCTGGCTAGGTAAGGGCACATCCTAGTGACTAGTTCTAACACAGGTCTGCAGCAGGATGCCCACCTCTGTGGCTGCATGCTACTGTTCTCTAATCTTCTGTATGTGCATCTCTATAGATGGTAATTCCCCTCTACTCAGTGGGTAACAATCCCCCTAATGGGGCTGTCAGTACACAGCTGACTGCCATGTCCTTCTAGTACGCACAGCCTGGCCACAGAACTTTAAAAGGATACTCTTTTCAATCCTGGAATAAAACAATGGTGGCAGCAGCATCCACAGGTAGAAAAGGCTGGCCTGCCCTGTCCCTGGATTTGACAACTCCATAGCAAGCTGCTTGGGCCTAACTACAAGCTGTCTAGCCAGACCCAGCTCAGTGCCCCAGAGCTGGACTCTGGACAAGGTGACCAAGGCCTTAGAACCATCTGGGCAGATTTTTTTTGGGGGGGGGTGGTTACAGATCTCATGAACCCCCTCCAATGCTCTAAGCACTCCCATCTGAGCAGGTTGGGATCCCAAGCTCACAGTTTAAATGGAGAAGAGCCCACTGTGAACAACTTCCAAGAAGGCTTCTGGTGTATCTAAAATAGCAGCTCAAATCCATGCCAAACCCTCTGTCCAGGCCCAAAGTGTTTATGTGGCTGAATTTAGAACTCTGAATAGAAAGCCATTGATTTCAACTTCTTGAAACCAAGAGTAGAACCAGACTGGAGAAAAAAAATAAACCATGAAGCAGCAGCAGGAGGATGTCAGCCAAAGATAGGAAAGAGCAACCATTCAAGCCAGGGCCAGGAGGCCTACACCTCACCCAGGTGGGCAGCCCAACATAGCAGGAACCCAGAGCAGGGGGCACTGCTGAGCCTGGCTCCTCAGATTGCTGTTCTGTTAGGGACCCAATAAGACCCCCATGCTGCACAGAATTCACCTCCCATGTGGAGAACAAGGCTTGAGTATCCGAGGAGATGTTTTCTAAAAAGGAGCTGGAACAATCCATGCTGTCCACGGTTGTGACTTCTCCTCTAATCTGAGACCTGATTCTAAACTGTTTCAAAGGTATGGCTGTAAATCCTGTAGTAAGTGAGCCTAAAGAGCAGTCCGTCCTCTCATCTGACTGTCAGCTGCATCATCAAAACAGCCCAAGCTACCCTGCCTGCCTCTTCGCTGCTTCAAATGCCATTTTCTGCACCTCAACAGAAAACAAACCAGTCCACCAATTTCTGTTGATAAAGAAGCCTGATGCACACACAGTTGAGAGCTTAAGAAGGGTGGCAAGCCCAGCCAGCCAGGTCCTGTGGGTGGCCCTGGGACCCGTGGATGTACCAATCTCACTTTCCCCATCTCTTGCTGCTGGAGAAAAAAAAAAAAAAAAAAAGGCTTTCTGCCTTGTTAATCTTCATTCCCAACTTGAGGAGATTTTAGAATCACCATGGGAACAGACACCGGATGTGTCCATGAGGATGCTTTCCAGGAAGGTTTAACAATAAAGATCTTGCATGTGGGCAGCACCATTTCAGGGATGAAGTTCATGGATGAATAACAGGAGAAAAATGAGCTGAACATCAGCATGCATCTCTCTCAGCTTTTGGACTAGAGATGCGTTATGACTGGCTGCCTCACGCTCCTGTGGCCATTTCTGACGACCCTTCAAACTGTGAGCCAAAACTAACCCTGTCTTCCTTCCCTGAGCGCTGCTTGTGTGAGGTATCTGGTCAGAGCAAAGGAAAGCGATGAACACGCACATATGCTAGGAGATGCTTTATCAACGGCCCCTCCCTGCCTTCTTGCTCTAGTTTCTAATCCTGCCAGTGCCAGGAATTCTCAAAAAAGTACTCAGATATAGTAGGGTGGGGGCTGAAAACAGGAGTCCCTCGGCTGGTGTTCCTGTGCAGCCGCAGGCTTGTGTCTCAAGCTCTACGCTTTCTCCCTATGCCTCTACCTACACATCTCTATAGATACTAATTCCATTGCTCAATGGAGCAATAATCCACTGCTCAGGGCTATCATACACAGTCAGCTGCCGCATGCCCTCCGTACGCACGCCTGGCCAACAGACCAGAGATGTGTTGGCTGCTGCTGCAACTGCTTCTTGTGGCACAGCAACAAAACTAGTCTAGAGGTAGGTCAGTTCTTTGAATGACAGGAGTATGAGACTACTAAGGCATGGGATGAGAGGCCGGGTCCAGCCCGGTCATGCTCCCCTGCATGTCTCCTAGCACGCCAAAGCCTGTCTCCTCTGTGGCTGATGAAAGGGACAGTACTTTCTACTCATCAGTGGTCACTTCCCTGTCAAAGCCCCAATGGTGGCTCGGGGTCAGACAAAATCTCAGCAAATGGGAAGGATCCAATCCCCACTTCTCCACTCATGTGACAGTGAAAATGGGTGCAGGGGAACTAGCAGGGCCTGGCCCTTGGTGTGGTGGAATTCTGGCTTTTTTTTCTCCCCTGAGACATGCAGGGGAGCATGACCGGGCTGGACCCGGCCTCTCATCCCATGCCTTAGTAGTCTCATACTCCTGTCACTCATTCTGTCATTCAAAGAACTGACCTACCTCTAGACTAGTTTTGTTGCTGTGCCACAAGAAGCAGTTGCAGCAGCAGCCAACACATCTCTGGTCTGTTGGCCAGGCTGTGCGTACGGAGGGCATGCGGCAGCTGACTGTGTATGATAGCCCTGAGCAGTGGATTATTGTTCCATTGAGCAATGGAATTAGTATCTATCCACGAGTATGCTCAAAGCAAGGGTGGGGTGGGGTGGGTGGGTCATATGAAAGGCAAGTAAGTCGTCAGTCAGGTCCTCCCTCCAGCTCCAAAGAGAAGAAATCCCAGTACTGGCCAAGAACAGAGAGGGGAACAGATTGAACCTTCTTTCATACTCCACCTCAGATATACATGCAGGACCCCTGGATACCAGACAGGGAAAATGAGGAGTCAGATACACAGACCAAAGACAACCTCACAGGACTCCAGACCAGGATATGCAGAAGGAAGGTTCTGATCCGAATGCCCATGTCAAGAACATAAGTTGAGAGAACAATCTATGAAGATCTGGCTGAAGTCCAGAAAACACACCTTCCCTTGGAAGAGACACGTAGTGACACCCCTCAAACCTTCCTGGTCCTAACATCTCAAGGGAAGCCTTGGGTAATGTCCTGTGTGAGGTTAAATCTGACCAAAATAAAGATGGCTTCCTATTCATGCTGTAAACACAGGGAATAAAAAGGCAGCCTACACCGGCGTAGGAACTGAAAACTGTCACTTCACACCATAAAACACCATTTGATCTTCAAGTTTCATCAAATTAAACTGATAGACAGTAAATATGTGAAAATATGGATTTTTTTTCCTCTACTAAAACAAGGTCCTGTGTAGTTTAGGTTGGCCTCAAACTTGCTACAACATAGCTGAGGAAGCTACTGATCCTCCTGCCTCTCCCTCCCAGGTGCTAGGATTTTACACACACACACACACCTCTCTGTCTCTCTCTCTCACACACACATCTCTCTCTCTCTTACACACACACACACCTCTCTGTCTCTCTTACACACACACACACCTCTGTCTCTCTCTCTTACACACACACACACCTCTGTCTCTCTCACACACACACACACCTCTCTGTCTCTCTCTCACACACACACACCTCTCTCTCTCTTACACACACACACACCTCTCTGTCTCTCTCTCTTACACACACACACACCTCTCTGTCTCTCTCCCTCTCTTACACACACACCTCTCTCTCTCTCTCTCTCTCTCTCTCTCTCTCTCTCTCACACACACACACACACACACACACACACACACACAGACACACACACACACACGACCCCAGAATACTTCTTTTTGGCAGTGCTTGGGATACAATCCAGACCCTGTATATCCCATGCAAGCACTCTGCCACTGAGCCCCTAACCCAGAGCTCAGCCCAATATTTAACATGAATGATCTCTGTGTAACTCACTTGGCCTTACAAATACAAATCAAACTGTCACTGCCATAGGTTCATCGAGGACAGAGGTAAAGTCATGTCTGGGAGGCCCACACGGAGCTGAGATTCCACACCGGTCAACACTGGCCACCTGGAACACAGCAGCTGCGGAAACCCGAGCGCTTCATCTGAAGAGAGACTGAAGTTATCTTAGTGAAGAAAGTGACTCAAAGCCATGTGAGATCAGCAGGCTTTAAAATATGAATCTGGGCAACAGCAAAAGCCTGAGCCAGCGCGCCTCTCAACCTTCCTAACGCTGTGACCCTTTAATACAGTTCCTCATGTCATGGCGACACCAACCATAAAACTGGTTTTGGTGCTACTTCATAACTATAATTTTGCTACTGAGAAAGGGTCATTTGGCCCCCAAATGGTCATCTACCCACATGTTGAGAACCACTAGCGTACATTGTGCCAGGACAGAATATCCAAGAATATGTTTGCTTTCAAGGAAGGGGACATCTTCTTGTTAACACGAGGAAACCGAGGCCAACAGGATGCTCTCAGCCTGCACAGATGACCTCCTCTCTGCAGTCCGCTGAGCATCCTTGTAGGTGGTAAAGGCCACCAAGTATCTGGGGATCAAGATGGGAGAGCAGAAGAACAGACCAGCAGGTGGATGGTGAAGTGGCAAGTCCTCAGAGCCAGAACTTCGAGGGGCGTTTGCACTTCTCAGTGGCCGTGAACAAGCTCACACTGACACACGAGACTAAGCCCAAGAGCACAATTTCAGTCTTCGTGCTATGACATGGGTAACATTAGGAATTTTATCCTAGAAAGCAAATATCTTACAATATCAAAACTCCATCTCCCTGCGCCACAAAGAAAACTCCTGAGCAAACGATCATAAATCACACCTGTCGAGGAACGGACTCGCATCATCACCTGCCACCTGACCTTCCACTCACCTTAAGCACCTCTTCTCTCCTGCTTGGTACCCAGCCTGACATGAGCTTTGTCTGCCAGCTGTCAATCAGAGCCCCCTGCTTAACTACAGTGCACATTCCTAAAATGAGCTCCGACATTAAGTATTTTTATTTCTCAAGTTCAAATGGCGCTGACAACACATTACTGTGTGGGTTTAGCTGTGTATAAGTGGGAGTGACAGTGACACTCCTGTCACTGCCACCCTTACTGGCCAGGTCTGGTTAGTGTCATCAACTAGACAGTATCTAGAATAACCTAGGGGACAGGCCTTTGAGCACACCTGTAGAGTTATCTTGATTATAGTAACTGAGATGGGAAGACCTGTCCACTGTGAGTGGCATCATTCCATTGCTGGGATCCTGGACCACACCATATGCCTGGAAAGGGAACTCAGCAGTAGCATGCGTTCATCACTCTGTCTTCCAACTGTGGGTGTGATGTGACCAGCTACTTCAAACTCCTGCTGCCTTGGTTTCCCAGCCTTAATAGACGGAGTCCTTGAACTATGAGCCAGAATAAGCTGCTTTTCTGTATCTGTTCCCCTCGCCGTCCAGAACTAACCCTTTCTCCATGCTTTTGCAAGAGAGCTTTATCAAGGTACAAGAACACAACTAAGACACAGGGGAGCACTGTGGGCCACTCTAGGAGCCACTGAATCCAGGAGCAGAGCAGAGAATACTCAAGTTGTAAAGGCCTGAGTACTTTCCCATAAAAGGCAGTGGAAGCATCCCAGGCATGTGACAACACCACAGGAGAGGAGCTAGCAGGACTCAGTGTGGTCCAGAGAGAGAACTCCACTAAGTTGAACATCAGAAATAAGTTAAGTTCTGCTAAACATCCACAGGATGAACAAGCATTTGACTGAATGAATGGGTGGGTGGAGAAATGAAAAGCTACCCTCAAAGTAAGGCCAGCAATAACCAAAGAAGACTAGAGGGCCAGGTCCTCCCAGAGTCACTAGCTCCCCAGCAATGGGCACCAGACACCCCTTGGCACCCTGATTTCACAACTGACCCTCCGCTCTTGGTGAATCCACAGAACCTACCAGCCCAACAATCACACCACTCGGGGCTCTGACAAATCTAAACGCAGATGATCAGCCATACCAGGGCCACACAGTCCCTAAGGCTTCATGATGGTCAATTGTGACCATACACCATGGCTATCTCCACTGACCAGACAATGGTCTTACCATGGTAAATACTACCATATGATCCCAATGACCCAGGGAAATAAATGTCTTAGATTATTCTTTTAGGTGGCCCAATTCTTCAGATCCACCATGATCCTCTACCATGGAGAAATGACACCCATAAGCCACTAAACTCACTGGCATAGTTTCAAAATACAAGCAGAAACTGGTGGCAAATGATTTCATAGAAAGAAAAAAAAAAGTCCCATGGCTCCTGTCTGCATTTCCTCTACCAGCATCCTGTCCATGTTCCCAAAAGAGTGTGTATCCAAGCCTTGCTTCTAAGACACTGCTCTGAACCTGACATGCTAACACCATATGCTGACATGACATGCTAACCTGACATGCTAGCAACCCCAAGACTGTTTCTCCAACGGAGGCAGCAGAGAAGCTGGCTCCCTAAAATTAGACTTGAGAATTAACCAGAATGGGCTGGGTGTGGCTCAGCAGCTAGACTGGCATGTTGGGCAACCTGGGTTTCATTCCTTGCACAAGGGGAAACAAATAGAATTAACACGTACTCTGTGTGCCATAGGCCAAGATTACTTCTGCCTAGCTGACAGAGAAAAGGGGTGGGGAAAAGTGCATGTACCTCCCACCTCAGAGTTTCTCCTGCTAAGAGGTCATTGTGCACTTTGAAAGTGTACCAGGATCTGTAACTGTTTAGGTTAAAAACAAAAACCACGAGGCTTAACTGATATAAATTTTATAAATTTATCATGTGTAGGCACTCAGTACAATACATATAAAGTGAAATCTTAAGAAAGCTTTTCTCAGGCTCTCAGACTAGTGTGGTTTGGGGGCAATAACTTCAACAGCCTGGTACCATCCTCCCACCCACCCATCCACCCACCCACCCATCCATCCATCCTCTCTCCCTCCCACAGTCCATTCCACAATCCATCTGCCTGCCCATCTTCTAGCAGAGAGAGGAGGAAATAAGGTGATGTGAACACTTAGCTCTTAGACTACAGTTCTGGAATAGGCCTGTATCTGGCATGTAAGTGACAACATGTGGAATGGAGTTAACAGCCCTTCGCTGGGTATAGGAAGGAGTAGGGGAAGGGTAGTGAAGCCAAAGCAGGAAACCAACAATCCTCTTCTCTCTGCCTATAATTATAAGGTATGTTGGCCAATCATTTTAAAAGAAGAAGTTACACGAAGGTTGTGAGACTACATAAAACAAGTAGGGAAAGGGGAATCCAAGGCTAGGTCAAATGGCAGTGTTAAGAATGAGAAGCCTACCCACCAACAGTGTGCACCCTGACCATATACTCAAGCACATCCACCTGCTGGATATCACAGGTCCTTTGCAAAATTTATCAGAGGCAAATAAAGTGAAGCCTCGGTGCTAGCTGCACAGGTTCAAACCTGTTATGCCTACAGGAAGCGAGGGAAGCATGAAATAGCTACTTAAGCACATGGGGCAGACTGGGCTCATGGTGGCTTTGAGGCCTGTCTGGGCTGTATGGCTAGCCATACTGGTGCAGCAGAGACAGAACCCACGTAACCAACCCTAGTGGACTGACTTTCCCCAAGTGCCAATTGAGACGTATTCTACGACCATCAGAAGAAATCTTCCTTCCCTACTTCTGGCCTGGTGTTACACAACACAAATCAGCTTTTGAGAAGGTAACAGAGGAAACCTACATTAGGGTTAGGCTTGGCCACTGCCCATCGCCTGGACTACAAAAGAACTGGTGGACCAGAGTTTCAAAGGGCCCAGAAACACTGCCCATAGGGGCCCTGCTGGGGAGAAAGGAAGGCAGAACAGATCATTGTTGCCAGATATCTGCATGCTCATGGGCAGGGGACTCACTAAATCTCCAGTAACCCACAGAAGACAGGGAGAAACAATGGTGAGACAGGGAGAGGCAGACAGGCTGGCTCTCCCCACCTAGATAGATTCTAGAAGCACATCTTTTCTTCACACCAGAAGCAAACTACCCTCTAGGGGAGAACCAGGTATAAATATTATCAGAACTGTAGGTGCCATGTCCACTGTTTGGACAAGGTGCCATGATTGATGTTGTCATCTACACAGTTTATACAATCCAGCCACCAAAAAAAAAAAAAAAAAAAATCTCTTTATTACTTTAAGCTTACAATTCTGTGTTGAGCAACACACATTCGGAACCATCCTTGGCTGTGTATGGGTTGCAGGCTGAACACTCCTGTGACCCAGCATCTAGGACGAAACTAGAGGAGCAGCATCTTCAAAACTCAAACCACAAGCACACAGCCTTCCCACCATTCTCTGGCATGAGAGCCCCAATGATGGGAATGTCTCTCCTACTCAGGAGGCCTACTACAAGGGGGGATGCTGTGCTGTGGACTCTCTAGTCACAAGCCTCCTTCTCCAGGAGTGTAGCTTAGCTAATCCCTGTTGTGTGTCTGCGTCCCAGTTCCAGGAAGAAGCCTGCAGGGTCCCAGTCTTCTCTTCTAAATTACAAATTCTCAGAGTCTTGGTTGAATGTGGCTTCCTGACAGTACCAGGACCCCGATCAGGCTTGGCCTTAGTTTGTGACTCCTGGAGACCCTGGTGGACTCTTGAAAGGCTGAAGTTCTGGTGTAGGAACTGAAATGGCCAAAGGAAGGAGTAGTATGTGTACCCATTCTGGAGCTCTGGACTGCAATGCGAGGCATCGGGCAGAAAGAGCATGCTGTTGCACCCACGTGCACTGTGAGCAACCACCCTACTTCTTGGGACTCAAGACTGGGGGATGCAATTACTATTTTTTTCCCTTTGAGACAAGGTCTCATGTAGCCCAGCCTGGCGTCAGATGAGGATGACCTTAAGTTTCTGATCCTTCTGCTCACACCTCCTTGTTGCTAGGATTGTGGGGCGTGTCACCACATCTGGCTTAAGCAGTGCCAGGAATGGAACCCACCACCTCGTGCACACTAGGCAGACCCTCTCCCTACGGAGTCGAATCCCCTACAAGTTAGAACTTTTTTTAAACAGTTCTTTGTAGCAACAAGGCAAGCATTAGATAAAGTACCCCTCTCCCATCCCAACAGAAGACATATCAGAGTGACTCTGCCCTGGTATAACGAGGGTGGGGGAATCATAAGGAAGGGTGCTGTCATTGTTTATGGAGTCAATCCTCGAGTGTCTGACAGTCAGCAGATCTGCTCAAAGCAGCCCTTGCGATGACAGGCACAGAGGGCAAGAGAGAACACAGGATTCCCTTTGACAACCATCTCAAACAAAAGGACATCCACTCTCACCACTCGAGCCCCACTGCTCTGCACTGGCAATGAACGGAACAAAGGGAGCCTTCCTGCGTGCTGACCAGACCAGCTAGCACACCACATCATGCAAAACCTCACTGGGGGCATCATATCGAAGGAGACGTGAGGCTTCTTTGGTCTCCCAGGCAAGGGTGGTGTGGGAACACAACTCTCCTTTCCCTTCTCACTCCCATGGGTAGAATGCACCTCATAAAATTATCTTCACTTGCTAGATAAGGAGAAGCCAGAGGGATCCCATCCAGCATTCACCCTGGTGCGCCCTGGTACTGACACCGAGGATGGTGTGTTCTGGGTCAGATTAGCTTACTGCGTGCTGAACTTTCTGAACATTGTACCTGATATTGCTGTCAGGATGGGAACCAAAGCAAAAGGAAGCACAAGAAAAAGCAAGAGAGAGTTTGGTCTACAACCCACTCTTAAATTAAAACCAGCCACGTAGAAGGCATGCAGCTCCTTCAAACTGCAAGGGCATTTAAAGAAATGTCTAAAACACTGGCCAGAAGAGCAAGCTAAGCCAGGTGAGTGAGTACCTGCCTCACAGGGACCGTCATTAAAAGGGAACCCCGTGGCTCTAACCCACCAAGCAGAAACCCAGTGCCCACCAGGAGCCAAACTACCATGGGCAGATGGTTCATCTCTCAAAATAATGAAAAGATAATAATCTGCCCTCTTTTCTGCTAATCTGTTGACCTTAATACCAATTCTGTCCTTAATCATGCAGAGCGGCCACACAGCTACAGTCAACCCCAACAGTGAGCGAGACTGCTTCAATCAGAAAACATTTCTCTCTCCTTTGTTATCTTACTGGCAGTGACAATTTAAATTAATATAGCTGTTTCAAGTCACTGCTCTGGAAAAAGAAAACTTTATGCCAGGAACATAAACATTTTTTGGAAGATTATACAATTTCTTTTTCTCTGCTGCATGATGGTGTATTAGTCACCACCATGTATGTATTAGATCTGAGGACCAGATGGGTTGCTTAGCAGCTCCCTAAAGAAATCCTAACCAACTTGCTGGAGAGGAGTCCTTTCTTCATGCAGTAAACTCCTGATGACACTGCAAGATCCAGTTCATTTTACCCCTGAGGCCACCAGCCAACTCCTTCCCCAGCTCACGGACATTTGCTCCAGTCTTTGTGTCCCCCTTGCTCTCTCATCTATCCTCCTGACAAACATTTCACAAGAGCATATGCGTTATGTGCAGTGTCCGCGCTCCCGCACCATATGGAGGGCTAACACCAGCACTGGCCCAGGGCGAACTCACTATTGAGACTGATGGGTATCTACATGGGATTGTGGCCGCGCTCTGGCATGGGACCGCCAGTGGATGTGACATTGGAGAAACAGTCGCGCTGCCCTGAGTAACTTCTCAACCTCCCCCATCTGCTGCTGATCTCCACAGAGAGTCTGTACCTCCATCAGCTCTCAGATTCTGCGGAGCACACTGCAAACGTCCCATGGATGTGTTAGTGCATCAGAAACACATAACAAGCAAAAACCAGGACGAAACAACAGTGCTTCCAAAGAATTATCAGTTGATAACTGAGTAGCCGAACAGGTTGCTGCAATGGGCTTGTGTATGAATACTCCTCCAGCAGGATACCCCAGGTGACCTATGCTGAAACGAAGCTCCAACCAGAGGACAAAGACCCAGTGAATCACAGCAAAATCCTGGTTGCCCAAAGATTCCCAGGCTGACCTTCAAGGCCACATTTCCCAGCATACTCAGTACAGCTGTACAGCTGCTGAGTTGAGTCTCCAGGTGAGTGCAATTCCAGCCCATCCCACCAAACCATGACAACAAACCCCCACAGAATGAGCTCTCTTATTCTGAACATTCAGCTGCCATCAAAGACTGAGTAGATAATCATTTCAAAATGTTTCAAATGAGAGACTTGGGAGTGACACAAGTTTCATTACAAGCTATTTGCCCAGTCCAGTGGCAAATCAAGTTGAAAACAATGTACCAAGTTATATCAGCAAATTTCTTTCATCTAATTGCTACTTCCTCTTTCTGGTCACTAAGGTTTCCTGTTGCTTTCTTGATACTCTAACAGCCTTTCATTCCATAATAACTAAGCAATTCAAGAGCAAGGAAATCAGAAACTAAGGAACATGATTATTGGGCTGGAGAGATGGCTCAGCCATTAAAGGCTAGGCTCACAACCAAAAAAAAAAAAAAAAAAAAAAATGAGGAACTCAGCCACTGATGAAATGTGCTCTCAAAAAATCTGCTGTAAATTAGTAATTTAAAAAGCTAGCCCTAGTTGGAATTATCTCGGAATCACTTTATTGCAGTATACAATCCTCCCACATAGCAAATGAACCTGCATATATCTGCAGCCTGGTGGCTAGTCCCCAAAAGTGTCAGCAACTTAGTTTGATGACACCCGCTAGAGAGAGCAGACTCCAGAGAGTGACACCCATCAGTGCTATTAATCATTTATAATTTGACCTTTCCTTGTACTAAGTTATACTCATGTCAACAGACTGTCCCAATACACGCGTCTTTCTGAAAACTGCCTAACCCATGTAAGCCTGGGACTCCACACATCAGTGAGAAGAGCCTAGCCTGCACAGGCTGACCAAGCCCATCCTGGGAAGGTAGGCTGTCTCCAACCTTTCCTCCTGAAGCTCTTAAGCTGGGAATCCAAGAAAATCAACTGCACATCTATCCAGAGCCTGTGTGCTTTAAACCAGCATTTTTAACCACTTTGCTTCTGTCTGTACTAACAGAGACATCTCACCTAAGACCAGTTGTTTTCAGGACAGGGTAACTGTTTAACGTACTACCAATTTTAACAGCCGTTAGACAGAAAGCATCTCTGGTGTCAGCACCTCTAATTCCCTTTATAATCATGACCTCCAAACCTAGATTTAAAGTCAGCAAGGCGTCCGGTGATGCTGATGGTGTTTTCCAGTCTGCAGAGGCTTAAGCTCTGGGAGGTAATAGTAGCTGGAAATGGCATGGGCCCGGTTTTTGTCACTGTTTAGCCAAGAAGCCTAGGTTTTGTTCTGAAGCAGTAGGTAGCAGGATGGCTGCAGTGAGCCCCCAACCTTACACTTCATATTTTGCAGCAAGCACAAAATGTCCAAGTCCTGCAAAGCCATCTGAGTACCATAAGAAGTTGAGCCAAGGCAGGAGGGGTCCAGTCCTGCCACTATACACAAGGGGAAACATGGGCTCCGGCATACCAGGCCACATAACTTTAGGGCAGGGGTTAACATTTACGTAACACTTAAATTCTGAACAGCTGATATCCCTGAAGAGTTATTTTAAACTATATGCATTTGAGTCTTGTATGGTATGTGAATGAATGAGTTCAGGTGCCCATGGAGGCCAGAGGTATCTGATCCCTCTGGAGATGGTGTTCCAGGCCATGGTGAACTGCCTGACTTTGGGTGCCAGGAACTGGTTCCTCTGCAAGAACTTATATCCTCCTAACCACTGAGCCACAACATCCTAAGAAACAAACACATAGAAAACATAGGATGCTAATAAAGTGGTTAGACCTGAAAGCTGGGGTTCCACAACACCGGCTGCAACAGCCACAAGACTGGCTGCTCCCAAGTCTTGAGGACACTGATCTGACACTTCTGACGTTTTCACCAATGGCAAAGACTTTATCAGGGTGAAAGGTGAAGAGCTCTACTTACTTGTGCATACACATACATGCTACCCTAAACTTTAGAATAAAGTGAGATACCGGAGTTCTGTGTATGTGTGTACACTATGACCCAGTACAGTTTTTAAAATGCTATTTTCAGTTTGGGTACCCCCCCCTCCCTTTTCTGAGACAGGGTCTGGTGTAGCCTGGGCCTCAAACCTGATGTATATATCAAAGGCGATCCTCCTACCAAAGTGCTGGGATTAGAAACAAATACTGTCACACTCAGCTTGTGGGCTTTCCACAGGACCCATGAAGTTATGGTGATGTTCGGTCCAGAGAGACAAGCAATAAGATCATTACTATAGTCATTACTATTAAAAACTTGCTCCCCTAGGAGCCAAACTTCCAAACACTTAACAACTTCACTACTGCAAACCTGCTTCCAAGCCATTGTCCCAGAGGAAGCATCCAAACCTCGAATGCTTTTAACTTGTACCCTGGTGCAGCTGAAGCATGCTGATGCCAGTCATGTCTGGGCTCCTCCCCAATCCCTGTTCAGACACGTACTTATCTAGAACCCAGGCAACTAATTACTGTTTTCTACAAAGTCCACAGAAACAGAAGGCCGCTGTTAGAGTAAACGAGGACCTTTCAATTTGCACTTCCTCTGTGCAAATGACAACAGCCACTTCATGCAAACCAGCTCTTTACTTCATTTATTTTCATGGGCAAGCTCACCGACTGGCACTGTGGTTCATGTGCAGAGGTCAGAGGACAACCTGTGGGAGTTCTCTTCTTCCACCATGTGGGCAATGGGGATCAAACTCCATCATCATCTTGGTGGCAAACACCTTTACCTGGCTGAGTCTACCTCACTGACCCCATAAAGAAACTCTAACATTTTATGTTTTCTAACATTTTAAAAGCATGTTGGGAGGGAGAGTGAGGGGGGATTAATGACTGGAATGGACAGAGAGGAGTCCACCAAAGTGCTGCAAGGCATGCTAAAACTAGACAGCCAGCCTGGGAGGTCCAACCAGGAAAAACTCTTTCCAGGACAGCGGAGTCAGCTGAGATTGGCTTAGAACTCAGCTGCTTCTCCCACCTTTGTGGCCATCAGCAACAGCTTTTTGAATTTAGAAGCATGATTAAGGAATCTTCCTACTGGGTAGAAATGGCTACACCCACTCTCCCATGCAGTAGGTGTAACAATTACTCCACCCATACCATCTTTTCCCTGCAGGTGATACACAGATCCATGTTTTGTGGTTTCAGGATGCTTCTGACCTCCCACCACCTCCATGCTACCTATCAGACAGCTAATTCATTGTTCTCAGTATCTATACCCAGAAACTTCTCCACAAGGCCCCAGTAGGCCTGTGAGAGACAAGAGACCCCTTGGGGTTTCAGGGTGGGCTGCTGAGCTGTCACCTCACTCCCCAGCAGGCATGACCAGCCCTGGCTTGCTTTCTCTACTGGCATGTGGAGGGACAAGGGCCTGGGTGCCTATCATCCACTCTCACCATTTACGAGATGACTATCAAAAGCTCCATAGGTAGGACCCACCAAACCAGCCATCACTGCACTCACTCATGGTGGAACCAGCAGCTTGCCCCACGCTGAGGAAGGGAGGCAAGGATCAACTCAAAAGGAACACGGGCTCCTCGTGGCCTGCCAAGAGCTGCACCTGAACAGCACTGCCCAGGACCAGGGCTGCTATGCCCACACCCCCAAGCCTCCCACCCCCACCTGGGTCTGGGCAGAGGCACACTCTAGCTCCTGCTGGAGAGGGCTGAACCAGCATCAGCAAGAGAGGGGACAGCAATTGGCCAGGCAATCTTACCCTAGTCAAGCTTGCTAGTGCCAGGTGACAGGCTCAGAACTACTAAAGCACATAAACCACAGATGACAGCATTCAGTAGCCTCCAGGCTACTTCAGCGAGCAAGCATCGGGCTAATTCGTACCCTGGAGACCACTGGCCCGCTGGACACCAGGGATAGCAGGTGATCCCTACTCTCCCCTGCTCAGGGGCCCCAGTGTGCTCACACCACAGGCTGCTGGGGCGCAGACCCAACCCCACCACTCTCCGGCCTGCCCAAAAGCCCCCCCCCCCGCCCCGGCTGGGCTGCCCACCTCTGCGCGGGGACCCCTCGATGCTCTCGGCGCTGGACGAGTGCGTGTCGGCTGGGGCCCTCCGCAGGCTGAAATAGCCGCGCGATCGCAGGGCGCCGCTGCGGGGGGATGGGCCGCCGTCCCGGCGCGCGAAGATGCCGCTGAAGAAGCGCAGCAGCCGGTGCTCCGAGGCTGCCCCGGGGCCGGCGGCCGCGGCCCGCGCGCGCTCTAGCCGCTGCAGGTCGCTGTTGTCCAGCGTGCGGTTCTTACTCTTGCTGCGCTCCCAGCGCTCCAGGTCGGAGAGCGCATCGTTCTTGCTGAGCACCTCGCCCACGTCCAAGGTGTTGCGCTTCTCTGCCGCAGGCTGCGCTCCGGCCAGCGGCTCGGGGACAGCCCCCGCCTCCGCCTCGTCGTCGGGCGCCCATGCCAGGCTCCCAGAGCTGCTGTGGCGCCTCCCACCGCTCAGCGCAGGGCTCCGCGGCGCCTCGGGCTCGCTCCAGTGCCTGAAGCTGAGGCTCCGCCGCAGGGGCGCGGCCCTAGCGTCCTCCCCATCCGGGCTGCTGGGCTCCTCCGCCGAGGGGCTGCCCGTCAGGTCCGCGGGCTCCACGTCGCGTGCGCACGGCCGCAGCCGCCCGAGCTCCAGCTGCCCCGTGCTGCGCGTGCGGAAAGCGCGGAAGTCCCAGGCGCGAGGCCCGGCCTCGAGATCCTCAGCCGCCACCTCCTCGGCCTCCTCCTCCTCCAGCCTTCCCGGCGCGTCCGGGGAGCGCGCGGGCCGAGGCCGCCGAGCGGGGCGCGGAGCCGGAACGACCAGCTGCTCCTTCCTGACCATGGTCACCGAGATGCGGTAGACGGTCTTCCTGGGGGGCGTCCCGCGCGGCATCGCGTCCGCGGGCGGAGACGCGGGCTCGCCGCTGCCGTCCAGCAGGTACATGTTCCCAAAGGCCGCGGCCGCTGCGCCGCCCTCCGAGGCCCGGCTGCATCCAGCGCCGCCGGCCGCCTAGATGCGCACCGCGAGCGCACAGCCGGCCAGGTGCAGAGCCCGGGGGGACAGGGAGTGACGCCCACGCCCCCCGCGCTTAGGCTGCGGGAACAGCGCCCCTGGAGTCTGCCGGCCCGCGCGCCACGCGGCCCAAGTGCCCGGGTCCGCGCCCTGGGAGCCGAGCCATGGGGGGCCGGGCGGGCGTTCAGGCGCGGAACCCGCCTTGCCAGCAGGTGCGGCCCCGGCGCGCAGGGCCAGCGGCGGGCGGCGGCGCCCGCGGCTTCATTGTCTAGGGCGCGGGGTCCACGCGCATCCCACGGCCTTTTCCTGCACGGCTTGGCGGCCCCGCAGCCTCCGCTTCTCCCGGGGCTCCGGGCGCGCGGGTAGCAGCGCCGGCTGCAGTCGGTCGAGGGGCGGGCGGGCGGCGGTTTAAAATGGAAATGCGCGCCGGGGCGGGGCGGGCGGGCGGAGGCCGACGTGCGGAGACTGCGGGCCGCGCGCCCAGCGGGGCCCGCGGGTCCCGGGAGCGCGGAGGCGGCGGCGAGCGCGGCGGAGGGCGGGCCCAAGCGCTGGGGTGGATCCCTGTCGCGCGGAGCGGATCAACCTGCCCAGAAAACCTAACCACTCTCTAGGACCTGCTGCGGGGTCATCTGAGGCCTCACTTAACCCTGCAGCTTAAAACATGAAACTCAAATGACTCGTGTCTGAGGCAGGAGGACCGTAAGTTTAAGGCTAGTTTGATCTTACGTGTCCAGTAATCCCAGCCCACCCACCCATACGGAGAAACCACATCTTAATAATAAAGATTTCTTTGGAGCCTGCAAAGTCTTAACAATTCCTAGAAAACAAGAGGACCTGAAGAGAGATAGCTCAGCAGTTGAGAGCATTGGCTTCTCCTACAAAGGATCGTTAGATTCCCACAATCCACATAGGGGTTCACAACCGTCTTGTAACTCCAGTTCCAGAAGATCTGATGCCCTCTTGTGACCTCCAAAAGTGCCTGCACCTACTTGGTATATGTACATACAAACAAATACAAAAAAAAAAAAAAAAAAGAAAAGGAAAAGCTTAAAGGCAACACAAAAACAGTTGCTCCCCGAGGCACTGGACAGTGCATCTGTAAGGTAATTTATAGGGTATTTTCCAAAACATAAACCTGCTCCGTGAACACGAGGCTTAGAAGCAGGAGCATCGATTTGCCAGTCTCCTCACTCTCCTTCCGGGTTCTCTCCCTAACTTAGATGAGCACTCTTGGGGCACCTGGAGCTGGTTGAAACACCTGTCGGGGCCAGGCACACGCACCATAAAGATTTACAAGTTTCATTTCCCTTCATTACGGCTACACCGCCCACAAGTGTTCATCTGCGACCCCACCCCCCCATGTAACACAGGAGTCACCATGCAGGCAGGTCTTCAGACCACGTGAACATACACACACTGCTTCAGTGTTCTCCTTCACAGGCTCCAGGAGTAAAATGTGCTTTCTGTCTCTTGTCTCTTTCTCTGCCTCTCTCTCTATCACTCTCATATATATATATATCATATATATTATCATTATATATATTTCAGCATTATATATTACCATTATATATATTTTAACATTTTATATATATATATATATATATAAAGAGAGTACTAATCAGATGCTGATGGGTGTTCTCTAGAGTGGGGTCCCTGGAGGTACTTCTAGGCTGAGAAACTTGGGCAATTCTAAGGCCTCTCCACCTAGTCACTCTAATTTCACCACAAAATTGCAGGTAATCTGTTGAAAATGGTGTAAGAATGAATGGGTCAGGTCTCCTAAAAGAGAATGCTGCCTAGGAAACCTGGATATTAAAGGAAAAATTTCTAAGAATTTTAAACGCTGATTGGTGTCAGTACCCTTCCTCACTAACTTCATTTTATACATTAAGGTGGGGTTTCTCACTTGAGCACAGAATGTGACCTGGCTAGTCTAGCTAGCCAGCTTGCTCCAGGGATCTCCCAATCTCTGTCTCCCAAGTGCCGGGATTGTAGGTGGGCTGCCACATCCACCTGACATTTAAGTGGTACTGGGGGTCCAAAGTCCTGCCCTGATGTCTGTATGACAAACTTCTCCCACTTCTGCTACGGAGCCATCTCTCCAGCTTCTATTTTACTTTTACAGATGCTTGAGAACATTGCTAGCCCCCACCAATGGCCTCCACCTCAATTTAACTATCCCCACCATGAATCCTGCCCAAGGTATACCTTCTGTTTGAAACCCTAGGTCTCTGCAGTGGTCCTTCAGACACGTCATCCAAAGGTCAAGGCCACCTTATCCTCTGTTTCAGTAAAGCAAAGCTCTCTGATAAAACCCAAGAGCCACCAACTATACCAGGGTGGAAGGTAGGCATGAAACAGCTATTAAAATGTCTAGCCTCATCCAGTTAAGAGGATGTTGACGCTCACAGAAGGTGGGGACACCCCCAAGACTGCACAGCCCCTGGAGAATGAACTTTGACTCAGAGGTTTAGAGCCCATGCCTGCACTAATGTCTTTTGTTTAGCAGTTTTATTAGCAATGAAGAGCAGACAAAATGCAAACATTACTGGCCTAGACTCCATTAAAAATTAAACAAAACCTTAGTATTACCAGGAAGTAATGTTAACATGTTTTCATTGTTTTTCCATTGGTTCATTTTTTTTTCATCAGGGAGAGAGAGAGATACCATATATAAAAAGACAAGACATGTTCTCTTGCCTCAAGGAATTCACAAACTTATAAAATGTGACTGCAAAAATGTCCAGGTCACCAGGTATGCAAGCTGAGATATGGGAGCTGCACACTGTGGAAGGAGAGTAGAGGCAAAGGCAGAATCAGCCCATGGCCTACTGGAGCGGTGGCAGGAGGAGGGAGCTCTCAGTGTGCAAGAACAGGGCTTCTTTCAAATGATGACATGAACCTAAATAGTATCTACTGCATAGTAAAAACAGAGAAACACATTTCCCTTACTACCTGAGTGAGGCGTACTTAGAGCCAAAATGAGTTGCCTGTGTGTATGTATATGTGTATGTATATGTGTCTGTGTGTGTCTGTGTGTGGCAGGGGCAGGAGGGGTAGTCTACATTCCTTTAGAGCAGCAGGTCTCAACCTGTGGGTCACAACCCCTTTGAGTGTCAAATGACCTTCGCACAGGGTCGCCTGAGGCCATCAGAAAACAGATACTTACATTATGATTCATTATAGTAGCAAGATTAGTTATGAAGTAGTAACAAAATAATTTTATGGTTGCGGGGCTGTATTAAAGGGTTGCAGTGTTGGAAAGTTGAGAACCACTGCTTTAGAGCTTAAATACTAGACTTTTAGTGTCGGGCCATTATTGTTTCTTGGTGTGGAGTCCATCCCAGGTTTTGTGCATTGCCATACAAGAATGCAGGCTGCAGAATAGAAGAACCCATTTCATCCACCTCAGATGACACACAGTCTCCCAGGGAGACTCAGAGCACCCAGGCAGCCAAGCTGCTGTTCTCTTTCAGCACTCTGTGCAGGAGGAAGCATGGACTCCAAACACCAGTCCTAAAGACCCCCCGAAGGCCTAGATGTTCCCGGTCACGGTGCATGGGCTCTCCCCGCAGCCCTAGAGAGTTGGGCTCTCCCAGTCTCAAAAGATACAGAATCTCCGGAGCCTGTCACTCCAAAACCTAAATCCCCTGCACAAAGCGAGACCTGCCTCTGCTAAAAAAAAAAAAAAAAAAAAAAAAAAGGCTTCATAAGGCATGCTCAGTTTTCCTGAAGCATTTTGTTGGGTGTTCCTAGATGGATACTACCACATTTTCCACATACATACCATATCACCATTCTCTCTCTCTCTCTCTCTCTCTCTCTCTCACACACACACACACACACACACACACACACACACACACACACACACAAAGTGTGCCCTTGATCTCTTTGCTCAATCCTTCAAAAGCACATGGGCAGGGCTTGAGCACTGCAGGGTCTCAAGCTGCCTGAATAAGAAAAGCCCTAGAGGGTCCCAATAGCCCTCTCAATCCCCTAACCAACTCCTCACCCCGGCAGCTGGCCACCCTCCATGACCTGTGTCCAGAGCCATTTCTAGCAGGCCATCAATTACGCCTCCTTCGTGAACATTACATTTTGCCAATGGTGGTTAAAGCACATACGCCTTATTTTAAAAAGGAACCTCTCTGCAAGTCAGCAGAGGAAACCATCTGCTTCACAGGCCAACTTTCCAAAAAACACAACGTGATCTCTGGTAATCAGGCTCACAGTCTCTTAGATTCGTGTCTGCTGGCAACAGAAACCATCAAGCATGGTCCTACCCTGGCCTGGGCACAGATAACCAGAGCCACACACAACTGCTTGCTGAGTCTCCGGAGCTATCTTCTGGTAGTTGGCTAACTGACAGAGCGATGCTGCAAAGAGAAAGATGTGTATTTGTCACTTCCAGATCTCGGTGTGAACCTTAATCCCACTGCAAAGGCTGATTCACAAGGATTTCTGGTTTGAGACTTATCTGGATGGCCTGCATAACTGTTTCCACCTAGGATGTTGCAGACTCGGTTTTCATATTTTATAAGCTGAAGGTTGCAAATAGAATCATGTCAGGCTTGTTATCCCAGCTAGTTGGGAGGCTTAAGGCAGGAGGGGCTACAAATTTGAGGCCTGTATGGGCCACAGAGGAAGTTCAATCCTCTGGACAACTTAGCAAGACCCTGTCTCGAAACAGAAATGCAGAGATGGGGTTGTAGCTCCTAGTGGAACATCTGCTGTCTAACAGGTGCAAGGCCCAGGGTTCAGCACCCACATCCATCCCCCAAAGATATGGGTGGAAAGGGAAAGGAAGAGTACCTGATCAGGAAGGGAAGTGTGCCCTTCTTCAGGGCAGGGGCATACTAAGAGGGAGGAAGGTCCTCTGAGCACCATCATACTTCCTGCGCTGTTCCTCATAGAGCAGCCACAAAACCAAAGGCTGTCAATGGGCCACAGACCTGCCTGAGTGTGGCCAGAACGCCTGCAGACAGTGTGTTTCTGTGAGCTTCCTGGATGTCACCTCAATGACAATGTCACCAGCTTTTAGACACTAACAAGTAAGGAAGTCTGTTCAGAAACTTACCAAAACCAAATTTGGCTTGGCTCTAGGAAAAAGGATTTTGACCTCTATCTTCTGTGTAGGCTGCTTGGATTTCTTTGGAGGTTTGGATTCCTTTGGAAACACAGTTGTGTTGAATGAATGTGTAAGGGTTGTGGGAGTGCTTTGTACACCACTGAGAAACTGACTCGTGAAAGATGAAAGAACACATGATGTTTTGCCAGCAGGAAAACTGTCATCTATGGGGAACATATTTACATCCTTTGATGGACAGACTCCTGGGAGGGCTCCTGATCTTGGTCAACAGGAAGTACTTTGGGAGGAGGGCATAAGGTTTGCCAATGAGAAAACATCCTGGTGCATAATTAGAGGGATTATAAAAAGGAAGGCTGGGGAACTGGGGGGGGGGTGCTTTTTTGGGTGGCACTGCTGCTCACTGCTGCTGATTGATGCTTCACTTCAAAACCCTCAAGACAACGTGCTTTTTGCCAAAGATTGTGGCTGCCAAGACTTGCATGAAGATTGCAGCCTAGGCAGGGTGGAGCCCAGGTTGGGCAGAGCCCAAGTGAAGCCTAGTTTGGAGCCAGAAAAGCTGCACCACAGAGGCCAGACACAGGTGCAGCACCCGTCCAATAGGGTTTTAGCAAGCGTGGGTGGGTGGAAGAGACCGAGACTCCAAGTGGAGGTGCAGCAATTACCATCAC
Organism: Lophiomys imhausi; assembly: GCA_907164525.1. Taxonomy (NCBI): domain Eukaryota; kingdom Metazoa; phylum Chordata; class Mammalia; order Rodentia; family Muridae; genus Lophiomys; species Lophiomys imhausi. Next base: position 12,705,474 of record CAJQZJ010013540.1, on the reverse strand, counting down.
AATACCAGAGCCAGGTAGCCACTGATTGCCGTGTTGCACCTGTCCCTGTGGATGCTGATTTGGATGGACTAATTGGACTGACATTTGGACGGCTGACTAATTGCCCCGAGGACTTGCATCTGAGGACTTCTTCATCTTGGTATCCTTTCTCCTGTGCCTTGGGTGGTGGGTTGGAAGGTGTTTAGAGTTATTATTAAGTAGTTTAAAGGTACGCCTTCAGTAGGCAGAGTGGTAAGGATAAATGGGTACCAGTTCTCAATGTGAGCGGGAGGACAGTGGAGGACAGGGAATCCTTCTGTGTCTCTGGTACTCAGTTACCGAGATTCCTAGATGTCAGATAAGCACCATGGGAAGTGACCAACACACCCTGCATGATGCGGTGAGCAGGACACTTGCCCTTTATCTGCAGAGAGTTCTGCCATGCAAGGGAGATCTGTCAGCCCTGCCAGGTGTCCACGAACTTCCACAACAAGAGGCCAACCTGTGTTCACCAGCTGCTGCTGGTGGCACACCAGGCATGGAGGAGGCCTAATACAGCACAAGGAAGGCTCATTTCGGGGAGAAGGGGAACCAACAGGGCAGAAGGTCACAGGGAAGGAGGAAGCTGTTCGCTAAGGCTGAAGCAGATACAAAGGGCTTCAAGAGGGAAGTAGTAGTCACGGCGCAGGGCATGGTGACACAGAGTACAGAGAGGTTCCAGGCCCGATACCCTCAATGCTCTGAGCTGGCCAGTCATTTGTCACAAAGCCTTATCACAGGCTGTGGAGCAGCAAGCTTGACTTCTACCCCATTTGATGCCGGTGATACCTTTTCCTGGCTATACCAGTAAAAATTCCTTGGGTTGTCAAATGTCCCGAGGACAAGACTGCCAAGGATAGAGAGCACCTGCTCTGAAGGAACAGACTACACACTGAGCGGAAACTACAGGCTGCTTCCCAGACATACCATCTCAGCTGTGCAGAGGTTGGGGGGGGGGGCGGGGGGGGGGGGGTGAGCAGCCCTAGTAGGGCTTGCTATAAGAGAGACTGTGTTCTTGCCAGGAACCAGCCATAAACCAGAACAGCAACAGTGAGAGGTAGATCATCAAACCACCCATCATCCTGCAAGGACAGACAGGTCGCCTACTAAAATTTCTCTGAATGGAGTCTCATGCCATAAGTAAAATGCTAGAATGGTTGTATAGACGCCTACACCCAAGCAGCAATACACTCATACATGAAACAACCCAAGTTAGGTGTGTAAAGGTGAGAAAAGACAGGCACTGAGCAGCTTCTCCACAGCCTTGGGATCCTCCAATGTCACCCCCACAGAGATGGCAGCCAATGACACTGGAAACCACCAAGGAACAGAGACTAACAGGGCCTTCTGCAGAAGGGCCAGGGAGGGACCCAAGCCCAGCTACAGCCTCTCAACACAGCCTGGCCCCGTGCACCCAGCAGACGGTTCCAAACCCAGCCGAAACCTCATCTCCACCTACCTGGACCAGAAGATGCTGTAGTTCTCTCCCACGTTCTACAGCACATCTACTGTGAGTAGTTTGACTACCACACATGGGACATTTTTACGTATCAGTGAAGAAGACTTAAGACATTAAGCCAGATCTATGGGCCGTCACTTTACAGAAATGAATTCAAGCAACACTTAGCACAGCAGCTTCCACTTGCAGTGACTCCCCAGGGGCTGTGCATGAACACGATCAGAGTGTGCCAAAGGATCCCCCACCCCACCCCCATCATCCCTCCCTCCAGCCTTCCATGTTTCAGCTCTGTGCACATGCAGCCAAGGAAAAGGAATTGGGAGGCGTCAACAAAAGGAACACACCCCCCTCCATGGCTGTGAAGCATGTCCTGGTGGGAACTCTTTCCCTAGAGGGTTGTAAATATCTACCCCTTTCTTTAGAGCACCAAAAACAAGCCAAAGTATGATTCCATCACAGTCCGATTTGGAGAACTAATGAGTTAGCTGGACTTTCTCAGCACAGGTGAGAGGTTACTCATAGGCGTGCAGGTAACCCCGATGCAGCACCAACACCAGAACGCCTTGCCCCAGCATGGATGATGGCCACCCCCATGGATGCAGAGATAGGATCTCCTTTCTGGTAGCCTTCCACTGTCTACAAACCCCGCCACCTGCTGAGACTCCAAGGTCACGAGCAATTACAATAGAATTAGATACAAATGGCTATAGAGCACAGGACAGAGTAATTGAGATCCGGTGCGATCTCTGCCAATGCCCATCCTCTGTAAGAGGCATTGATGTTGAAGCCCCATCAACAGTTACAGAAACCTGATCTTGAGGGTTGGGCACAGCTGCTCTGCTGAAGATGATGCCAGCTAGGCAGGGAGTAGGGCATTACGCAGCAGGTGTTAGTAGAAAGCCATAAAAGAAATCCTTCTGGGCCACCTCATCTTCCTCCATTGGGAGGTTTGACAGGTTTTCCTTTAGATCTGCTGACTGACTCCAGAGGTTTGGGCATGCTGACATCTACATAAAGACCAAATCTAGGCCCCAAATGATGCCCGGGTCTGTGGGGGTCCATACAGAACCAGGCTTCCAGAGGTGCACATTTGGACAGTTACCACTTCTGCATCCCAGGCTAGGCTCTCTCAGAGGGGTACATCGGGAGGATCCATTCTTTCCCTCTAAATGTCAAAAACAAAATGTCTAAAGTGCCCATTTAAATCCCAATACCCCAACTCTCCGTCTCTCCCTCTCTCCCTGGCAGCAGACTTACATCACTCCTCTGCTCCTGTCAACCAGTGGATCATTTCAATGGTTCCCAAGTTTCAAGGATAACCAAACTGAGGCAGTAGACAACAACTACTTCCCCTGGCAGTTAAAGGGGGGTAACTGCATTGTACTTGAGCTCCTTGGAAGAGAAGGACAGGGCCCCATATCTTGGCTGATACTAATAGGGAAAAAACCATCTATGGCTTCTTATCTACTTGCCCTACACTGCTCCCAGGGGCCTTATGCAGAGATCAAGCTACACTTCTACAGCAGCAAGGCATGGAGTAGAGGGTGGGGTGGGAGTGAAGACACAGGGCTACTCTGGAAACCCAGTCAAGCCACAGCCACCATACTTCTTCACCATGTTCTGACACTCAGCTAGCTACCTGTGACTCCTTCCAGACTTGCCACTGGCTCCAAAAATCTTCCACAAAGAAGACAAGCTGAAGGAGAATGATGAGCTAAAGAGCAATGTCCACCAATTCGGAACATCCAAGGACTTTGGAACAGTCCTCCCACCAACTCTGCACTTTGTGTCTAGGAGTGATGTTAAAAGTGGAGAATTAGCTGGTCATGCACCAAGACAAAACTTCCAGGATCTGAGAACAGAGCCCCTGGGAACCAGAGCATCCTTGGCAGTAAGGAACACAAAAAAGGTGGGTAACTCCACCCCCCTTCACCTCCTATTTCTCCCTCCAGGCCAGTCCACCACAAAGGCAACCATCACACCTGCAACTCGCCTTCCCTTTGCTTCAGGCCTCCACCCATAAGCCACACACCTAGCATACCTAAAGCTGACAAACCCAGTAGTCCTAGTTTTCTCTTCTCTATCCAGCAAAGAACAGGGGACATCATAGTCCACAGCAGGCGGTATCCTACCTGCACCTCTGGACTCCAAGATACCACACCTGGTCATGGCCAGATGAAGATCCTTTGATACCCCAATTCAGACATACCTTTGGACCAGCACAGACATACCTGGGAACATGCCTCAGCCCATCCTCATCCCTAGCAGGGACACTCTAAGACATACGCAGCACCATCAAAATGTGTCACTAACCTCTACTGTGATGACAGCAGGACCTGGGCCATCACTGCAGCCCTGGCCAGCCCTTTCCCACTCCAATATCTCAAGCTGCCTCTCCCCTCTGAGGACTGACTTGGCAGATGACCCTATGTTGCTCATTATGGTCACCTCTTCTCCAGCAGACTGAGTTATGCCCACAGAAAGAGCCCTCCTCCACCTGTAGGCCTTCCAGCCAGCACCCACCTCCTGGAATGTAGTCAGAACTAACTCCTTCCTCTTTAGGGGGTTCCCCCATTCCCTCATCCATTCCATAGAGGATTTCCAAGCCAAGCATCCTTCCAGCTTACCCCACGCCTACACTCGGCTCCCTTTCCAGAAACGGTCCTCGGCCCTGATTATCAGGGTTTTGAGTTGCAATTCTGCTCGGTAACTACATCTACCCTGCAGAATAGAATGCACACTCTTCAAGTGGTACCAAGCCTGACACCTTAAGCCACCCTGTAGAACTGACTGGCTGAGGCCAGGTTCCAAGACTTGAATGACACAGACCCTTGTGACTGGAGCAAAAGGACCCTGAGTCTGAATACATGATAGAGCCATGACAATCAAATGTACAAACATGATCTGGTGTGTGGAGTGTTGATCCAGTGTTTAATGCAACTGTCTGTCCCCATGTCCTCACCAGCACACCTTAACTTCTCATTCCTAACCATGTCATATGTGGTCACCCCACTTACTCCTGTTGGGACCAGCAAGATGGAGGTAAGTCCACCTCATCACCAAGCCCTAATCTGGTGTTTCTCTGCCGTCCTTGGCCATGGTCTCGCTCAAGAATAGACACTCTTCCCTGTGTCTGCCTGGAAACTTAACAACCTCACATCTCAGAGGATAGCAGCTACTCCTCCACCCCCTACCAGCTTCCTGCTAGACAAATCGAGCTGTCAGGTGGTTCAGGATCACCTCTGCAGGGCACCAATCATGTCACAGACCAGGTCAGCTGACTAGAACTGCATCTGCATAGTGCCCGCCCCTTTTCGGACCCCTCTCCCACAGTGCACTCCAACACTGCACGGAAGTTTACCCATACAGTCTCCAGTGGTTAGGGACAGACACAGGGAAGGAAAAATGATGAGTCATTTCTTCCCTGACCACAAAAATCGTCAGCGCAGCTGACCCTGGCTGGCCGCCCCTCTGTGATAGCTTGTTCCTCCCTCAGTGGAAACCATGAAAACATACTTACTGCGTGTCCTGGGCAGGGAAGGCTCTCTCCAAATGTGATGGCCCATGGAGAGGACAGGCCTTGCCTCCTTTCAGGAAATAGGGTGCTAGGCATAAGGGTGGGGTGCAGAGGCTTTTGGTAGCCCTTGATGTCCAGGTCGGGCACACGGTAGAAGCTATGCCAGGCCCAACCTTGGCATTCCTAAGACTGACTGGAAGTGGCTATCTGGACCACCAAGACTTGACATTGAAGGGATCTGCAGAGGGTCTACCCAGGGCTCAGAAGAGCCAAAGGAAAAGACCTGAACAAGCTGTTTCAAAGGAGACTGGCAACAGCCCCACACCCAGAGCTGGTGGCGGAACCTAACTTCCTCTTTTTCACAGTCACACCAGGGGCTGTGATATGGGTGGATATGCAGGGATCCCAAACTAGCTCCCAGAGAATGGAGACCTCACCTGCTGTTTCCCTCTCTGTCAAAGGATTTCCAGAGAAGCAACAGTCATGGGGGAAATTTCAGGGCTAGAGAGGGTGGCAGATAGATAGCAGAATGTTGCCCTGGGGACTTTTCTCACGAAGACTCTGGAGAACTTGGGGCTTATACCCAGAGGGAGCAGGAAGCCATTGCAGCTGTCGCTGAGCAGTGTGGTAGACACACTGCACCCAGGAAAGAAAGCTTCTAAGAAGCTCAGTTTGTCTAATTCTGCAGCATTCCCAGGCTGCCATCAAACACCGACCCAACCAAGGTTGTCAACACAGGAAGGGTTCGCAACACTGCCTGCCCAGCTTGGCCAAGGACTGACCTGAGGAGGAGGCAGCATGGAGTTATTTCCTGTAAGGAGCGCATGGAATACGTCCAGCTGATCTGATTCAAACAAGGTGCAAGAAAAGAGAACGGAGACTCCCAAGGTTCCAAATAGTGTATTATGTGCCTCCCGGCAAAACATCTCATCTCTGGAAAGTAAGACCACTGTCAACAGAGGCTCATTGCGATTCCCTGCTCTCCCAGTCTGTCTGCAGCCAAACTCTTATTAGGGCTCAGCTTGCCCCTCCTGATGGCAGGCCTGGATGTGAGAAGGGAATTCATGGGCAGACATGGTGACTATTATCCCTATTTTATGAATGGAAAGTCACAGACTCTACCTGAGCCTGGATCCCACAGGAGACGGTGGAAACTGGCTGAGGCTGAGCAGCCCATGGGAATCATCTTTCTATTTGCTGGGCCACCCTGTGCCCATACCAAAATCCAAAATGCTCCAACTCCTTAATTGAAAGGGTATATTGAGTGCTGCATGGTTGTGACTTTAGAACACCAGAACTAATGCAATGTGCAGTCTCCATCATTGTTTTGTTTTTATACTGTAACTTTTAAGGGAATAACCACAAGGAAAAGGGTCAACCTGTGCTTGTCACAGCTGCAACTTTGTTACCAATATGTCTGGTCAGTGGTCAGGTGAAGTTGATGCAGAATCCACTGAGGGGCTGTGATTCATTCTGCTGGCCTACGTGTAAGCAAGAAGAAAGAGGAAGAAGGAAATGGTGGAGGGGGGAATGGACAGAAAGATGGGGGAGGTGGAGCAACATGGGGGAAAAAGTTGGAGAACAAGCAGGCAGAAATGGTAACCGAAGAAAATCATGGAACCAGAAGGCCCAAGATCAGAGCTAAGGAGGGAGGAGACCGGAGCCAAGCACTATGGTTAGGACACACCCCAAGATCTTACTCCAACCTCTTGCTCTACTGAGCTTCAACCAGGCTCTCAGACCTTGTTGGCTTTCTGTTGATTTTTGTCTTACTCCCACGTCCACCTCCCTACCCCATGGCCCTCGAGCCAAGCCCACACACTGTCAGGGTATCTACTGTCCTGTCCACCCTACCTACCCCAAGCAACTGTGGGTTCCTGGGTTTTACTGGGCAGAGCTCTGGCATTCATACCCCCAGGATCCACCGCTAGCATGGAAGCCAGCAAGAAGGTCTCCAATTGCCAACTTCCCTTCCCTAAATCGGAAACACTCACTTTATAAAGCCATAAATTCTTTCCCACAGAGGGCATTCCGGATATAATTAGAGCCCTACCCAGGCCTGGGCACTAGAGGAATTGCTTATTCTTCTGAAGACATAGAGATCCTATCCTTGCAGGTGCCAAAGCAGCCACTCTGTTACTTCTCCTAGTGGAAGCCCATCAACAGAGAAAGATGCACACACTCTGCAGGTGAGAAAGGAACACACATAGTTTGAAAAGCTTTCAGAAATATAGAGCTGTTCAACATTTTAATGGCCCCAGCTGGAGCCACCCTCTGTTGGCTAGGGCTGCCCCACAAAGTTCCACAGGCTGGGTCTTCAATGACAGGTGGAAGATTTTCATGGCTCCATAGGGGAGAGTCCAAGACCAAGATGCAAGAGGAATCAGGGTCCCTCTAGCTAGTGGATGCGGCTTGTCTCACATGAGCCCTTCCATCCCTGTGTTGCATGGGCTCCCCCGTGTCTGTCATTTTCTGATTTCCTTAGGGCTATCAACTTTCCTGGACAAGGGCCCCATGTTAACCACCTTGTTAAAGTCTATTTCTAAATGCAGTCACATTCTAAGGACCCGGGAACCAGGACAGCAGCATGTGAACTTCAGGATACTCACATGCAGCCTACAGCACTCACCATTGTCTCAGTTATTTTTCTTGATACAAAACAACTGACTAAAGTACTTTAAGGAAAGTTTATTGGAGGTCAGAGTTTATGCATACCAGACCATCATGGCAGTAAGCAGGAAGCAGCTGGTACACCAAATCTGTAGTTCTTCATTTTTTTGTTCCATCTGGGACCTCAACATATGGAACGTCACTATCCACATTTAGGATGAATCTTCCCACCTCAACCCATAAGAAAATCAGTCACAGACAGGTCAAAGGCTTATCTTACAGCTGATTCGAGATCCTGGAAAGCTGACAAGGCTTAACCACACCTTCACAATGTCTGAATAATGCTAAGGGCCTTTTCTCAGTAAAAACTCAGGGCAGCAGCAGCATAAACAGGGCCCATTGTGCAGGCAGTGCCCATTCTCCCAGCAGCTTGTAACTAGAGGGGTCACACCTTGGGATAGCAGGGAGACCTTTGATCTCTCAGGACAAAGCCTCACCTTTCCACTTAGTGGAAGCACGAGTCCCCCATAGCTCAAACTCACTCTCACGCGCTTGGGAAGCCAAGAAACAAACTGCACACATGTGGCTTAGGGCAGCTCGTCTAGACTGTCATCCCGATGAAAACTGTTAGATTCTATTACAGCCAGGCAGGTCTTCCTCAAATGTCGTAATTGTATTCAGCAATGTCAACTATAGAACCCTTGTGTGGGGCTTCCCCTTTGCTTTGAAAGCTGTGGGATGGCTGAAATAGATTAATGCAAATCCAGTCTGAGGCTGGAAACCAAGCACAAGCACACTGGGCCAGCCCTGAACAGCAGCTGCATCCTGTATCCAGGTATCTGCCCCCACTAAGGCGCCAGAAACCAAGACAGATGGTGGCAATATTCACTCTCTACATGTGGCCTCATTAGCCAGCAGCAGCAGACACAGCCCTGGAGGCATCAGAATGGGGGTTGCAGGGTACAAGAAAGGACAACCCTAGGAGCCTTTCGGGACAAGAACTGTGCGATGGTCTGCCTTCTCCGGACCCGGCATTTCCTTGGGTTTCTTGGTTGTGTTCCATTGCCAAAATAGTTTAGCTGGAAGCACCAAAGCTCTAATCACTGCCTGCCGGAAATCCACCCCCCCCCCCATAAATCCCTAAAGCAAAGCAAAATCAGGCTCTTAACATCAATCATCCTAGGACATTCATAAAAGCACCACAGTTACATGTGCAAGTACCCTTGAGTGTGCACACACACACACACACACACACACACACAGGGGGTTCGGCGGGGGTGGTGGAGATACACAGGAGGGAGATGGAGACACAGACACAAGGAGAAGGGAGAAGACAGATACACACACACACCTAAAGGCCCTGCTGAACACATGCATACAAGTGAATCCTGCTCTGTGAAATGTGTTAAAAATGCATGCCTGGCACAACAGCTTCCTTCCTCAGCAGATAAGGAACCCAGCTCCAAGGCGCCCTGCAAAGCAGCACACTGAGCCAAGGCCCTGCCCCTGCCTGACTCACACACAGCCCTGCCAGAGAAACCCTGTAACTGGCTTTCATTGCCTTGAAGGGAGCATTCAACAAAGGTCTGACTGCCCAGCCACCTTCACTTTGGAAAGTGGGGGTGGAGAGGGCAGCACTGAACACACACAGGGAAAAGAACTCCATGCAAGTAAACGCCGGCCACTGAGCCTGACTTTCAAAGATGTCGATAAAACTCCAGTGATCCAGAAGTCACCTATAACCAAAGCTAGGACCTCACTTTTGAGCCTGCCTGTTATCATCTTCACCTGCTCCGCCTGGTGATACAGAAATGGAGCATCCCAGGTGCTGACCTCCCGGTGGACTCAAGCGCTTTAAAGAACAAAAGCGGAAGCAACAGCCTGCCTGTCTTCCAGCACCTGTACTCCCCAGTAACTCCTGTGCTCAGTTCCAGGATGGATTCAATTTCAAACCTTACATCTGCTTTTAAATCTACCCTGACCTTGTACTTCTTAGATGAACAAACAACTCAAAGAGGGGAGGGGGCTGCTCTGGGTACAGCAGTAATTAATATTCGTTCTTCATGGAAGACATTTGTTTGAAATGATAGGATTTCATCAGGAAGTCATTTTCTTTCCAAGCTCACTGGGCTTCTTATATGAATGCAAATCACAGTGACAAAGGCAGGACAAGCTGAACCTACACTGTTTACTCTTGGAATTGCTTGACTTTGGCTTACACGCAGCTGGGAGGAACAACCAGGAGACCCCAACAGGCTATTTGGATACTTTTATTCTAATTTGGAAACCATTTGCCTATGTGAAAATAAAGCACAGATCCAACTCGGAGAGCTTTCTGATCAAATTATAATCAAGTGATGATATGTAGGAGGAAAAAGGCGTAGTCTTAAAGTTCCTATGGGCTGCATCAGAAGCCTGTCAACACGGGTGTCTGGGGGCACCGCCGACTACTACTAACTCCTTGTGTCTAGAGCATGTCACTTCAGATGTGTCAGTGTCTTTGGATCACTCATCTGCAGTATACCCACAAAGGATCGCCAAGGACGACCTTCAGCTTGGCTGACGGTCCTCTTCACTTTGGTCTCTGTGTGAGGACAGCAGTGTGCCTTCTACCACCATCTACAGTGGGCATGACAAAGAACACAGAGCTTTGGGGATTTTTCTTTTATTTGTTTGTTTTGTTTTTAGTGACTGCACAGTAAACATTCAAGTGGAAATATCTCCTTCAACTCTCTATAGAGTTGTAGTACTGTATGCCCACAGCTGTTCAGAGAGCTATGGCAGTGACACGCTGCTCTCGGGGAAGGTGAGGCTCCTGCCCAGGATTCCCAGGCTGCAAAGGACCTGAGGAGAGGACCCCCATATGGCCTTAAATATAGAGTTGTAAACAGATCCCCTCCCCCATCGCCCTTCCTCAACCACACAAACCTATGCTGAAGTGAGCATCTAACAGATTGCAAGAGCTGGAATCTACCCTGGGTAGAGTAGACTAATAGCTAGCTGCTTTGTTGTTGTTTATGTTTTGAGACAGGGTAGCCAAGAATGAGTTTCAGTTTCTGCTGCTCCTTCCTTCAGCTCCTGAGTGCTGAGAATGCTGGCATGCACTATAACACTCAGCTTTAAGTGGCGCTGGGGATCAACCCAGGGCTGGGCACATGAGACCAGCAGTCTGCTGAACTGTATCCCCAGCACTAACAAAAGCTATTTTTAATTTTAAAACTTGGAGGCAAACTGGCTTTTCAACGATTGTGCTTATGTTCTGAGCAAAAACACAAAAAGGTTTTTAAAACTGTCTCTACCTCTAAGCTCTGTGGTTTGCTCAAGCCAACCATTTTTAAATCTATCCTGAACAGCTTCCCCTCTACTTAATCCATCAGTGGAGGGCGGGCTGGGGTAGACCCAGTTTCGGACAGCAGGTACCAGGCAGCGCATGCACCTACCTTTTCATTTCAGAGAAGCAAGGTTTCTGTGCTCTCAGCAACGGGAACCACTTCCTTCTCATGGAAGGAAAACCAGCTTTGAGGGGCTGGCGATGCATCCATGGCCAGGGAGCTAACTCCGGGCTGAAGGGCAATTAGGAGGCATGGCTCCCTGGCACCCCCACACTGTTCCGAGGAGTCAGAGCACCATTACCGACAATTTCTGTGCTTTCATTAAACTCTAGCAACAAGCTCTCTTCCCATGAAGTTTTGGGGATTATAGAAACCTCATGCCTAACAGTCTTGCCCTCTTAACACAAAAAGCCGTGTTATCCCCACAGACCGGTGACTAAGTGATGTGCTGGGCTATTATTATTCATTGAGGCTGACAGACCAACCAAGCATGAAGACTTTTCATAGAAAACAGGAGGCCTTTGGTGGGATAAGGTGGACCAAATGGCCAGGGTGGTGTTCCCTGATAAATATGGAAGTCAGGGCCCCACCACAGGAGCTAGCTGGGCTGCGCTAGAACAGACACTGTGTCTCTGATCAAGCTGAGGGCCTGCCAAGAAAGTCTCTGCAAATGATACTGTCCATGCCATCCAGAAGGCTGGTCTGCTAGACTCTTGCCTGGCCCAAGTATCTTTTCAAATGAAAATAAGCTCACCTCCAACTCTGCCATCATCTGTAGCTATGAACCCTTAGACTTCCTGCCTCCTTTAGAAAACAGTCCAAGACACAGAAAGCACGAGGCTGAGAGGTTGTCCTTGTGGCTACCACTTCACCATGATGTACCTGTCTATCCCTCCAGGTGGGGTCATGTCATTTGTGCACAGAGCCAGACAAGGAGTCAATGGGAACCAATCCAGTCACAGTAAAACTCTAATTTCAGCAAACAATCCCTGAGTCAAATCCTGTGAGTCTTCTATAATCACATCTTCAAACTTGGGAGAGCCCCACACTAAGGCTGCTTCTAATGTAAGCCCACCCCTCACCCATGTTACGACCACAGGCCTGGACTCTTCATGGTACCATTTCTCATCTTGGCTTCTTTGATCAGTAGGGGCATCTGAGATAAACTGGGTTAGTCCGTTTGTGTTTGTGTGGTCTGTTTGAACTCTCTAGACACCAAGGACTGTTGCTTGTCTGGAACATTACCACAGATGCATTTTCTTTAAACGTATCTAAATGGAGATTCGAGGACAAGGCAGAAGAACACTTGAAAATTGCATCTAGTCTGTATGTATGGAACGCGATTTTCTACATGGTCCTGGAGCTCTTCCCGTTTGTCCTCGCCCATGAGTCATTTTGCCTCTCTTCCACCATAGTCCTCTGCTGCCCATAAACATATCTTTATCCCTGCAGACTCTACTGGTGTTATCTGTCTCCCTTCTCTGCCTCACCTCTTTCTTAAGGCCTGCACCTGGTATTTATTGTCAGGCAGTCTCCTATTCCTGTACCAAGCCAGCCCTGCTCGTGATCAGCTTCCATGATCAGAGACAGGCCATCAGGCTGGTTGGCTGTGGTCACCGCCCTCACTTCTGCAGACACCCTGGCTCTTTCCAGGACACTGTCCTTAAATACATTTTTCTGAACTTTTCACTCAAAGCTGAGCTCAGAGGTTTGTAATCTGCAAAACCATGCTTTTCCTACTCAGAAAATTAGTTCTTTTTATTTATTTTTGTTTTATTCTGTGCCCCATTTGCCAAGGAACCCTCAGCAGAGCATGAAAGAGGAGAGTATGTGAGTTTATAATTCCCCAGGCCCTGAAGGCACTCAGCAAGAGCCCACTCCATACCCCTGTCTAGAACAACACAGAGAACATACTCAATTAACATATGCCCAGGGGGAAAGGGATGGGTGGTGGGTGGATGGATGGAGGAATGACAAGCCCAACTCCCTGTGTAGCAGCAAAGGGCCATGCTCCAATCTCCTTATGTGTCTCCCAGGTCCAATGAATTCTTACCTTAGCCTTTTCATTACAAAGACCACCCTGTGGTGGAAAAAAAAAAACAGTTATGAGAATCTTTTTGTTTAATCCCAGGTGTGAGGCTGCTTCCCTTCAGACTACAGGTGTAAACTATTAACTGAACCTCCTGAGCTAGCAGGGGCGTGGCTTAGCCAGCTGAGCAAGTTGAACTGAAGTCTTGAGGGATAAAAAGCCAGAGCCCCAAGGAGAAGGGGGGCACTACAAAGAAGAAACAGGGGGCTGAAAAGAAGACAGAGGCTACTCGTTGATGCTCCCCAAATCTGTTGCTGGTTTTTCCTGCCACTGTTTCCTGGCTTGCTGGACTTCTGGATGTTGTGACTACTGAGATTGGTATTGCCCCCAAAGCACCCAATGACCCTAATCAGCAAGAAAGCGATCCTTTTTCCCTTTAACCTTCTTTCTCTCCCACCTAATATTGGGGGATTGGAAGGAACAAGTGCTGGAAGGGAGGTAGAGGTATTAAGTACAGTAAAAATAAATTAGAGTGTATAATAAAACAAAAATAATAAAAGCCACGTTGTTACACCACCCTGTAATCAAAAGTTTACTTCTTAGATAGATGTGATGGTTCAAGTCAATGTTCTGAAGAGGCTAAACCATGAGACATACTGTGAATTCAAGGCCAGCCTGGGCTATACAGCAAATACACGGCCAATTGGGGCTACACAGAAACTATCTCCCTTTTCTCAGAAAAGAAAACCCAAGTAAGTATCTCTCTGATGACACAGTGAGGCCACCCACTTTCATTTACTGAAATCTGTCCCTTGCAAGTCCTGTGACCCAAGCTGGACACTCAAAGGTCACTTTTTTGAATGCCCAAATGCAGGGGCTAATATAGTCCACCTCATCTCATGTTCTAGGTGACTCCAAGGGCTTCAGGTCAGTGAGTCCCAGCAAGCCTGAAAAGGCCATGAGCAGATCAGACTATGCAAAGAAGAAGGAAGGTTAGAGCGTCCCCTTGCACACCCTGGGGAAGGGAAGAGGTGGCCACTGTCAGTCGCAAGGCCCTGGGTTCACTCCCCAGCAGTGCAGTAAAAGGGTTACCTTCCTTAAAATTCTTGACAGAGAAGGAACACTTCTGTGTTAGTCCATCTTTTATTTTGGGTACGGTTAATCATTTTTCTATTTTAATTCCACACAGCCTTAGACGAGAGGCCAGGGTCTGCTAATGTTGCTCTACTGCATGCAAACATGTTCTGTGTGAGTGAAGCCTGTGACAGCAGCAAAGGTGAGCGGAGATTTCTAACATTCAGATGGAAGGGACACAGTCTGGCAGAAGTGCAGTGCAAAGAGATGGGGCTGAGCATCCGTAGGAGGCCAACAACTCACTCTAGAAGTGGACTGCTTATTCTGAGCAAATGATGGATGATAATGATGATGAGCCGCTAAGGGATAAACTGGGGTGCATCCCAGGGTTTCAGGGCATGGACTTGTGCGAGCACCAGGATATCCAGAGGACACACATTAGGCATGGACTCTCAGAGAAGTCCCCACAGACAGACACACATCCGCAAACCCGTCACATGACAAGGATATGGGGAGGAGGCCGTATTGGCAGTGTGCTCTTCCCTCCTTCCCATTCTCCCTTGTATTATCTAATCAGGAAGAAATCCAGCTGTTCTTCCAGGCTCATCCCATCCTCTCCTCCAGTCCCCAAGGATCACATCCGGTATTTCCCCAGCAGCACCTGCTGGAATCACCTACATCATCTGCAGGGCAAGACCTGTGGCTCCCAGCAGTCCCTCTCTGCAGAGCATGGAGCTATGGAGCTACACGGCAGTACAGTGCCCACCCCCAACAGTGGCCAGGCAGCCATCTTTCTTCTCTCTCCAGACCTTCTCTGTGGCACAACCAATGAATACAAGCAGTACACATCATGCCCTCTGTCTTCTGCTTCCTTTGATTACATAATCTGTTTTTCTTTGGAAGATGATCAGAGAACAGAGCAGACCCAAATCTGTGTGTGAACTCAGATACCAGGACTTTATCAAGAGATCGCGTGGCGGAAAGGTGAGTAGTTTTTACGAAGCACGTTTCTAGGCTATGAGTCAACGGTGCAGTGATCAGTTTCTGACTCCCACTCAGAGAAGAGCAACAGGGTTAAGCTCAGGTGGATCTGCTAGACGATCTTTCCTTGCAGGGCCTCTGTGATGGCCCAGTGTTCCCAGCAACCTGCCCTGTGAGATGCTTGGAGACTCACTCAGCAACAACAAACACTTTGAGATCACATCATGAGTATTTCCCAGTTTCCTCCATCTCCCCAAAGCAATTATAACTCTCCTTGACAAACGCAGCTGTAGTTTAGTGGTGTAGCACATGCTTAGGATCTGTAAAGCCCTGTGCTCAATCTCTAAAACCAACCAATAAATCACATGGGAAATCTGGCTTTGGGGTGCATGCGCGTGTGTTCAGGCATGTGTGAATGCATGTATGTGAACACCAGAGGTCATGGAGTATCTTCCTCAATCCCACTTTACTTTTTAAGGCAGGGTCTCTCACTTTAACTGGAGCTTACTGGTTAGGCCAGACTAGTCAATAAATTCCTGACCAGTTGGTCTCCACTTCCCCAGAGCTGGAATCACAGGCACACACTGATGGAAATGGACTCCTATGTGAGTGCTGCTACACACTCTCAACTCCATCTTTCATGGCAAGCACATGTCTACATGTCTGTCTGTCTGTCTGTCTGTCTGTCTGTCTGTCTCTCTCTCTCTCTCTCTCTCTCTCTGTGTGTGTGTGTGTGTGTGTGTGTGTGTGTGTGTGTGTGTGTGTGTTGCTAGAGACTGTGATGACCCCCATAGTCATGGCCGCTTGCCCCTCTTCAGCCTCAGTGGTCTCTTTAGTGGGGAGACCGTCTTTATAAGGCTTGATCCCACTGTATCTCCGTGCATTCCTCTGGGAAACTTGTGCACAGCTGACCCTTATCTTGAGTGTCCCTTCTCCATACAGAGCTTCATCAGGTCCCTGCTGTATCTTGTCCAACAGAAACCAGAGTCAAGGCCACAAGAGACGAAGCCAAGTCAAGCCCAGCAGCTTAGGATTCTCCTGCTGTTTGTAAAGCTAGACCACCTTACCCCCATACTGCACATCTCTCTCGGAGAGCTGCATTCCTCTCTAGGGATACACATGCACACACACACACACACACACACACACACACACACACACGTGCACAGTGCTTCTCCTTCTGGATGCACACCATGGCTGTGCTCATCTCTGGAACAGAGCCCTCTTCTGCTGGTACAACTTCTAGCAACACAAAGACAAGGAGGAAGAAGCCAGACACCAACTGACTCACACCAAGTTGGTTTGGAGGCCTGAGCCAGCTACATTCCAGAGTAGGTGTATGCCTGTGGGCAAGTGACCCACTGTAGGTGCCTGTGGACAACTAGCCATCAGAACAAATGGGAGAGAGAAAGATCAGACTAGGACCCACTGTCCCTTGGTGGGGCTCTACAAAACCAAGAACCAAACCCTTGTCCAGGGTGTGCTGTGCTGAAGAACTGTCCTGGACCTGCAAGGACAGTCTTTCCAGGCAGAGGCCTCACCATGTCCCTAAAGCCAAGCCTATCTCCATTGCAAAACTCCCTTCTAATCAGTCAGTGGTCACAGCCTGAGGGTCCAAAGGAGGGAGTGTGAGGCAAAAGGCCTTAGCCTTGGGCTTCTTTGTGCTTCCTTCCCAGAGAAGGTACCAGACTGTTATGCAATATACCAGCAAGATACACAAGACAACTCTCTACAGCCAGGCAGGCTATGTGTGCTGAGTGAGCAGACAGCCTTTGGATGACCCTATGTGGAAGAGTGTACACAGGAACTGCCACTGATACTTTGTGCTGGGAAAGAGGCGAGGTGTAGGAAGATGTCTACAGAAACAGACAGCCTATACCAAGTGGTGCGGAGGCTCCCCAAGGATGTGGAGACAGGCGAGTGGCAGGACACCAGTTACAAGGCTCAAATAATTGTTGTCAGGACAAAAGTAGCATAGAAACATTAACAGCAATTTCCAAAAAGCACTTAATGTTGTTACACACGTGGAAAAATTAAGTTGACAAGGGGAAAGAATAACACATAAGGCGATCTGCAAGAAATGAGACTGGAGGTGGGGTGGGGTCCAGCTCAGGACCACACAGGGACCCACAGCAATGAGAACGTCTCTGAAAAAGTATGTGGCTTTTTTTTTAAGTTGAGGAGGCACTGTCCCTGAAAGCGTGCCAGATACAAAGTAAAGTTGTGGAGAAAGACCGAAGCCTGGGGCCAGGAAAACAGCTGGCAGGCACAGGCAGGACAGCACACACCGTCTTGAACCTCCAACTTTTTGACATTTACCAAAGTGCAGCTTGAATTATTCCCAGGAATGCTAGGAAGGCATTCTACCCAAAAGGGGGGTGGGGTGGGTGGAGGCATTTCTTTTCTAACTCCAAGGTTCCCTAAAACACAATCACAACACACTAAGAAAAGGAATTCCACATTATGGGAACCTAAACATACTTTTCTGCTCAGATCCGTGTCCCTGAATTCGTAAGATGCAAGAGAGTCTTGCCCAGTATTCTAAACTCCCATCATACATCTCTTCAGAGAATGTGCGGGTGTGCCCATGTCTCTGGCAGCAGATGGTGAGCAGAGCAGGTGCTTTAGGTAGCTTAGGAAAGACCTCCAATCTTAACCAGAATTACATTTCTGAAGGACAGAAAGACTCCTGCAGGCAATTAGGGTGACAGGTCTACAGAAAAAGGCAGCATTAGTTGTCACTCATCTGAGAAAACCTCACCCAGCCTATGGGTTCTGATCCAATGATTCCACCCACCAAACTTCCAACATTTCTCCTCCAACTGGCAAGAAAGAAACCTCATTTCAGGCTTCCTACAGTGAAATTCAAAGGGCTTGCCTGCCACCAGGCTTCAGAATTTACTGCAGGATGCTCTTACCAAGATTGTGGGAGAATAAAAAGGGTGGCAGGTGACAGGAGCAGAAAAGAGGCCAGTCTGTCGCATGCATGTTTCTCCTGCAGTTCCTCCCAACTAGACAATTTAATTACAGACTAGGCTTTACATACTGCCCTGTGCTAAACAATCAGGAAATGCAACTCTGCTTACTCTCTAATTAAGCCAACCCAGAGTTGGGGGAAATGCCATTCTAAATTTTAGGATTTCCTTGTTCCTCAGTTCTGAGATGGGAGTTGAGGAACTAGGAGGTGAGGCAGAGTTCAGTCTTTCTCTGGAACAGTCCTTCTATATCCAGTTAGAAGCTGGACCCTTGAGTTGAGGGAGTATGTGGAATGGCACCTTCTCTGCTGGCCTGGAGCCATCATGACTATTAGTGATCATCTCTCTTTTGACTGTGGTAGAACCTCGAGGGTGTAGGGAGCTGGACCAGTGTGAGTCAGGAACTGCTAGCATCTCAGGCCCATTTACACACTGTAATCTCTTATCTGGGAACTAGTCTTCAAAAGTAGTGTGGCACTCTGGTGGAGACCTGGTTCTCTACAACTGTCCTCCTCAGCCAGGGACTGAGAGCATCAATGATGGATGGTATTCTGCCCATGGAAGGGAAAAGAAGAGCCTGCAAACTAATCAGTTTGAGTGTGCCCTAAAGGCTGGTGACAACCTCCCCCCCCCCCCCGCATCCAGAGAGGAGACCATCCTGTTGGACTCGCAAGAGCCTAGACTGCTAGGAACACCCTGAATGGGTCTAGGAACCCCACAAAGACAGCACACTATGAAGAGGTACACTATTTGTGGTCCCCTGGGGTCCTTGCAAATAATCCAAGGACGAAGATCTGGGGCATCTGAACCTTTCCATGTATTTTTCCTCAGTCCTGAGAAGCAAAATATGGTATCCAGCTCATAGAACGTAGGGCGCAGAACTTGGCCTGACAGAACGAAGTACAGCAAGCCAAGTAAGCTCTTATACAGACCCAGAGGCAATAGAGGTGATGGGAAAGAGGGCGAAGCCCCACCCCCATGAGGTCACCCACTCAGGCTTCCACATCTGGTCTTGAATATCTTCCTCCTCCCCCTCTCCTCCCACCTCCTTGGCCAGAGTTGCTGGGCAACAGCAACCAAGAGAAACAAATTCCCTTTCTTCACTCTTCTTCCTCTGTCCACCCTGGAAAGACTGGGATTCCCCATGTTCTTCTCCAAGCCATGAAGTCTCTGGCCACACAGTCACAATGGGTGACTTCATCCACCCCCATAGCGCCCTCCCAACCCCCACCAACCTTCAAGCAGACGGAGGAGTGCTAGGCTCTAAGCTTTCTCAAGCTTACCTTTAACCCTGCTGCCCCCCACATATCTGTAGAAGGCTCTCAGCACCACAGCTGTGAACCTTTTGTAGTCCTGTCCTCCGGTACTCTGATAGTTCAGTAATCCCACAACAAGCTCCCACCCTTCAGTCTTGTCTCTCAAGAGTATGAACAACGGCCGGGCGGTGGTGGCGCACGCCTTTAATCCCAGCACTTGGGAGGCAGAGGCAGGCGGATCTTTGTGAGTTCGAGGCCAGCCTGGTCTACAAAGTGAGTCCAGGACAGCCAGAGATATTCAGAGAAACCCTGTCTCGAAAAACCAAAAAAAAAAAAAAGAGTATGAACAACGAACCCCACCTGCTAAAACTCTCTAGGAGTGTTCTCGGTTCCCCAGCCCTGGTGTGTCCCCTTAGGCGGATGGTTAACACAACATCATGGCCCACAGAGGATATCTGGTCTAGCTTGTCATTAGGGTCAGAAGGGTGCTAGTGGCATACAGTGCATAAAGTCAAGGGTGCTAGCAAATACTCCACAGTATTCAGGGCATCCAAAACAGAGAATAGCTTGAAATAGAATGCCAACTGTACCAAAGCTGAAAACCTCTATCTGATGCCAGTGCCAACCGTCTCAGCTCACTGCCAGCTTCTTTTTCTCCTCTTCCAGCCTCTGCTTTAACAACCTACCATCCACTTAGAAACCAGAACAATCATGGACCCCATCACTGTGTTCTCTTCTCCTGATCCTGAAAAGCAAAGCCAATGGCTGAGAATGTTCTCACCTGCTAATCCTGTGCTCTCTCCCCTCCCCTTTTCTGGAAAGCTATATGGTTTGAAAGGATTTGAAGTTTGTTTTTAATACTGTATGCTTGATATATTCAACCTACTGATGTTGATTTATCTTAAGCCTTCTTTAAAGATGTGTGTGTGCGTGTGTGTGTGCGCGTGCGTGCGTGCGTGCGTGCACCTACGCCATACAACGCACATCCAAAGGACAGAAGACAACTTTATGTAGTCAGTTCTTCCCCACTTTTATATCCATTCAGCAGACTGATTTCCGGTCATCAGGTTTGTAGGTAAGAATCTTTACCCACTGAGCCATGTTACTTGTTGTCTTAGTTAGGGTTTCAGGGCTGTGAAGAGACGTCATGACCATGGCAACTCTTATAAGGAAAATATTTAATTGGGGCTGGCTTACAGTTTCAGAGGTTTAGTCCATTATCATCATAGTGGGGAGCATGGCAGCGTGCATGTGCTAGAGGAGCCAAGAGTTCTACATCTGGTTTTTTTTTTTTTTTTTTTTGGTTTTTCGAGACAGGGTTTCTCTGTGTAGCCCTGGCTGTCCTGGACTCAATTTGTAGACCAGGCTGGCCTCGAACTCGCAAAGATCCGCCTGCCTCTGCCTCCCAAGTGCTGGGATTAAAGGCATGCGCCACCACTGCCCGGCTGAGTTCTACATCTGGATGGAGGCAGCAGGAGACTGGATTCCACACTAGGTGGAGCTTGAGCATAGGAGACTCCCAAAGCCCACCCCACAATGACACAGGACAGGAGAAGACAGAAAGACTTCCTCCAACAAGATCCAACCTACCATTGCCACTACCCACGAACCGAGCACTCAAACACAATTCTATGGGGTCCATACCTACTCAAGCCACCACACTAGCCTACCTTAATTCCTAATAAAGTAAAATAACATTTTCTATCAATGTTTTTTATATTACTTTTTTGACTCTTGGAGCACACACCAACCCTCCTTGGTCAATGTTTCTGGAACATTCTGGAGACACTGCACACTCACTGTTCTTTATTGCCCTACCACTCTTAGGGCTATGATGGCTACCTGGTCAACTTCCTGTGTTCCAACAATGCCAGGGACGGAGAGACCCTGGGAGATGGGAAGAATGTCCCTAATACACACAACCAGTAGGAGCTAGAAGCCTACAGATATGATCTCACGACCGTCTAGCCACACATCTGGGAGGGTGAATTTATATGTCAACCAGACTGGGCCAAGGGATACCCAAACGGCTGTAAAGTATGACTTCTAGGTGTGTCTACAAGAATGCCTGTGGAAGAGGTGGCATGTGAGTTACCACACTGTACAAAAGAGCTCACCTTCATCAAAAACAGATGAACACTTCCCAAGCCAATGGGCAGAAGGCAGAGCATGAAGGTAGAAAGATGGTGAACTTGCTCTCTCAACTAGGACATCCTTCTTCTGCCCTCACACATCAGCACATCCAGCTGTGAGGCAAGCTCAGAATTTCTCCTGCATAGTCACATGGCCCAGTGTTCAGAATAATCTCTGCCTGAGTCTGGCATCTCTGAGGTTGCCTAAGACAAACTCTCTCTATTTCCCCAGTGGGAAGACACTTCCTTTTCCCACTCAGATAATCCGATATATACTGCCCTCTGGCCCGGAACTTTCCCCCTGAAAATCACAGCCACATTTTGAGTTCTTATGGCGATGCTGGCAAACTGTCACAGCAGCCTAATGAGCACAGATAACCCTTATCAGAAAATAAGCACATATGATAACCCTTGTCAAGGCACCCTAGGAAGTGGACTAGGGTAACCACCATGTGCAAATGGGCAGAATCAAGATAGCCTGAGGCTGCCGTAACCAAACCCTACAGTCTAAGAAGTTTAACAAATAGAAATGTATGGTCCCACAGCCTTTCTAAGGGTACTGAGACAGAACCTGCCCCAGGCCTAGCTCTGGTGATGTGTGTGGCAAGCTTTGGCAATCCTCACCTGGTAGGCATGGCATCTCAACTTCTGTCTTCATTTTCACCTGACATCTGTACCTATGTCCGTGACCTTTTTACACCAATCGGTGGACAATGGATGACCTCACTCTAACGAATCACATCTGAAAATCCCGCTCCAAAGTATCACATCCACAGTACTAACATCTAATCAACCCAGCAAGTCGGTGGTGTGACCGTGGGGTCGGGCCGAGTTACTATGAAGCCTGCAGTCCTGGAAAAGTTAGAACCCGGCCTGAAGCCTCGAGAAGCTGCACGAAGAGAGCCAGGCACGATGGCTGCCAAGGCCTCAGGAAGGAGAAGCTCCCTGCAGTGTTCTGGGTTCTGTGTCATCTGCTATCCCCAACCCCAGCATGTGACAGCTTTCAACTTTCCCTACCAAAATCATGTCCAACACTGTAAACTTCTGCCTCGGTGTACCTTCTATGAGCCCCGTAATGCCTCAAAAACAAAGGAAGTGCAGCCACATTCAGTGCCATCACCCCCTAAATCAGTGTGACAAATGCCACCCTGACACTTCACATGTAAAGTCTTGGAAAGACCCAAGAAGACTCGATGCCATTGCTGAAGTAGAGACAAAAGCAGAACTAAGACAAAAGTAAGAAGCTCAAGGCTCTCCTCGGCCCTCAGCAGCTCTCTCCCCCTACAATGGGGCTTTTAAAGGACTGAAGAACCACCACTTGTCCTTCCTAGAGCTATCTGGGGCCAGTCTTCAAGACACTCCATGCCACCCCACAGAGGGACACATCTCAGCAGCCAGGGCTCCCCAATGCTCAGCTCCAGTGATGGTGGGGACAGTATAGCCTGGGAAAGTCACTAACCAAGTAGACTTCCCCTAAAATAAAACCAGGATATGTCCTTTTCTGTTTTCTTTCTTAAATCCTAACCAATGGTCTTGATATCAAATTTCATGGCATGTGGAAGAAGGAAGGGAAGCACTTCACATATCTGAACACATGTAACAAGTTTCAGAGCGGCTTGCTTTCAAGGTGTGTCTGCTACCGAAGGAACCCTTCTTCAGTCTAATCCAGTGAGGCAGACAGGAGCAGATAGAGCAGCCACACTTTGTAGCTCAGTGATGTAAAGCTCACTCGTATGTGGGCGTCACTTCCTCCCTCAGGCTAGACTGGCCAAACAAGAATTACTAACCCATTTTCCAGCCAGAGACTCAAAGCACGGAGGTTCAGTGACTTCCCCAGACACACAATGAAGTCAAGGCTAGGAAGAGAGGATCCGGAGGGATTATGGTCAACCCTGGAACTGCTGGTCCTCCCAGGAAGTAGCATCATGGAAAGGAACCATGGGAAAGGCAAGTCCTCTGGAGAGAGTGCTCTGGGAGCCCACCCTCACAAGGGACCTCGCCAGCCTGATCTTCAGCAGACAGACTGGTCAAGGCAGACATTACTGCTCAGGTGTGCTCCTTGGCTGGTCCTCACTAACCCAGCAATGGCTGCAGCCTCTTTTCCTGGCTCGCGCTTCACCTACCTTCTCCCTCCTATTGTACACAGCCTAGCCACTCATACTTGCCCAGTGTCTTGTCTTTTCTGTTTCATGTGTGAGCCTCTGTTTACCTCTGTGACAGCAGTCTTTCTAAACCCCCGGGCACACCCTGGATTCCCCTGGGATCTGGCAGCACTGGCATCATCGCGGACTTTGTCATTTATTTACATTTGGAAGGAAACAGTCTCCACGTGTTTGCTTGTAGGGGTGATGAACTCGGGGAGGGGGGGCAGTCTCTGAGTCCTGTGGATTTTCCTTGAGCTTTCTGCCTGGGCATCACTGACAGATTTGCATACGAAGGAGTGTCACTGGGGACCTGTCAAAATATTTTTCGACAGGCTAAAGACACATTTTACAACAGGATTCGCAGTTAGCAGAGGGTGGCTGGCAATATGTCTCTGCAATCTGCCCACCACGCAGAGGCGGCTCTTTGTTTGCATCAGGCTGTGGCTCGCTGTCACTGGGCGTTCATACATTATGCAGACCGCAAACAGTGGGGCCAGCACACAGACCTCATTCAAATAATTAGGAGGAGGCTGCAGGGCTGAGCGTTGCCATGGCACCGCAAGGAACGATGGTCGCACTCTGAGAAGGACGATGGCAATGAGAGCAGCAGCAGAGGACGGCAGTAAATGAGCAGTTACCTTCCCTGAGACCTGCGGCAGAAATCACCCCCTACTCCCCAAACCAGCCCCCTAGTTCTGTATCAAACATGATTTACAGACAGCATGGACTTGCCAGATCGTGCTGTGGGAAGATGTTTACACAATAAGGCTAGCAAGCGCTATCTTGAACATCTTCTCAGATGATGTAGAGAGAAATGTTGGGGAGGAATCCCATCAGAAAAAAGAAAACAGAGGGAAAAAAAAACCACCAGGGATGTGTGATAAGCCTCCGGGCTTCTAAAAAAATAACTTTTCCTTCAATACATGTTTTATTTGGCACAGAAATATTTTCCATAGAACTGTATTTTGAAGTTTCAAGCTCATGGGCATTATCATACGGCTGGAAAAATAAAAGCAAAAAGGTCACTCCTAAAATGATGTGGTTGCTATCTTGCTTCAATACAGCATAAAACTCTCTTGAGTAACGGTCATTTCTTACCTTCCATGAAGTCAACCTGGGTCAGACAATCAATCATTTCCTACTCTGAAAAGCCCCTAAATGGTCCCCACATAAACCCTTGTAGGTTCCCAAGCTGGTCACTTGGGCCTCAGGCACTGGGACTCCAAGATGGATACTTTGTTCTCTAGCAGGCCACTTGCTCCTCATACTCTGATCAAGAGCATCCTAACTGTCCACCATCATCCTTATCCCCCACACCTCACCATGCTGTGTCTAACTTAAGACACACTCCATTTTCTTGGGTCACCCAAAGACCCACCCACCTGGTCCTGCCCATCATCCCTCCAAGATCCCACCCTACTCTTTCCTCCCTGGACAGCACACCCACTTGCTCTTCTGCAAGCTCTTCCATCCAGCTTCCCTTTTGCCAAACCATTCCGGAGATGTGACCAAGATCCTTCTTTCTGACTCACATTTGTGTCTGGACTCCCTTTCCACACCTGAGGATGCTTCTGGCACTCTTTGCTGAGGACGCCAGGCACAGGGACATAACAGTGACTAGGTGTGGCACCCTGCTCCAACAGAAGCGCCCTGTTCTTCACGGGAAGAGCCACAGACATGGGCAGTAGTAGTTCTCGACATGGTGGCTGACCCATATATGCTAGACACTGGATCTGTTTTCTCCCTACTCACTGACCAAATAAAACACTGTGGGGTCTTTGCTCCTTTCTCCTTCAACTGGACCTGCACCTGCCTTGCTTAGTGAGTGAGCAGATGCCCAGGAGTCTCTTCTTTACATCAGCTATGGACACTAACCCCTCCATTGTCTCCATCCTTCTTCCCACGCCACTTCCTTTCCTGGTCATTCTCTCCCACCCTCCAGTGAAGAAGATTCCAGGACATAGTTTTCTCATTCTGACCTGGCCCACATCTTCCGTTGGCCAAAACTCAAAAATAACAGTCAAATCACTGAGAAAAATTATCAAGTATGACTATTTCCGGTTTCAACAATAAATGAGTCCTAAAACCAAATCATCTCAAATGGGAAAGTACACAGTAGATTGAATTGAGTGTGTGTGTGTACGCACATGTACACAAGTACACACACCAAGCCATCAGTTGGACTACAGATGGGAGAAGTTGATGTCTGGTCACCAGGTCAGCTGGAATACACCTAGGAGTGTGTCCACACTTCTGTTTTCCTCCCCTTAGTAGTTAGCAGTGGTTGGCTCCCTCCTTCCCCCCCTCCCCCTCCCCTCTCCCTAGGGAAAGCTTACAGACATGTGGCGTGGCCTAACACGGTTGTGAGGCAGTGTAGAGAGGAATGCTTTGAAACATAAACAAAGAACACACCTCATTAAATATGACCTTCTGATATAGTATGGAAATTGAGTGGTCTGAAAATACTTAAAAACACCATAATGCTAAAAAGAGAAAATATGATTGGATGGCTAACAACAGGATGGCTGAAGGCAGAGATACACCATCCACTCAGAAAACATGTAAAGTCAAGGCGTTCAAGGTTCCAAAGGGAAGTCATACACAGAAGCTTCATCCCACACCGCGCATTCTCAGTCCGGCCTGGTTCCATTAGCAGTTAGCAGCTGGCCCTGGGAGGACCTAGCAACAGGGACAGGCAAGGTAGTGAAGCGCACGTCCTTGGACTAGCGGAGCCGCCTCCCGTGTCATCCTGAAACCCTGAGGCAGCAGAGCCGGCAGCCACTCAATGTAGAAAAAGCAGTCTAACAACCCGCCATTTCCCAATTAACTAATTTTCCATCCCCAAAACGTTTTGCTAATGTTTGCACAGCAAAGCAGAACGACTCTCCATGTGCAAGCTGACGCTGGGAGATGCCTTTGTTGTTCTCAACAAGCTCCATCAACAGGCAGGGCGGTCAGCCTGCAGGAAGGGACCAAAGCCCCAGGGCAGCATGCCCATTCTGATGTTCAGAACTGTTTCTGCAGCTGTGCCGACAGTTCCGAGGGAGAGGAGAGTCACATTTGTTCAAAAATATCATAACCATAGCTCCGGAGAACATGAGGCAACTGACAGGAAAAGGAGCTGCCAGTGTGCCCTCCCGAAAGGATGTCCAGCTGCTTTCTAACATCTTCCAAATAACCAAGTTCAGCAGTGGCCACTGTTGACTGTACCTTACTCCTATGTCCCTCTGATGTGAATGAAGAGAGATGGAAGCAGAGGTCAGAGGCCACAATGACCTTGTGCTCTACCCCACCTGACCATCAGCAGAGATGAAACCATCATAGGTGCCTCCTACAGTGACCACCAGGGCATCAGTGCAGAGAAGAGCAGACTGTCACTCCAGGGACCCTTGCTGCAGAGCAGAGCTGGGGGACAGGCCAGTGCTTGGACCCAACACACATAGCAGGGCTCAACCAGCTGATCAGAAGATCCAACTGTCCATGGTTGGAGTGGATTTAGTGAGCCCAATGACGGAGACACACTGTCCTCTTCAGTGGCTGCTTTGGAGTCAACAGGCTTTTCTGCAGAATAAGCACTATGCGAGGAGGCACCTGTTGAGAGGCTAGGAGGCCTCTAAAGGACCACGGGCTGGCCAGATTTAGAGATATTCAAGCCTAAGCCACCATGAATGCCCACACAATCAGTGAGAGAACCAAGGATCTGGCAGACACCCACTACCTCTAGGAAATACAACATGATAGGTTCTGGTTCCAGCTCAACACTCAGGAAGAGGGAAGAGAACATCAGCTTTCAGCCAAGCTGCTTCAAGAAAAACCAATGTGCAACATCTTTGGATGACTTCCTGTGTGTCACGCAACGCAGAACAGCTCGGAGAGTGTCAACTCAGCATCTAAATAAAAGCTAAGCAGGGCTCTACACTAGACGGTGAGTGGCAAGCTTATTGTCAGCTAGAGAGGCGTGTCTTTAATTGTGCTCTGTTACCTGAAAGAAAAGACCGATAGGAAGTGTCCGCTGAAGGACAGGTAAGATGGCTCACGGGGTAAAGGTACTTGTCACCAAGTCTAATGACCCAAAACAGAAAACTGAATTCTGCAAGGTGTCCTCTGACCTCCACAAACACATATATACACACACACATATATATGCTTCATATATAAAAATATGTCATATATATGTACATATACATGTACGTGTGTGCATTATACATGTACATATGTGTGTACATGGTACATATGAGGAAGAAGAGACAGTGAAGACAAAGAAAAGGAAGAGAAGAAGAAAAGCAATCCAGACCAGCAGCTAACCCTCCTAGGGGCTGCTTCCCGCCATGCTCGCTCCCTCAAGTTCACGGCAAGCACTTGGAAGTGATGGTCACAGCTTTTCTGTGTTCTGAGCCATGAGTTATAAACCAAGGACAGAGAGCAGCACCCAACTCCCAACACACTAACAAATACATACAAGATACAGGGCATGACTCATCTTTCCAGAGGAGAGACCAGAGGCGTCCCACTGGCATACAGAGGTGTCCCACTGGCATACAGAGGTGCCTCCAAATTTACAGTGGTCAGAGGTGAGCAGGGTCACCAGAGCCTAAGGCCACAAGAGCTGGAGCAGAGACACGGGGGAGAGGGGAAGGGGTAACAACACTGGGGAATTGTGTGGGTGCAGTTACAGAAAAATCACCCTGCAGAGTCCGGGGGTACTGGGCACCCGATTGATGCTGATCATCGCAGCCAACAGTGCGGTTTGTTTCCCCAGCTCGGCACGGCTGAGATAGCCTTCTCGGCCACTGGGGAGAAGTTCTATTCACATCACTACCTTATTAAAGCTGATGGAGAAACAGACACAGAGACATCAAGGCCACTCAGCACTTCTGGTAACAGAGTCCAACACACATATGGACCCCTGTAGTCAGCTCTCTAATGGAGTGAGGCACATGACAACCCATCCCCAACAACACTGAAGAGCCAAAAGCTTGGGAATCATTTAACCTGACAGGAAAAAACCCAAGCAAAGTCAAGGTCACCCCCAAGGAACACTAGTGAGGCACCCACTACTGGGTGATCCTTGGTCTAGGTGCTAGGAGCATGTGACAAGTGGCCCCCATAGGTCCTTCACCCCATTGGGCAGGATGAGAGGGACAACCGGAGGAGCCTGGGTGGTTAGTGCTAGGGAGAAACAGAAAGTGGGAAAGGGAGAGGGGCCGTGGCAGACAGAGTCACTGGGCTTCAGGGGGCCACAATAATGCCGCTGGAGTGAAAGCTGTAATGAGGATCTAGTCATGAGGGGACCTGGGAGGTGGTGCAGGAGCAGGAGCACACCTGGGCCCACAGAAACAAGACCAGGGGAGGATGGCGACTGGGGCTTCTGGAGCAGGGCTCCACATGGTACCCTGCAGTTTAATGGGAGGTTGACTTGGGTTGGAGGTACGCCCTGGCTGCCGCTGGAGCAGACCATCATGGGGAGAAGATGCATTTGAAAGAATACTACAAAGGTGACGTACCCAGCCAGAGTACAGGGCAGAGGCAGACATAAAGACACCACACTGGGTACATCTGGTTATGACCCATGCACAATTTCCTGTGTGCTCTAAATCACCTCTAGAGACTCTGAGTGCCTCACACAATGTAAATACTGGGGAAAGTGTCACTACATCACACTGCTTAGGGCAGAACCACACAGAAGATGATGTGCATGTGTTGATCGAAAATGCAGGGTGGGGGGGGAGTTCAACGTGAGGCTGAAAATCCATGGTTAGAAGCAGCAAACAGGGTGTCTGTCACACCCAGCAAACAGATTCCTAGAACAGACAGGGGGTGACAAAACTCCAGCACAGTGGTGACAGAAAGGTCCTGAGGCTAAGGACAAGAGCTACCAAGGCCCAGAAAGGCAGTTCCACTCCAGGAGACACAAGCCACCATGGAGAGCCAAGGACTACCAAGGGCCAGCTGACTCAGAGCACACACATGCTCAGGAAACCTCAGGCATCCTACCCAGTCCTCAGGGAATGCGGAAAAGCCATTGCTGCAACCTAGAGAGAATGGCCTGTGTGTCTAAGCTCTGACCCAGAGTGGACAACTGAGCCTCGTGACAATATGAAGTGTCCCAGGGACAGCAGAGCTACTGTGGCACTGGGAAAGACATGCTGCCACCAAACATATAGACAGATCATAAGGACTGCAGGAGCAAAAGGCCCCTGAGAGCTGATCACCTAACTCCCTGATGCTCAGAGTTATCAAAGCAACCACAGGAGAACAATTTCAACTGACTCTTAAAACTACTACCAGGGCTGGAGAGATGGATCAGTGGCTTAGAGCACTCACTGCTCTTCCAAAAGTCCTAAGTTCAATTCCCAGTGCCTACATGACAGTGCACAACTGTCTGCTGCTGTCTTCCAGTGTGCAGATGTATATGCAGACAAAGTATACATATACATAAAATAAATTAATTTTTAAAAACTATTATCTGTGTATACACACACACACATACACACACGTGCGTGCACAGTCATACACATTAATCTATTTTAAGAATCAGATTTCCTATATCATAATTAAACCTTTAAAAAAAGGGAAAGGAAATTGCAACTCCATCGTTGAGTCACTTCAGTTGCCAAAAACAAAAGCCAGTATTTCTCTCCTCTCCGCAAACTCATGAGATGTGAGCCCTGCCCGGTCTCCGGAGAGCAGCTGAGACTCCAACTTAACTATTCAGTCAAACTCTAGAAAATTAAGGATTCCCATTTGTTCTCTTCTGAGCACCTCATAGGGGACACTCCTCATCCCCATCTGCCCTATGATGACACAATGAGAGGATGGCTTCCCAGAGCCTTCATTAAGCTATGTGAACTTCACAATTTCCCTCAGGATTCCTTCCTGACTATTCATTTTTCCCACATCTGTTTGGGGCAAAAACATTTATCAACAGTCTAAATCAGCCAGGAGTAGTGCTGCATGCCTGTAACCCACCCCTCCCCAAAAAAGTTTCAAGGCCAAATTGGTTTACCAAAAAAAAAAAAAAAGGAAAAAAAAAATAAAAAAATAAAAAAGGTCAACTAGGCGGCAAGAGATCACAGACGCTGATGCATCAACACACAGCATTCTCTCAACCGTCACACAGAGATCCTATTTGAAGGCTGGACTAAGTTGGGATGAGGTTAATCCAGAAATGGAATTTCCAGGTAGAAAGTTACAAGCATTTCTAAGGTTTTTTTTTAATAGTTTGATATATTCTTCTCTGCACAGTTATCCCACTTTTCTCTCCATACACCAATACAGAAAGAAAACATTTCTGTGAACTGGTTCCAGGAACTGAGCTGGCTCAGGATCTTAAGTTTTAATACTGAACTGTCAGCCCAACATTTTAATTGTTCTCTAAAAGAGCCAAATATATTTACATCTTATTTGTCTGTGTATTTCTTCTTTCATGGATTCAGTGCCCATTTTCTTTTGTTCTGGAACTTTTCTCATTGTTTTGTAAAAACTGTTTACATATGAAAGACCATTCCTTGTTATATGCTGTAAATACTTCATAGTTGCCCTTTAATTTTACTTAAAGTGTTTGTGAGAGTCACAAATTATTCAATCATTTGGATACTGTCAAAGCCATTTTTTGTTGTTGTTTTTAACTGCCTTTGATGCCCATCCCAAGAACAGCTGAGCACTCAGGGAAACTTGTTTAAGGAAAGGATTCTGTCTCTGGAATAGACCAAGGCATAACAAAGAAAAACAATGATCTGACCCAGTTTTGAAACAGCACAGCTCCCCAGAGGCAGACTACATAGCTGTCCCATGAAGTAGCAAGCAGAAGACAGCTGACCCCCTGCCTGAACTTTCTCTTGACATAAAAAAAAAAAAAAATGGTCAACAATAGCCAGGCAATGAGAACACCACCAAACACACACTGGATTCACACCAGCAGACAGATGTGGGCATGTGCAACAGACTCTCTGCCAGACGCTTCAGAGGACGCAGCTTTGGAAAACACCTTTCTGGGTGTGTGGAAAGATGTGGTCATCTACCCTAGCCATCAGCGCAGATCATCCCAACAGGAACAGTACTGGCATGCTCCTTACCAGACACGGACCAGGTAGATTAGTCAGGGATGGAGGCTGGGCACTGTGCCCTGGGAGGCCAGGGTCTCCCACTCTCAGCCTGTGACCTCAAATGACTCAACCACAGTTGTGGAGACCAGTGGAAGTGACCAATCCTAACTCTGCAAGCCCTTCTGGTCATCAGAGAGGAAGGAGGCATGGCTGTTATCATGTACCTTTCATTAGTAGCAGAGAAACACAGAAGAACCACTCCTCGAAGTATTCTTCACTCAGCATGTGACCTGGGCAGAGGGGACCCAGACTAGGCTATCTGGAAGCTGGATTTGGGATTACTGAAGCCACGTGAACATAGTCTGTGCTGGAATATCACTCACGGACACATAGATACAGGCACACAAACAGACACACACACACATACACATACACACGTGCACACACAAACAAAAACACAGACACACATACACAAGTGCACACACAGACAAACATGTACACACAAAAATACAGGAACATACAGATATACAGACACACAGAGAGAGACAGACAGACAGGCAGACACACACTGCACAGCTTTGAGCTCTATTGCAGGAATCCTCCAAATTTAAAGGCTGATAACCAGTGAAGCACACTTACCTCCCTGCACCACCCCACCCCACACCCTGAGGTATAATAGACAATCCTCTTCCCTGGCATTGTGAGAGCTATGTTCCCCAATTCCTAAGCTGGTCTGCACTGAGGTGGGGGTCAATCCGATCCTGCAGAGACCTTCTGGTGCTGCAGGAGCAAACCAAAATGAAAAGAGACACGAAACGCTGCAGGGATGTACCACTGAGGTAGGCTAAACATTAAATCGATGCCCCTTCACACTTTCTGTCCTCTCTGAGCTACCGTAGCCCTCTTTTTGTTCCTCAAATACACCCCTCCCCACCAAAGGACCTTGGCACTGTCCTCTGCAGTGGCCCATGCTTCCTCCCACTGACGCCTGAGCAAGCAGCAGCTGACTAGACAATGTCCACCTTTCAGCAAGGCCCGAAAGGACCCTGGGACACACTGCTCACTTTATGGCCGCTAGGGTGATCCTGGACAATATCTATGCTCCAAGGGCCGCCATGTCGAAGATCTCCCTTACTGTTGCTCAGCAGCACCCAGAGGCTTCCCTGCACACTAGGTGCACATGTGAGGAATAGATGAGAAGAACTAAGGGGTGTCCATAATTATCTGACACAGAAGCACACCCCAAAGCGCCACCGCATTCCTGGTTAACAACAGACTCTGCTACCCAGGTGTCATCACGGCACTGCTGGCCTGCTCCCCGCAGCAGATGGGCAAGACCCCCTGCAGGGGCCCAGCACTGCTGTATGCTAATTCACTGTTAATTGCGAAGGACCAGGATCCTATAGGGAGGGCTGCACCAATTAGGACACTCACAGAGGAATATGTGAGTAATTACCAGCTTATTCCAGGCCTCCCTTTAATCTATCAGTCCACACCTGGAGAAAGCAGTGGTGATGGACGTCTATGTAGTGATGCATGTTTCTCTTTTCACTCTCTCCTGCCAATTTTCAGCCTTGTTTAGGTAGAGCAGGAAGGGACAGGGTGTCTAGGGGAAAGAATGTCTGAGTATTTAGCTGAGCATTTTCCCCTGGCTTGCAACCACTTAAGAGGAAGAGGGTGCCCTGTCCCTTTCTGCACACACTGACTGGACTTGTTAAAAAGCTGGGAGGTCTTGCGGGTAGATGTGGGTCAGAGTAGGGGTTGGGGGGGGGCTCCACATCTGGGCATTACTGGTGCACAAGTATAGGTCATACTTTAGAACCCACTTATGAAAATAGGCTGCCAGATCAGAAGGCTCTAAAATCTCGAGGGCTGTCTGTCTTGAAATGCTCAGGAAGATGCTGGAGAGATGCTCAGTTAAGAGCACTGGTGTTCTTCCAGAGGACTGGGGTTCATTTCCCAGCTCCCACACAGCAGCTCACACACAACCTTCTGTAACTCCCGCTCCAGATGATCTGAAGCCCTCTTCTGGCCTCCTCCAGCACCTGCCATCCATGCTGTACACAGATATACATACAGGCGAAACACCCATACACACAAAACAAAAATAAATACATCTTTTTTTTAAGTGCCAAGTACATAGCTCTTTTATTACAATTTGTATTAACTGGTTACTCCCACTTTGGGAAGCCAACTCTATCAGAAGATGGGAGTCCAAGACCAGATGTAGAAGGTCAAAGGTTACAGATACACATGTGTCACAGAGGAGACACTGGGATTCTGAGCTACTGGGCTGTGTATGAGAGGAACTCCATGCCAACGTGGGGGGTAACTGATACTCAGATCCAGGCACTCCTGGCCACAGATGCATGGGTTGGATACTATCCCCTTGAATCCCAATCCTTCTTACCCAGGCTCCGCACCTCTGCAGGTGCTAAAAGACAAAGAGAAGTCACCTCCCAGCGTGGCACACATCCCTCAGCACCTGAGCACCATCGCCACCTGCTATTAAGTGTGTTATTTGTCAGTCTGAATAAGCACAAAGGCAAAGAGCAATTCATAGATCATCGGAAGGGCCCAGGCATGCCAGGCACTGCCTCTGAGAGCTCATTACCAGCCAGCGTGAATTATTCACCAGCCCTGCCCACTGCACACACGCATTACATGCTGTGAAGGAGCACCTGGGCCTGCTACCCAGAGGGTTAGCTGAGCCACCAACCAGAGGCTCCACCTTGCCACCCCAAGAGAGGGTCAGTCAGTCAATTGAGGAGACCCATAGGGCTGAGAAGATCTAAGGCTCACGTGGAGGGTCTTCCTCACAGCACAAGAACATGCCCAATGAGCCCACTGCCACTCCTCGCTGTGAGAAGGCACCCACTAGGAAAAAAAAGCAATTTAGGAAACAAAAATCTTGAAATTGCACTTGGGTGATAATTAGGAACGCAAGCCTGTCTGATCATTCTCCAGTGACACAGTAAGGTGCAAACCAGAATGACTTTTACATAATTACTAACATCAATACTGAGGGACGGCTGCAGCCTATCCCGTAGCCTGTGTTCTGACTAGCAGCATGGGATGTGTAGCTGATCCTGAAAAGTTGTGTCCCAAACAGGGTGGCAGCTACATTCTGTCACAGAATACCAGCCAGACATTCTCAAACTGGAGCAGCCAGGGAGATTTCTTTGCATCCTATGTAAACATATTTATGTAAACATGCCATAAAGGTATAAAAACTGAGGTCTTATGTGTAACTCATGAATATTTCTCAAAGAAATGCAGGAATTCACCCCAAATCTAAATGCCAGCTGAAGCTAAAGTTTGTAACAGAGACAGCTGTTCTTCATACCTGGCTTGGCCTCCTGCTTGCCAGGGTAGCAGCCTTGGCCTCCTTGTTGAGAGAAGATACAGAGGGAGTCACTAATTACACCTGTGTGTAGCTCAGCCAGGCCCAGCAAGAATCTAAGTCGCAGGCACCACAAATCCCAGCCTGAAGGGTAGCAGAAGCACCTTCCCAGGTAACAGAGTGCACGTGCAGCCGCAGGCACACCACTCCTGAGAGTGACCACTCATATAACAATGCTTAAGATGTCGTGACCCGGAAATACTGCCCACGCCCCACCTTAGTTTCTCCACTCTCCCTGGCTTCACAGGCTTGCAGTCTGAGAGAGTAAATTTCTTGTCTCCGGGGTGTTATGTGGGTCACATGGGTACCAGCCCAGGAGCACCAGCCTGGGAAGGTGTCTGGGAAGACAGTGAGGTGTTGGGAGCTGGGTGTGGAACACAGCAAGTGGCAAAATGACAAGTGGGGCTGAGGTCAAAGAGCAGAGTCCTCACCCAGGAGCTGTGGGACATCAAGGCTACATGCCTAGAGGAAACCTAATATTCAGGGA
Organism: Lophiomys imhausi; assembly: GCA_907164525.1. Taxonomy (NCBI): domain Eukaryota; kingdom Metazoa; phylum Chordata; class Mammalia; order Rodentia; family Muridae; genus Lophiomys; species Lophiomys imhausi. Next base: position 12,670,012 of record CAJQZJ010013540.1, on the reverse strand, counting down.
GGCTACAAGAGCCAGGAGATGAGGGCTCCATAGGAGTCAGCTAAAAGGATCAGAATGAGACCATGGCGAGGAAAGGCTCCACACAGGAGAGACCTGCAGTCCTACTGCATGTATCTCTTCTCTGCCTAGACTCAGCTCCAGCAAAGTGGAGAGTTCAGGGGAGTTCACTGCACTAAAAAGGAAAAAAAAAAAGTTAAGCCACTCGGAATACATGGGGGAAGGTTGCATGCTCTGGCTGTAGGGATCTATCTAAAACATGGGTTGAAACCCCAACACACAGGAGTTTAAGTGGGGTTTTTAGGAGGCTATTGGAGTTATATGAAGCCATAAAGATGCCCCCAACACACACACAACAGGATTAGTGTCTTTGTGGCAGACACCAAGGTGCTGAGTGCACTCCCTAGTTTGCTCTCCGTCTCTTGATATGTGGACCTCTCCCCCCCCTTGGAAGAGGCCTCGTCAGATCCCTGAATCCATGCTGCCTTCCCCGAACCCCACACTTCAGTAGCTGAAGCATCAATTTTTCTCATGCTGCTTGGCACACTTGCAACCATGTCCACTTATTCCTTGGGAAGGAGATGCCTGTTACTCTGAGGTGGCCCGGTGACTCAACTACCAGCTTCCACTGTCCTGACGAAACACAAAGCCAGGAGTGACACCTGCAATCCCTCTACATGGGTCCCCAGCCTTCCCTCTATTTCCTGGATGCTGTGGAGTCCTGTGGAACCTCATCAGTCTGAGCCTATGAATCTGAGCACACATGACCCATCCCAGCTGTAACGGACAGACAGCTGTTCTCTACAGCTGGCTCAGTCTCCTGCTTGCTAGGAAGTCACCCTTAGCTCTTTAAGGTTGCAAATGCTCAGAAGATTGTGTTGATGCAAACACACAACCCTCTAAGCAAGTTTCCCCTGACACAGAAAAGGAAGGTATGAGATGGGCCACTCTACCAGGCTGGGACTGAGGGACGTGTGTCCTTGGCCATTTGCTTACTTGCTCTCCAGTTACTGTGCCGTTTGAGGAGGTTGAGGGGCTGCAGCTTTGCTTGGAGGAAGTATATCACTAAGGATGGACTTGACAAGTAAAGCCCCTCCACGGTGTTTGCTCTCTGACTCTGCTTTATGTAGAAGGTAGAATGATGGACTTTGACACCACCACCCCCTGGAACAATAAGTCCAAATAAATCTTCTGTAAGTTGCTTTGGTCATAGTGTTTTACCACAGCAACATAAAGTGACCAACACAGCCATCCCCCGAGTCAAGGTGGGTTGACACGGTCAGAACCAGAGCCAGACATTCACTGCTTACTGTTGGGTCACTGAGGAGCAGTGAGCTGGCCTGCCCCCATGCCCGCCTGCTGCTGTCACTTCACTGCCTGGCCCACCCCCAGCCGGTATCAACTTCCACTCCTATAAATCTTGAATCATCTGGCACAGCCTGCCTGGCTGTTTTTCCACCTGTTGCTGGAGCTTCCTGCTACTCCCAGCTCCCCACCATTCCATCCCCGCCTTGCCCTGCCATGGGACATAATGTCACTATGCTCCCCGCCCCCTCCAAAGCTGCTGGTCACTTCACCTTCAACCTCTTCTCTCTTGAGCTCTCACCGCCCATGTGACAACCGCAACCAGCAACCAAGTGCTCAGTCCCCTCACTACTGGTCACAAACTCCCCCAGCCTAGCAGGAAAGCAAGCTGCCTACAGAGATGGAGAAACATCCTTTGAAGTGGCAACACCGCCCTACAGAGCTCAGCCCCTCCCCACTTACCTGTGGCTCTCACTCCGGATGCTGTGCGCTGCTGTTATTACCATAACTGATCATGCTGTTGCTGTTACTGTCACTGTCATGTGCAGTTTGTGGCTGAGGGAATACAGGGACACAGTAAGAAGGTAAGGTGTCAGGACAAGAACTTCGAAGCACTGCAGATATCAGCCTTCTTCATGGGAGTGTTTTTGTCTCCTCATCCAGCAGCAGACAGACTGCAAGACCTTTCGTGAGTTCATGGATCACAGAAAATTGTTCTTCTCTCCCATTAAAAGATGAGAGAGTTTAAGGATAACTGGGGTGTGGGAGGGAGAGGACCCGATTGGCAACGTGCTCACCACGTGTGCTGGTTGATTTCTGTCAGCTTGACACAAACCTTTGAAAAGTGGAATCACAACTGAGAAAATGCCTCCATGAGACTGGCAAGCCTGTGGGGCACTGTCTCAATTGATGATTGATGTGGGAAGGCCCAGCTCACTATGGGAATGCAAAGCCTGGGTCAGCTGTTCTAGAAGAAAGCGAACTGAGCAATCCATGAGAAGCCAGTAAGAAACTCTCTGGCCTCTGTACTGATTGCTGTCTTGAGTTCCTGCCTTCACTTAATGAGATGATGGACAAGCTTAAGATAAATCCTTTCCTCACAACTGTTTTTTGGTTATGGTGTTTTCTCACAGCAATAGAAACTCCAACTAAGATACACAGTGGCATGAAGAGCTGGCATGTTATTCTAACCCCAGAACTGGGGAAGTAGAAACAGGAGGATTCTTCTCAAACTGCCAGTCTACCAACTGGTGAGCTCCAGATTCATCCAGAGACCATCTCGGAAAGGAAGTCATGCATGGAGGACGCTCAACGTTAACCTCAGGCCTCTACACCCTACACACACATGTGCGGTAGTTTGAATGAGAAATGCCCCCCATAGTTTTGGGCATTTGAAGGCCTGGCCCCCAGTTAGTGGCACTGTTGGCGTGGCCTGGATGGTTGAACTGCGTCCCTGGATACAGGTTTAGAAAATATAAAACCTCCCTCTATTTCTAATTTGTTCTCTCTGCTTCTGTGAGCTCTCTGCTTCCTGTTCCTGCTGCCATGCCTGCTGATAGCTACCATGCCTCCACTCTGCCATCAAGGACTCTTTATCTCTCTGGAACCTTAAGCAAAAATAAACTCTCTCTTCCAAAAGTTGACTTGCTCGTGGCATTCTATCACAGAGATAGAAAAAAAGCACACAGCGCATATGCATCACATATATCACATACATACATACACACACACACCTTTTTGGCAGAAGCCAAGGGGGGAAAAAAAGGACATCAGAGAGTCCAGAGCCCCTGTCTGGCCCTGGCTGTACCATTTTCCTGGTCTGGGACACTGGATGACACTTGACCATGTTACTTCTCTAAGCATCATCACTTCCCAGAATCCTCTTCATCCTCCCTAAGACAGGGCTAGCCACATGACAAAGGCAAGCAAGGACCTTGGCCCAACACTAAGCAGGGAAGGTTGCTGTCTCCACCTCCATCCCAGGACTCAGGGCCCGGCCTAGGACAGCTCTCTACCTATTGAGAACTCCACCCACAGCATCTCCACTAAGTCCTTGTTGATCACAGTAACTGGCAGGTCTCTTTTTCCCCCCAGCACCAGATCACAACAGGGGGTACAAGGATGACACAGTGGAACTTTACAGAATCTAGCCATGAAACCAGCTGGCTGCAACAGCCTTCAGCATTGTCTGCCAGCCCTCTCTCCCTGGGAGCATAAGAAGGAACTAGATATATACCAGGGAGGAGCCCAAAAGGAAGAGTGAGTAACCTCCACAATCCACCAAACAGGGTGTGGGTTCCTTCACACGGGGACCCTGCCAGCCCACAGGGACAGGACATCCTGCAACACACAGGGGTCTACACTGGATGGGTATTTGTCAAGTCATGGGCACAAATGCGCCTAGATCTTCCTTCTCATTGGTATATACGACTGAGGAGAGCCAGGTAGCTTCTGTCCTAACACACGTTCAGAGTAGCCCATGTCTGTTTGCAGCAAACAACATATAACTACTTTCTCCTTTTAAAAGTCTAAAATACTAATAAGACCTCAAAGAAAACAGGAACACAGGGTCTGGGAATTGTCCTTGGGGCGGCCTTCAGCTTTCCATACACAAAGATAATCCAGGTTATTGATCTGAGCTGTCCTCCCCAGTGTGCCAGCTGATGGGTGACTCAGACGGATCAAGCTCAGCCCCTCCGGTTACATATGAAGCAGTTGACTGAAGGCCTCAGGCTCCAGGTGTTGGCCCTACACTCCAGAAGTCCTGCCTTGCTCTGGACCCCACGTGTTCACTCAGTGTGGTAGGCACACTCACGGGGACAAACAGGACTCCAGAACATGCTTCCCAGCCAGACGGCACACACACTAACACCATGCTCACCCTTTAGTGTAATGCTCATGTCTAGGGCTGTCCTTTGTGTAAGCTGGGAGAGGCCCCAGGACAAGACAGAGAGAGGGGGCTCTGCCTGTACACAAGCTGCAGGCCTGTGCTCTAGAGAAGGCAGGGTGGAGGAGGGGACAGAGTGTTGCGCTGAAGAAGGCCTGTGTTCCCAGACCCCACGGTCCTCTGTGGAATGTTCCTTGAGGTTTTTTTTTTTAATTTATTTATTTTTAAATGTTGTTATTTTTATGTGTATTGGTGTTTTGTCTGCATGTGTGTCTGTGTAAAATGTCAGATCCCCTGGAACTGGAGTTACAGACAGTTGTGAGCTGCTATGTGGGTGCTGGGATTTGAACCTGGGTCCTCCAGAGAAACATCCAGTGCTCCTAGCCGCTGAGCCATGTCTCCAGCACCATTCTTTGAGGTTTCATTAGGCCTTTAGACTCCTTTAAAGGGGAGATACTATGCACATGCTATTTCTCCCAAGTGCAGTGCTGTACGTACATCTGAGAACCTCTCTCCACCGTGCCGCCTAGCCCTTTCGCTCATGGGAAACAAGGGCAGTGGTTTCCGTCCCCTCTCCTGCCAGCCTTCTCAGCCAGGGGTGCCCAGAGGTGTGTGGCCAAGCCTTCTCAGCCAGGGGTGCCCAGAGGTGTGTGGCCAAGTCTACTTCAGGGTAAGAAGTGTTGCTTTCTGAAACTCCATGGTGCTCCTAACTACTCCTATCAGGACTGGCTTTAGGTTCCATCCTAATGCTCAAGGCTCGTTCTGATGCACAAGGTACTCTGTTAAAATGGCTCCTTCTAGACTCGAGAGCCAGATCTGCAATGCAGAGCAGTTCATGTTCTAGTGGATGAGGTCTCAGAGAGTCTGCCTGTCCAATGCAAGCAGGAACTGGTCCAGCAGCTGCCCAAACATCTGGATAGCTACAGCCAGCGTTCTGATGGGTGCCAAGTGCTGCCGAGGACAGACTGACAGCAATGGACAAATGGTCAAGGGAGCAGGGAGGGGGTAACTAGTCAACAATTATCAGACGCTCCATAGCCCTTCTCTGCAGACACAACACCACTTGTAGTCCAGAAAGCCCTTCCAAGCAGAAAGGAACACACCATAATCCCACCCGGCACCATGTCCACAACACTATAAACAACTGTGAATGACCAGACCAATCTTCTCTCCTCCAGATGGACACTTGTGTTCCAGAGTCACTGGCTGGCCAGACCTGATGAGGCTTTCCAAACAGAATCTGCACAGACTTCCCTGACTCTACTGAAAAGTATATCTGAAACCATGATGTATGGCGGCATGGGAGTTGGCTTGTCGTGACACATGTATGCAGGGCATGCACCTGTGTTTCTGGATGCTGCCTTTCTGTTCTCCATTAAGGGAGAGGATCTGAGGTACTGACCTGCTATGTACCCACACTTCACCTGGCTACAGGACCAGAGAAAAATGAATGACACAATGACGGAGATGATCCAATGCCAGATGAGGCCGTGCTGAGCCACATGGCAGCAGGCAGTAGTCCTTGGGAAGAGCACTGGAGGACTCAGCCCTTCAGGAACTGGCCGTGCATACTCAGACAGTTGCAGACCCCTGAAGCAGGACTGTCTTCCTCCAGAAAGCGGGGATGAGTCATTTGTAGGATGACTGACACAAAATGTGAGCTCTCGTCAGTGTCAGCCCTACTTAAAGCATTAAATATTACCTCCTCCGGGGGACTGGAGAGATGGCTCAGTGGTTAAGAGCACTTGCTGTTCTTGCAGAGGACCCAGGTTCAGTTCCCAGCACCCACTTCAGGTAGCTCACTACCTCCTGTAACTCCAGGTCCAGGGAATCTGATATTGTTTTCTGGTCTCTATACACACGTGGTGCACATATACGCTCAGGCACACACTTTTACATATATAACAATTTGATCACCTGCACAAAATATGAATATGATACTAAAGAAATGGTACCAGGAGTGAAGCAACAGGCATATTCCTTTCCTGACCCCACCAGGGAAGGAAGGATAATTTTTAGTTAAAATGTTTTTTTAAAATTCTATTCCTAATGCCACCTTCTGGAAACTGCCTTCATTCCAAGTACAATGATTATATTTATCTTAGGGGAAAAAAACAAAATGAAGAAACAAACAAATTGCACAACTAGAGAGTATCTGACAAGATGCAGCTGCTGTGGACATTTTTCCATTTACATTCTTAGATTAGGGAATCTATTAATAGCAAGCTTTCCCAAAACAACAGTGAGCCAGCACTGGGATGAGAATTTTGAGAGGCCCTCACACTATGGCCAGCATATCAGTCCACTAGGTGCTCATACACACTGGCATGGTGTGTCAGCTAATGCATGTCTTCCTTGGGGTGACACTGTCCCAGCTGAGTGTTCAGACTGGAGAGACTCCAGAGCCACAACAGGGGCAAGCCAGTTTTCACAGGCAGAAAAAGAAAAGACTATGTAGAGAGGCAGTCTGTGTCAAAAGGAGAAGCTAACACCACTGCTTTGAGTGGACAGGGCAGGCAGGGAAGCACTAAGGTCTGGCTGGGAAGGGAAAAGACAAAGGACACCCCATGCATGTGTGTCCTATGAGTGGGAGGACTTGACTGTTCCCAATGTGAAGAAATGAGAGCCAGGAGGTGAGTGGACACTCAGGGCAGGGCATACAGGAAGAACAGAGGCCCTGGGGTGTGGGAGAAGCCACGAGTATAGCTGGAGCTGGGGTGAGAGGCCGCTTGGCAGAGACGGAGGCTGGAGTAGGAAACAAGAAGCTGAGCAAGAGATTGGCAAACTCCTGTCAAGGACCAGAGAATAAAAAAGTTTAGGCTTTGTAAGCCGAGAGAAATCAGTATGTCTCAACCACGTAACTCCACCAATTCTCTGAGAGCAACCAGACAGTATGTGAGACACCAGGCAGGATGTGGCTCGATAAAATGGCATATGGGGGCTAAAATCTAGGTCTCTTCTACCTTCTCTGCACCTCAAAGCTGTCCTGAGAGCCTTCACCCACCATGTAACCCACAGACACGGTCCTGGGCTGGAGGCCACGCATGCAGGTCAGGGTGGTCTGGCCCAGGGGATCAAGTCTGCAGGCCCTGCTCTTCCGCCTCATAGGCTAAGATAGGGACTGGGTCTACACCGTGTGCCCACAGGAAGAGGCCCAGAGGAAGGTTCTGGAACTTGGCTTTCATGAGCAACTCTAGGAAAATTTTCTGGAGTTCTGGATCGTGGGGGAAGACAGCAAGGACCCACAAAAGAGGCCAGTGCAGCATCACAGGTAGGAAGTGCCACTGTCGTGTGTCAAATCATGTTGATCCACTTCTCTTATGTGACTGTTGGGACTGTTCTTCAGGAGGAAATCACAGTTTATTACATGAGGTCACAGGGCAGGCCTAGATCAGCTGGATCCTGGTGCTCCTTTCTATAGGAGGAGTGGGAGGAGGGGCAGAGGACAGTAGATCTTATCTCCCACCCTCAGGTCAGTGCTGAGCTGGCAGGCCAAGTGAGGACCCAGAGCCATGTGGTCTGTGAGCCAGAAGAGGTCTCCACAGACCTGACATCTTGTCCTTGCCCTTCAGTTTCCAGGACCCTGCTTTCTTGGAAGCATCCTCTCAGGGCCAGCTGTGTGGCTGGGGACACATGCAGCGGGTATCTAACAAAGTGTGAATTCTGGGGACCCGTTCCGTTTCTGGGAGGACCTATCTCAGGAGTCCTGAAGAAAGAGTTCATTAGGAACTCTGGGGACACAGCAACAGAGAGGCTAGCTGGGAAAACAAAGCGACCTAGTGAGCTGGGGAGGGAGACAGGAGGGGCAGAAGGCAGGGGAACCAGGCCGTAATTCCCTGAATGTGGCCTGCCATCACTGGATAAGAAGATGTGTGAAAGCAAGAGGACAACCCCAGTGACCCGGCCCCTCCTACTTCGAATCTACATCCTTACTGTACTACAGGGATACCTGCACTAACCTGCACTAACCGAGCGAAGGCCAGGAAAGACCAACCACTGCGCCACAGAGAGGGTCAGGCTGACCCTGCTGCAGAGCGAGGTCCAGGATCCTCCCTGTCAAATTCCGGATGGAGGATGTGAAGCTGCATTTGTGTTGGGGGAGGGGAGCTCCCTGGAAGCCATTCACATGGATGCTAGTAAACTGGTGATCAGAGTAGCTACAATTTGCTCCCCCACAGCTTCAGTTTGCCAGGAAAAACTACCTACTAAACCCACGGACACTTCTTCCCCCATGAGCCGCACAGAAAGAAGTATGCACCAATGTCGTGGGCACAGCCATTGTCTCGGCCAAGACTAACCCGTGCCCCACAAGCCTGGCACTACTCACCTTGCAGCCTTAGGTCAGGCAGGTGGGTGAGTAAACCACACATGAGTCCTCAGTGAGCACCCCAGGGGTCCAGTAAGAACCCACAGGAGCCTGCACGGTCATGCCCATAGGGGGCCCCAGCCTCCCCACGGTGATGGGCGGAAGGCATGTCACTGTGTGGCCATTCTGTGACGTCGACTGGAGTTTTTCTCTGAGTTTATTTTTGGGGTCATGGCTGAGTCCTACATGCTGAGACCCGCACAACTACACAGGATTTCCCATTTCCCATCTCACACCTTCCTGAAGTGAACTACAGCTCACCAGCAAGCACCACACCCTTGCCCGTCCCCTGTATTGGGTACCAGGGTTGAGAGCATGTCCCCAGACTCCATGGACATCATCTGCTCCATCCTCCAGTTCCTCCTGGGAGTGACCAGAAATATGTATACAGGCACACACGTACAAGGCATGTGCACATACACACACTGCAACACATTCAGTTTGTCCATCCTTGCTGACTAGAAGCACACATCTACATGGGGATCCCTCAACACACTCAAAAGCAGCTGTCTGTGGTACACGCAGGTGGCCCCTACATACATCAAGAAGCTTCCATGCTGGCTTCCAGCATGATATTCGTAGGTGGAACACAGAAGCTGCATGTCAACTGACCCATATGAGTGCCCAGAGTGATCACATTTTTTATCTGCTCCAGGAAAAATGAGTTCACTGGCACACACTGGACTCTACACTCAGGGAGGCAGGCAAGCTCCCGCCCCCTCAGCCAAAGCAAAGTAGCTGAGGCTAGTCATAGCCCTAAATATTTACACCACTGAGTGGCGGAACTGGTTCTTCCTCGTGTGCTTTTAAAATGGCTCACGAGTGCATACGCAGCCAGGAGGAGGAATGCGGTGGGACCAAGCCCACTCCATCTCTCTGGGTCTGTCTATAAACAATGCAAAATCTCCCATCACCTCTACCCCATCCCTGGGGATTCAATTTATCAAGGGCTATCAGCTCTCTGTGGCTTGCCCACAATGGCCCCATGATGTGACTTTCTCCTCTCCCCTGGGCCTCACCTTCCTGGGCACCACACAGCAGGGAGTGCCCTGCTCTCTAGAGAGAGGAAATGGCTATGAACTCCTCCCAGGAAAAGTCCCAACTCCTCAGGCTGCATTGAGATTTCCCTCAGCACAACCCAATTGCACCTGATAACAACCTCCAATACTCCCTCCTTCTTCTGGGGTTCATGTAAATATAGTGACCAATAGTATGTGGCTTATATCATCTGTAGGGGACTCCATGGTTCATCTGTACAAATTCAAGGTCTCTGATCACTACACCCAAGCTCCCTGTAACCTACCATTTTATGATTGTCCCGTCTCCTGTTCTTCACGGGCCATGCATGGAAAAGCAAACCTCATTAATTATCCTCGCATCCAGTGAAGAGTGGCCCAAAGCAGCACCCTGAAGGCTGCTCAACAGCCTCGGGTGGGGAGGCAATGTACAGGTGCTTTCATCTTTTGTTTCATTTAAAAATACCTTTTAAAATTAAAAATTAAAATCTGACAGTTGAGTCCAGTAGAAGAAACATGTTATCAAGACACCTTACAGCACAACAACCTCGGGCCACCGCCTGGGCCGCCACATCCAGTGCCAGTCGCACACCCAAAGGGCCAAGGGAGCTCCACAAACACACCAGCCACAGATCTAGTAAGCATCAATATTGGAGGCCACTGCACCTCGCTTGCTAAGTCTAAGCTGAATGACCCACTGCAATGAGACGGTGAAGTATTTTATGAACTGATGAAACACACATGGGCCACTTCCCCAAGGGTCAGGAAAAGTCACTCAGGATGGGACACAATGCACTGGACTCTGATTCTCCTGGGGGACAAGGGTCACAGTACAGGAAGGAGCAGCCTCTGGGAGGTTAGAGAAGCTGGGAGTCACTGCTGGGTGGTCGGAAGGGCTTCACTGTGTGTGGTCAGGGGTCAAGCCCCGCACATGGCTGTCCTGATCCAGAGTAAAAAATCCCGTAGGCCCAGGCCCTTGCTGGGGTGGAGTGCCTGCCCAGATCCTACCTCCCAAGGGTAAGTAAGCCTTGGCTGAGAACAGAGGAATACAGGAATGGTCTGCTACCCGGCATGTCTGGCTGGCACTGTGACCTTGGAGTTGTCTAATCACCTTAGACAGAGCTGGATGTTCTCAGCATTCATGGCCAGTTGCGGTGAAACCAGATCACAGTGCTTAAGAGTGACCCACGAAAGTATGACCCCACCTCAGAAGTGCCATAGTCCACTGCATGTGCAGGAGCTGCCCGAACACTTCCAAAAACACAACCAGGTAGGCAGGAGATGTGCCCACCCTCCCTGTACAACCCTGCACCACAGTGCACCGCCCACCTTGTGGTTCTCCACCACAGCTCCACAACCCACTCTGGCCGCTGCTGATTTAGCAGTAAATGGGTGTTTGCAACGCAAGCAAATGTGCAAATTTTCCTTAATTTTCAAAGATGATTAAATTTTTCATAAACAGCTTTTCCCACTTCATATTGCTACCAAGAGCTAATTCTTGTTGATTTCTTTTCATGTATAAACAAACACTCACCCATATCAGCATGGGATTATATTAACACAGAGCTTTAGGGATGAACAGACATCGGGCAGTGAGGGCGGCACACTTTGTTTACGCGTCTCACTCCCTCCACCTACTGGTGGCTGATGAAAATGACTCAACCAAAAATCTGGCTTCAATTTAGAACAGATAAGATCACATGAACCAACCATATACCTGGGACCTGGGCACACCACAGAGACGCCTACCTGCTCGGCCTGCAGTGCCTACAGCAGCAATGGTCACCACAGCCAGGCTACAGAAACAGCCCAGGTGCCTGGCACCAGATGAATGAATAAAACGTAGTTCACATACACGCAGGAGTTTTATTTATCCATAAGAGAAAATAAAGTACATTCCTGGCAAGAAAAGTCAGCATCAGAGACTGTCTTATCAAGCAAAAGTAAGCCAGACCCCGACAGACAAATACTGCATATTTTCTGCCATATGCAGAACATGGGTGTTACATACCACACCACACCTCCACACACACCATGAAAATGGGAGAGGGACTATTTAGAAAGTGGAGGAATGGGAACAGAGAAAGGCGGCAGTGGATAAAGGAGAGAGAAGATGGTGGAAGTGAACAATATACTTGAAATTCTTGGACAAATGGAAAATAACAGAAACAATCAGCACTAACAAATGTCCATGGTATCATTTTGGTCACAAATAAATGAAAACTCAAAGTCAAACAATGAGCAGACACATGGAGACAACAGGGAGAGCTGGGCGAAGACCAGATGTGGACATCATTCCTTCCTGGGGTGTTTCTCTGCATGCTAGACAGGGATGCCACCATCCCTAGCGGGCAGGGGCATCCTCCCAAACACCTGATGCTCTGCAGGGAGAGCTGGGCGAAGACCAGATGTGGACATCATTCCTTCCTGGGGGTGTTTCTCTGCATGCTAGACAGGGATGCCACCATCCCTAGCGGGCAGGGGCATCCTCCCAAACACCTGATGCTCTGCAGTCAGCTCTGGGAGCTGGGCCATGCAGGAGTAACCACACGGGCTCTCTCATAAGCCCTTGGCTCGCTCCCCCACCACATCTACCTGTTTTCTGGAGAAATCTGAGCTATCTCACCTAGGTTCTCCTCCTTCCTGTCAGCTGACCTGGGTCCTCCTCCATGGGAGAGATGACACCTCTTTTCGGGATCTTATAATCATGTTTCTATCTTTTACAAAGAACTAGCAGGCTGGCATAGAGGTGCACGCCTTTAATCCCAACACTAGGGAGGCAGAGGCAGGCAGATCTCTGTGAGTTCAAGGCCAGCCTGGTCTTCATACAGAAACCCTGTCTCAAAAATAAATAAGTAAATAAAGAAAAAGATTACAGATAGCAGATTACAATGCACCAATCACTCTCTCAACTCTTCTTTCAAACAGGAAAAGAAAAAAAGGTTAAATCTCATGGAACCCTGAACATGAAATAATCCCATAGGTCAGCTGAAGAAAGGGCAGAGGGAAGAAACCATGGAAGGAAAAGATTATCATTTAAGATGTCAGAACAGGAGACCAGGAAGTCATTCTTATTCTTGGGGAAGAAAAGAGGGTCACAGAGGGAGAAAGACCACCTGTGGGGTAAGAACACATATGAAGCCCTGCATGCTGCTTAAAGTAGACATCGATGGTGCAAAGTCTGATGTGGCCATCAGGGGGCAGCATAGGAGCGAGAAGCTAACTCTAAGACACCACTATCCACTTTAAGATTTCTCAAGTCCCACTTCCTTCCTGCTGCTTGAATGCCCTTGTTTGCTGAACGTGAGTTTACAATTACAGCAGCACAAAAATTTTAATCGATGTGTACTCTTAAAATTCACCTAAGAATGTGATTTATCTTTCTTTTTATATTACTTGAATAAACAAGTCTGAAAGCCTCAAAGACAAAAAATTCACGGTATTATACTTAAATGTATGTCTGTCTTCATGGTGATGTATTTATGTTACAGTTAGCAAACATCACTTGCTTAAATGAGGCAAAAATCTTGAAGGTTTTTATAAGGCAAAGTTCATGAGAAATAGTATATAAATCAAACACTAAAATGTAATTTAAAGCATTTCTAAGATTTTAAGCCATTGCTCTAGAAATTAGATTCTGGAGACCATCACCCGTGCACCTACAAGGAGGGCTGTCGATTCCACCCATCTGAATGACTCCTTTCACCACAAACCCAGAGGCTCAGGAAAAGCTGGCCGTGTGCGCCCCAGTATGGGAGCATGGACAAGCTCTGACATCGCTGCAGGGTGAGGCACGTCCATCATACAGCTGAAGCCCAGAGCTGGCCAGCCACCTCACACGTGGGCAGGCAAATGAGGGGCTGATGGATGGGGCCCTTGAGGCGGTCTTCCATGCCACAGTTCCGAGCCCCTTTCTTCTGGTCCCCACTGACAGCAGTCGGGAGACAAAAATGTGCCTCTTGGGGGCACCAAGGAGTCTCTGGCTACCCTATGTCTATTTCCAACTGGCCTTTTCTTCCATGGTCAAACAAGTCCACCCAACACCTTCAGCCTGGCAAGGATGTTGCCCGCCCCACACACCCCCACCACCATCATGTCCCCAAGCACCATCAATAGCCACGGCCAGGCTTCTGGCTCTTATCAAGACCATGGGTTCTCCTCCCAGGGAAAGAGGAGGTTGGAAAGCTGGCAGACTGGTATACAAGGTAAGGAAACAGGTGTGAATTTAAGAAGGAGAGGAGCTGAAGAAGAGCAGAAATATCAACTCTGAGAATCCGACCAACGGGCCAGCTAAATTCTGGATGGAGCCGGGAAAGCAAGCCGCCTGGAAGCCGTCTCCACTGAAAGTGTCTTCAAAAGTTTCCCCAGACCTGTGCAGCAGGGCACAGCAGTGCCTGCAGAGCCAGTCTGTGTCAGTGGGCTGGCATCTGTGGCAAGCTGGATCTGTAACTTAGGCTGGCAGTCTCCAGGTGAAAGCCATCCTTAAAAGGGGGAGGGAAGAAATGACTGTCATCGTGCTGTGAACTGAAGGAAATGCAGAGACTGCCAAAAGAGAGAATTGCAGAGTCCCAAATCAATGAATACAGCTTCCTCATAATGTGGCCTTTGGGGGTTCTACAAAAACCTAATGACCATTTTATACCCAGATCTTGCTATTTGGAAAGGCTATTAGTCAGAGGCTGGGTGGAAGGGACACCAGTTTCTCAGCATGGAGGGTTGAAGGAAGCCTGTGAGGGACTGGAGACCAGGCACAGGGACAGGTGTGAGGGGAGGAACCTAAGTATCAGCTCTCTTCCAGGGCACCTTCCTGCAGTTCCCATTTAGTACTGGTAGAACTAAGCTGTGCACAAAAAATTACTGCTCATCCTTCAAGAAATGGCTCCACTTCCATTCTGGAGACCTGCAGGAAAGGGAAAGCAGCACCTGGATCCCATCCGACTCCACCCACCTCACCCCAGCATGTTCCACAGGGACCCTCAAGCCACTGGCTACAGTAACAACCCCACGGCCACAAGGATGCTCTTTGGTAAAATAGATTGTTTCAAGACTGTCGTGGGAACCCTCTTCCTGAGGAGACACAGGGCATCATCGGTAACCCCCATCCCTTAATAGGGTGCCAACAACAAACCACACAGTAAGATGTGTAAGAGTTTTGTTTCTTGGAAAACCCAGTTATGAGAATGTTTTTGTTTTGGTCACAGCTGTGGGGCTGCTTCAGTTTGCCCACACCTGTAAATTATAGTTGCCTCCTGCACTAGCAGGGGCATGGCTTAGCCAGCTGGAGAAAGTTAATTCTGAGGGCTCCAGAAAGGGGTATTAAAAGCCAGAGCCCTGAGAAGTATGGGACTCCAAAGCAGGAAGAAGTTGCTGCCCTCCCTGATGATGCTCCCGGGCACTGCTGCTGGTTCTGTCCTGCTGCTGTGTTTTCTGGTTTGCTGTGTTGGCTGTTGCTGGTTTGCTGGACTGATGGACCTCTGACTACGGAGATTGGTATTGCCCGCCCCAAAGAACCCAATGACCCTGAACAACAGGAAGTAGAACAAAGAGAACTATGTCCCTTTTCCCTCTTACTTTCTCTCTCGCCTAGTTTTGGGGGAGGTTGGAAGGAACAAGGGTTGGAAAGGAGGTAGAGGCATACATATAGGAAAATAAATGAGTACAAAATGAAACAGAAATAAAGCATCACTTTCAACAGTAAGATTCCACTGCGGCCCAACGGAAACCAATGAAAGCACATCCAGGAACATGAGCACCTCCAAAGCAGCTGTCCATCAGGAAGCCCCGCCCCCGTGGATGATGGCTTCCCCATAGCTGCACAGAAGTCCTACTGCCCAGTTAACACTCCCCTACCCGAGTCTACAGCGCTTCCCCCAGACCAAACATGCAACTAGGCAGGATTAACATTTAACATACAGCTGGCCAGTAGGTGCAGAAGGGAGTGACTGAGGTCAGCTCCAACAAGCCTCCATGCACCCCTCCTACTATGAGAGAATGCCAGCAATCAACAAGCCCTAGCTTGAGGGTCTCTTGCAAGTAGCCACAGTTGCCCTGGTGACACTTGTGCTGTGTTCTGAGGACAGCGCTCCTCTCCTCTGCAAAGACTGAAACCAACATGGTATGCTTCCATCCTTTCGAGAATGCCAAGCACACAGCAGGCATGGCACAGGCCGAGCTTGGCAGCTCAGCCTCATACCTGTCATTTTGACTTGGCAGAAGCGCAACCCAACGACAGCTGCGTCTCTGGCTGTCTTTCGCCCACCAGCTGTCTGGAGCTCAAGAAGGAATCTTCCACCCTTCCACTGGACTCTCCTTTTCCACCCAGGAGGCTTTGCGAGTCCACAGAGGAGGCAGCAGGTTAGCAAGTTCGGTTACCAGGGCAGACGGAAGTGAGTTTGTCACTGTCACCGTTTATATGTCATATGAACATATAATGTTTATATACGGGTAATACCTTCTGGCTACAAATGGTTCAAAAATTACTCAATTCGAGCCACTGGCTTTCCCAAGCAAGTGAGGAGTTAGTGAGCGTTTCCACTTTCAACAGCACAAAGATCAACTACAGGCAGAGTTAAATGAGTAAATGCAGTGTGGAACTTGAACCTGGGCCCTGGCTGTTCTCTAAGTAAAGCACAGGCTGTTTTCTCAAGCCACCCACCCATGGGGCATGCACAGTCCGTGAAAGACAACTCTAACAGCAGGACTCCCAGAGAAAGCTGCCACACTCCATCCCTCAACAGCTGAGACGGAATTCCCAGGGATCTGAGGACCTCTCCTTAGGGCGTGTGGTCTGTCGAAAGAATGTGCCACACCTCCAAGGGGTCAGTTTGCTCACATATCAAAACTGCTTTCTACAGAAACCCATCAGCATTTAGCCAGCTGGCCATAAAAGTTCCAAACCTCCCTTGGTTCACACCTGTCTTGGTTAGGGTTACCCTTGCTCCGATGATGCACCACGACCAAAAGCAACTTGGGAGGAAAAGGTTTATTTCCACTCACAGTTCCATGTAACAGTTCATCATCAAAAGCAGTGAGGGCAAGAACTCAAACAGGGCAGGAACCTGGAGGCAGGAGATTGTGCAGAGGGCATGGAGAGGTGCTGCTCACTGGCTTCCTCCTTATTTTGTGCACAGCCTGCTTTTTTTATAGAGCCGGGGGGCCAGCAGCCAGCGGCGGCCCCACCCACAATGGGCGGGACCCTCTCCCACTAGATCACTAAGAAAATGCCTTACCCCCCCCCATCCTATGGAGGCATTTTCTCAATTGAAACTCCCTCTTCCCTGATGACTCTGGCCAGTATACACACCCCATGCCTGATCTGTCAGAAACTGTCTAAACATGCCCAAGTGGCAGCTGCCACGGTGTCACACAAGGACAGGATCGACTTGAACAGAACTCGCAGCTCCTTAAGAACGCACCCATGACCTTTGTCCAGTAGACCCAGACAATGAGCCTGCCTGCCTTTCTGCCTTGTCTGTCTGTACAGTGAACCAACAGGACAGCAGGAAGACAATAGTGGGCCCTGAAGATGGTGTAGGAGGCAGAACACACTTGCTGCTGGATCCTACCTACGTGCCTTTTGCAAAGAAAGAGCACAGTGCAGCAGAATGCACACACAGTATTCAGAGAACTACTGAGCACAGAACCTGAGAATCTATGACTTCACGTGATAAAATCACTTCCTGCGAGTAATTAAGTTAAAGATTTTGAGCTGAGGCTTTTTTGATGACTCTGAACTATGCAGTGACCCAAAGTAACCCTAAGGATCGTGGGAGTGGGTCAACAGGACTATGTGGCTGCAGAGGCAGAACTGTCAGTCAGGGCAGGAACAGCTGGGAGAGGCCAGTGTGAGCTCCCCTAGAGCCCCTGAAAGATGGAAGCCTTTGATTCAGCCCTGTAAGACCTATCTTGCACTCCTGGTCCCAGAACTTGAAGGAAATAAACTTCTGTCGGTTGAGGTCACACATGCATTCAGGTGGCTACAGAGTGACATCTGAATGACCAGTTAGTGTGACAATGCAACAGTGAAGTGAGAGAAAGATGTCCAGAGCTAGCAAAGCCACTGCTGGATGAAATCCACAGACGTCTCGATCAGAGAGGGAAAAGGGAGGGAGGGGCAAGGAGAAGCTCAGGCCAAGAGGCCAAGTGACACAGTGTCTGCCAGGGGCTTCTTCAAGCCACACCGCTGCCATGCCAGAGAAGTCAGTACAGAGACCACACAGCAGCAGAGAGCACAGGAAGATGCAGTTCCACGGCTGTAGGTGACTATGGGCATCAGCAAGTGGCTGCTGGGGTTTCACCCAGATGTCTTGAAACAACAGCAATTTATTCTCACAACTCTAGAGACCAGAAGTCCACACTCAATGTAACTGGCCTCGCTCTTCATGAAGGCTCTGGGAGCGTGCCCGGCCTTGCCTCTCCCTAGCTTCCTGGAGGCTGCCTGGCCTGGGCTCTAGTCCCTGCAGTATGGCTACAGCTCTTCCTTGTCCCCCATCTCACCGCCAGTAGCTTCCCTCCAGAACAAGAGCCTGAGACAACAACATGCCACCAGGGTGACTTCCCCACCGTAACTTTACTTCTTCATTTTCTTCCCTAGTTGACTCGAAGAGGAATCTCTGAACTTCTGCCAGTAATGACGGAACACCAAATCCTCCCGTGACCTGGCCTATGAAAGGTGGAGAGATTGAGAACAGTCAGATACCTGCCTCTACCTGCGGGTCTGGCAGGCAGAAGAGTTAGCAGTCAAGGGTAAGCTACAGACCCTCAACACTGAAAAGCACCGTGCCAGAACATAAAAATTTATTTATACAGCTTTTTTTCTAATGTGGTAAATATAACATAAACATAACAATAAAACTCACCATCCTAGCCATTTTTTAGTATACAGTCCACTGACCAAAATTACATTTATAATGAGTTGTAGTTACTACAGTTTTTTTTTTAAACAATGTAACATTTTGATTAATTCTTTGACACTGACTGTGGGGTGCCTGCCTACACTTAGTGCATTTGATTGACACAGGTTTTAAAGAAGTCCTCACACCCCTGGCTTCTCCCCAAGCTCTCAGCCATGGGTCCTTGCCACAGAAATTGAGGGGTGTGACTCGGCCACGTTCTGTCTGATGAGGCCTGAGGCCACAGCTCCCACTCCTGTACAGCTGACTTCTAGGAAGGTCCCGGGATCCTGCTTCCTCTGAGATTCTCTGCGCTTGCCTGGGTCCTTGGACCCCCATTCAGAACAACACTAAGGACTGCTCCTCATGAGTCTTGATTGACTCCACCCATGTGGCTGGGTAACTGGGAGGATGGCTGGTGTAGGTCAAGTCCCCTGCACACGGGGCTCTCCTCTCTGCTCCAGTAGCTTATCCCTCCACTGCACACCCACGCACATGCACACACACGTACACACTCAGAGAGAGAGCAAGCACAGCCTGTCCAGGCCTTGCTAGCTCTGTCTTTCCCTTCAGTACAAAGGCAATCTATTAGGTCCAAACCTACAGACATGAGGCTTTGTGCAGCACTGAAAAGGAGATCAGATGTCAGGAATAGCAAACTTACTCTCCCCTGGAGGAGGGTTGCAAACAAGGTTGCTGAATGCATTTTTTGTTCACTGGCTGAATTAGCAGAGCCATCGAGGGGATGACGACACACTCTACACTTGGCCGGCGTTGGGGATGCTCAGAGTTCACTGGCCAATGAGAAGTCGCTGGGGGAAGTCACAGCTAACGGCCCTGCTGGGGCAGTCACACCCTGGGCAGCAAGGGACTCTCAGACTCCACCATCCCGTAAGCAGCCAGGGACATGGACACTTCAGGTGAGCAGGAAGCAGTATCTCCAGCAAGGACTCCGAGCTGAAGTTGAGACTGGCACCACAGCTGCCGCGTGGAGCTAAGAGCAGCTGCAGCCCCGAGGCTGCAGCTGATGCGGCAGTGCAACCAGCACCAAAGAGAAGGCACACGCCGCACCGATGGGATCCACTGAGTGGCATTGTGAAAGGGCACTGTGTCAGATTAAACAGCTTACTCAAGTCCACACTTCTCTGCACCGCTTTGTTCCTTTCATGTGACTACGAGAAAGGAGTAGATGACATCAGTGGCTCCGGTCTATTTCCAACAGGCAGACATCAAGAGAGCCCAGGCATCGTGGCCTGGGTAAATCCTGCTAGATGAGGATGAAGAGGTGGAGCTTGGTGCTCGTGGTTGAGTGGCAGGGCATGTGTGTGGAAGGATCAGGAAGTGGGATGGAGCTGAGCTAAGGTAAACCCACCCCACGCAGTGTCACCTGCAGAAGTATGAGTCCAGGGTGGAGGAAAGGCCCAGAGAAGCTGTGCAGAGTTCAGCGGGGGCAATTCTTATCACTGCTCCACATCTTCTTGTGTGAAGACATGAACAAGAAGGGCCGGCTTTATCCAATTTCAACAACACATTCACAGAAGATGGGCTTCCCTCCCTATACTTTTCTAGGAGCCAGGACATGTCCAGTGTTTCTGACTTCTGCATTAGATTCACCAGTATTGTCCCCCAAGGGTAGCTGAACACCACTTACTGCTTGCTGAAGCAGAGGTGTGACAGGGCAGGGCAGGGCAGGAGCTGCAGGTAGGATCACATTGGTTCTCAAAGGGCAGGCCTGAGTCCTGGTTCCTGGGCTCTGCCTTCCCAGCTTGGAGCACTCACACCATCTCTACTATCACCCGCTGAGACCCTCCATTACATCAACTCCTAATTCTATATCTAAGGATAACCAGGAGGTACACTTGGTGTCTTTCTAATGCAAACTAAAATGCACTCACACTGAATACCAGTTTCAGAATGTCTGATTATACCCAGTTACAAGCCATACAGCCTCTACGCAGCTGGACTAGCAACAGAGCCAACCATCTCTTCCCTCTGCAAGCCATCCATCTGCGCTTCATGTTCTAAACTGAGACCTTCGCAATTAGGTGCCTGGCCAAGATTAATCTTTTTTCTCCCTTCTTTCCTCCTGCATTTACCCAGCACACTCTTGATCTCAAGTCACTTGGGAGACCAAAAGGCCTTCCCTCCTTGCCACATGCTCCCCCACTTAGTAACTGACAGAAGGGGCTCTCTCAACATCCACTGCCGGGTACAAGTAAGAATCCTCAAGGTCAAGGAGCCAGTGGATTCAGCCCGCAGAAGTGGGAACTCTGAAGGCTGTTAGCCTGTCCCCTCATTTTGGCCACACCCTGTGCATCCTGATCTGCCAACATGTGAATAGCCTCTGCCACATACTCCTGCAGCCATAGACTGAGTCACTCGGCCCCTTTTCACTACAGCAGATGACAACTGTCAGAAACCATGAGCCAAAATAAAGCTTTTCCCCACTACACTGTTTCTGTCTGGTAGTCTAGCCACAGGAGCACAGAAGCAGCGCACAGCTGATCGCTACTGCTGAAGCAACCTAGACAAACTCCTGTGCTCACAGCTGCAATTCACTCCATCAGATAATACATGTGAATGTCATTTCACTAAACAGGTTACATGTTTACTTAAACAACAATAATATGCTTAACACACAGTTAACTCAATCCACTTGCACCATCTCTTTCAGGTACCTTTTCTGCCCAGGTGTCCTGTCTGATAACAGAAGTGGGATGGGCTTAATGGCTGGTTTTTTTTTAATTATTATTATTTTATGTGCATGAATGTTTTGCCTAAATGTATGTATGTACACCACGTGCCTGGTACCCACAGAGGTCAGAATAGGTGTCGTATCCCCTGGAACTGGAGTTAAGGATGGTTCGTTCTGAGCCACCGTATCGATGCTAGGAATTGAATCCAGGTTCTCTGCAAAATCAATGAGTGACCCAGTTGATTCTGCCTGGCAGACTTCCTCAATAGCTGTCTCCATCGGGGGCCTGCAACCACCACAGCAATCCAATGTCACTGGGACCGTTCAGCTCTACACAATGCCCCGGCAGGAACCTCAGTGAAGCCTGCAAGATCAGCTTCTGCCTACAAACCCCTTAGGTCATCTAAACAGCTGAGAACAGAAGGACTGAACATAAAAGGAGTGTACTAACATTTTTAACCATTTTTTCCATTTGGGTTTGGGCCCCAAACAGGTCTACTACGACCCAAATCAGCAGGAAGTCACTTTAAGAGAGCGACGTCCCATGCCCAGAGGGTGGGGAAGGTGTTTCTCTGCCCTTCTTTTTGGTTATTTGAAGGATAACTGAAAACTCTGATATTTAGGGGAAGAGACTACAAGCTGATAAATGGTCCTGTCTTAATGGGTTTTGGAGGTTAGCCCCAGGGACTTCCTACTTTTCCTTTTCTGTATCCTTCTTCCTCTCCTATGTAGGAGTGCATGGGCTTGAGAAAAATGAGATACAGACATAGCACAGGAAGGTCCAAGAAGAAGGGGCAGATTATTGAATATGCCCTTATACCTTTGTATATTGATACAAAATTAGTAGTTTATTTGGCTAAAGTGGTATTGACCATTGTTTATTGTGCAAAAATAAGATTGTATTGGATTACATCGGTATTGATCTTTGTATATTGATACAAAATTAAGATTATAGTTGGCCACAATGGTATTGACCCTTGCATATGGACGTAATATTAAGATTGTATTGGGCTACATAGGCATTGATCTTTGTATATTGATACATAATTAAGAGTATATTTAACCACAATTGAATAGATCTTTGTATATTGATACAAATTTAAAGGTAACGCTTCCTAATGGTATCATACCTAGAGATACTTAAAAATAAAATGTGAAGCTCTGACCTCTTTTTTTTTTGGTTTTTTGAGACAGGGTTTCTCTGTTTAACAGCTCTGGCTGTCCTGGACTCGCTTTGTAGACCAGGCTGGCCTCGAACTCGCAAAGATTCTCCTGCCTCTGCCTCCCAAGTGCTGGGATTAAAGGCGTGCGCCACCACTGCCCGGCAAGCTCTGACCTCTTGATACCAACCGTCTAAAACGGTCTAGGATAGTTAAGTAAAACAAACTCCTAGTCATGCAAACATGTCACTTTGTTAGCTACTATGACAGTCTATCACAGATATTCTCTAAACTACCCAGTAATCAAGTTGCTAAGAGACAAGCAACATTTGCTTATCTAAATACAAGAGATAGATAGGGCATCTGCAAAAACCCCTAGAGATCTGCAGAATATGGCATTCAAAGATGTTATCTTAAATCAAGATTTTTTTTTTGATATCGAGACATATCAGCGCCTGACAGCACCCCCTATTCTACTCCAAGTAGAAGATAAGCATCGAAGAACCTCCACTGTAAGATGGTTGAATTAGTGGCAAGCCTTTCTCTTGGCATGAAAAAACCCCTTGCACCAACTGCAGACAGACTGCTGTCCAAAAAGGACAAAACTTGGTAGCAGGGAAGTCGACAGCCTAACTCTGCCAAGACAGGGTAGGTAAGTCCTTCATAATCCCTGCTCTACAACAAATGTCTGTCATAGAAACAGGACCCAAAGGCTAAAGACTGATGCAGGAATGTATGGAGAGAAAATGGGAACTGTCCAGGCAGTCATTGGTATGTCCTTTCTTAGTTTTGGAAGCTGCAGGCCCTGCACTTCCTATATAAGCAAATATATTTATCCCTCTCAGGTCTCTGAGGTGGTTGAAGAATAGACAGCTAGAGTCTCATAGTTAAATTTTGAGTTGTTTAGGAATCAAGAGGGTGTTATAGATCTAAGAAGATACTCTTACAAGTGTGTTGCAAGTTAGTATGAATGTTGAGTCACATATAGACCTTTAAACTCAAGGAGATGGTTAGATAGTAGAATGTTAAAGTCAGGGGCCAAATATGTATAAACTGGACATTGGGAAGGTATACTTGGTCATTTAACTCTCATAAATGTGGCATATTTATATCTGTTGTTTTGTATAATACTTACTATAATAAGAGAAGGAACCATCTGTTGGACTGAAAGGGGAAACTTCTGGGGGGAAGAGGGTGGAAGGGTGGGATAGGAAGGGGGAATAGGGAGGGGTTTGTTACTGAGATGTAACTTGAAGAAAAAAAAATAAAGTATTTAAAAAAAAAATCAACAAGTGCTCTTAACCACAGGGCCAACTCTCTAACGGCTGTCTCTGGAATGAGCATCCACGTGGATGCTCACAAGTGAAGTTTAAGAAGGTTTAGGGTCAGGTTTCAGAGCACAGTCACTGACTAAGTTCCCAGCGTGGACTCATGCTGTGAACCAATAATAATTGTCAGAGACTTCTGAGCAAACACCAGCTCCAGTGTGCTAAAACCCTAGGGTTCCCAGGTGGCCTCACAGGAAGTCAACAGCAGAGAACCCAGAGATCCAACAGGAGGCACCTAGCCAACGCAGGAGCATCCACTAAGTGAAGAGGTTGTGCAGGCTTTGGGGAAAGCTAGACACACTGCCAAAACCTCTGGGGCTACCTCCAGCCCTAGGGCGGAAAGGGGGCGACAAGCTCCCAGGCGGCTGGCCCCAGGGATGGGCAACGGATGTACATGGATCTTAGAGACACATACAGTGCACAGGGCAAAGCCACCTGCCCTACCATCCCAGAACTGAGTGTCACATTAGCCGGCACTCCAGTCCTCCTGCCGTACACTGGCCAAGCTCACCTCTGTTGGGGCGGGTGGCTGCCTCACCCACACACTTGCACACCCACCAGAAGATCTGGACCTGTAGCCCAACAATCTTGTTTCCAAACTTGTTTCCTTCTGACAATAATTGCATCGCTAAATTAAATATCACATCAGCTGCTTAAGTGAGTTTTAGTAAGACTAACTGTAATTACACCACTTGACAAAAAACATCGCACACGTGAACTAAATCACTTCAAAAACGGGTTTTCCTATGAAAACCAAATAGAACATTTTGGGAAGACTAGAACACAGTTTACCTTTGAAAACAAGACATCCACAAAGAGACACAGGCAAGAACACTTTAGAGATTGAATGGTTTCAGCCGCAGGCTCCAGGCTGTTGTACCCAGAGCACTGTTTATTCACACTCTTTTATCCACACCCTAAAAAGAACCTCAGACAGTCAGCAGCAGCAGGCTCCCAAGCTTGGTCTCTGTCACATGCAAGCACACAGTAGGTCCTCATTATGGGGCAACAGTCAACAGCAGGACTGTGGGGTCTCTAGAAGGCACATCACATCCCCGGTCCGCATGGAAAAGGTGGCTATTTCCCAGGCAGATGAAATCCAAACTGAGACAGAGGCCTTGGTTTACAAAAAGGGACAGAAGCATGTGCAGACAAGCAAACCACAGAGGAGGTGCCGGGCAGGCAGGGAAAGAAAGGGAGGGGAGGAGGACCCAGCACGGGTGGGAAAGCTAGGGGACTTGGGGGAGGGGGGTGGAGGCACCATAGCTCAGGTACCCAATGGAAGAACCCCACTGATGTCAATGGATACCAACCCCATGGCATGGAGAACAGCCATGGGGGAGGGCAAACAGGACACAGGAAGGCTCTATTGATATCAGGGCCCAGTAGGGGAAGCCTTCAGGTCAAGGCCACCCACAGGCCAAATGCCATTCCCAAAATATGCTTAAAGAAGCCCTGAGTCACAAGGCACAGCTGGGGTTCCACAGCTGGTACAGCCAGTTGACACGGAGGGCAGGCACACAGAGGGCACGCACAGTCTCCCCTTATTCTCAGCAGCTCATTGCTTCTTCATTGTAGTTGTCAATCAAAGCACACCAAGACTCAGACCAGCTATGTCCCACTAATGCCAACAGCACCAGTTTGGGCAGAACTCAGACCTGTGGCTGTTCAAGACAGGAAGCCAGCCACTTTCCCTTCCCTGACTATACCCTAGAGCGTGAAAACAACCCATCTCTAGATGAGCGCCTTGGGGACAATTTCACAGGTCCTGTACGTCACAAAGGTGTGCAAGAAAGCCTGGCGGGTGGGGCATACTCGTAATCCCAGGACTTGGGAGTCAAAAGACCATGAATTTAAGGCCAGTGTTCACCACACAACAAGACCTTGTAGCCCGATACAAACCAAAAAACAAAAATTAAAAAAAAAAAAAAGTATTGGAAATGCCAAGGTGAGCAGGGCTAGATATCAAGTATGCATGGTTAACACATCTACAGTGGCCACGGGGCTGTCCTAGTGACACACAGTCCAATGAGGTCACTACTGGAGCACACGGCTGCTAAGTCCTCAAAACACAATTCCCAGGAGTCAGGAACTTGTGTTTGGTTTTGTTTCCATTATGAGACGGGCTCCCATGTAGCCCAAGCTGGCCTCCAGGTGGCTATGTAGTCGGGATGACGTTGAACTTCTGGTCCTTCTGCCCCACCCCTGTTAGGGTAAGTGATTACAGGTGTAAGCCACCACGCCCAGGACGCATTCCACCATCTGAACGGCGTCCCAACACCTAAGAGTGAATCGTTAAATAGAATTTAAACAGCCAGAGGTAGAGTATCTGCCATACTGTAAGGCACGGAGCTGGCTAGCACCTACAGTTTCATACCTCCGGATGTTCTGCTGCAAGCAAAAGAAACCCAAGATTTCTCCAGTAAGAGGATAGACAGAGCCAGCTTGGTGTTGTACAACTGTGATCTCAACACTGAAGAAGCAGAGGCAGGAAGATTGCTGCAAGCTCCAGGCCAGCCAGGGATATAAAGCAAAGCTCTGTCTCAAAAAAAAAAAAATTTTGTTTTTAAGTTAACAAAAGGTAGATGAGCAGGGATGGTGGCATATACCTTTAAACCCAGCCCTTGGGAGGTAGAGGCAGGAGGATCTCTGTAAATTTGAGGCCACCATGGTCTACAAAGACAGTTCCAGGACAGCCAGAGCTGTTACACAGAAATCCTCTCTCTCAAAAAAAAAAAAAAGATGAAAAAGTAGATATTATGAATGTAGCAACTGAGTCTAAAATACATCCAAAAACTCAACCAACTGGGGGTATGGATAAGGGGGAAACAGAAACAGACCAGTGTTGCTTACAAGGCCACACAGCCCATATGAACGCACTCACGGTAAAAGCCTTCCGCTTCTCTATGCATTTGAAATGTTCAAGAATAAAGTATCGTAGAAAAATAATTCAGTAGCTACATGTCCTTGTAAAGTCTTTAAGTCTAAGACACATGAGAACGTTTCCACACACGTCAGGAAGAAGTGTCTCCACATGGACATAAAACTACTCACTTCTCCCCACCAGCCATCTCCTGTATCACACTATTAATTATGCCCGGCAGGGGTGAGCCCTGAAACTGCTGGGCAAAATGCTGAGAAGCAGAATGCTAACAAAGTGAGTATCCCCTTTGGTCCTGAGAAAGAAACAGAACTAAGTGGGTCTCCTTTCCCATCTTGGTTTACACATGCCACAGGGGTCAATGACATGAACATTCACACCTGGCCATGGGTGACAGTCCAGGTTCATACTTAACACATATCAGCTTCAGGTTTAATGGCTGATAGTGCCAAGAACCTGAAGTTTGGGCAGAGCAACATGTGTGTGCTGTAAGCATGCTAGAGCATCAGTCGGGGGGGAACAGAACCTGCAGAAAGCTGTCAGCAGGTCTCAAGTATTTGCTCTGAGGAACTGGACTCTGATCATCCCTGAGTTGAGGCACCTGGGGCCTCCCAGGCCTACTGTGTGTCAGACAGAATCAATGTCCATGGGAAATGGTACTGTGTAACAGGGGTCACTTCCCCAGAGTCGGCCTGCTCAGAGCAAGCTGGAGGCTGACACTGAAACCCAGCTCACGGTCACGTGCTGTGTCACATGCTCTTGGTTGTCAGTAGATGGGCCTCTGTAAGGTTCAACAGATACAGGCCGGGCTGTGATCACAAAC
The DNA here is from genome assembly GCA_907164525.1 of Lophiomys imhausi. Taxonomy (NCBI): domain Eukaryota; kingdom Metazoa; phylum Chordata; class Mammalia; order Rodentia; family Muridae; genus Lophiomys; species Lophiomys imhausi. The sequence continues at coordinate 12,642,663 of CAJQZJ010013540.1, read as the reverse complement.
AGAGCTTCAGAGGTTATGGGTGCTGGGAAAAAAATGGCATTTGCAAAGAAAGCCCAGGGATCTCTCAGGAGCTGCATGCCAGGAGCAGCACCATGCACTCACAATAAAGGCCCAGCAGAGCACCGAGAGCCAGGCTTTGGGAATACAAGACCCATTCCCATCACCTGGCTACCTATGGAGAGCCAAGTAACCTATGACTACCCACAACTTAGTTTTCTTAACCTGTAGAAGAGTAACAGTATCTTTTTTCCAGGGTAGGGGAAGGGTTAAATCAATCAGCACAAACAAGCCAAGGGAGCAACACTCAACACACACACACACACACACACACACACACACACACACACACACACA
>CAJQZJ010013540.1:12613591-12625530 GCA_907164525.1 Lophiomys imhausi | reverse complement strand
ACACACACACACACACACACACACACACACACACACACACACACACAATCACATTGAAATTCTTCTCAAGAGTAGCACATTTAAATGATTTCAAATGCTAAGTACAGGTTTTATAAGTATTTCTAAGCCTTGAGTGTACGTATCAAACACATTATCATCAGGTGGTTTTAAAGGGGTTCCACACAAGTCTAGGGGTTTCCTGGTATAGTTCAATGAGCATAAGCAGAAAGAAAAGGAGCCTTTATTTGGGGCAGCAGAGGCTGAGAGTTGATAGACTATTCTGACCTACTGCAGGCAGAGAAGAACATGAAGCTACAGGCGGGCAAGGCCATTCATGCTCCCTTTTCATCTCAGCACTACACCCCACTGGTCTCTAGGAAGAGCTGTCTGAAGGCTAAGACCGAGACCCCGAGCCCTGAGCCCTGTTCTCAAGGCCTCAAAACTGCAACACTTGCTCTGACAACCACCCCGAGGGGCCCTGTACTCTGCTCTCCAGGTCCCACTCTGAAGTCAAACACTATTAACAAAAGAGAACACAGACCGGGCCCTAACTGCAGCACTTATCAAGCCCTTACTCATCAAGTTAAGTCCTCCTTCCAAAATGTCACCACTGATCCAACATTAACATCAGCGTCGTAGTCACAGCCGTTGTCACCGTCATCATCATGCAGTCATTAAAAAAAGACGACAGAACCACGCTGGAATCTGTACTGTGACCTTCTAAAACGGAATACTACACAGCAATGGAAATAAAGAGTACAGGTACAGGCAGTGTGCTGATCAGCCAGTCATACTTAGCCAAAAGAAGAATCACTGATTAAGTTGCTCTTACATGAAGTTTGCAGAAACAAAGGGGCGGGGGAGTAGATGGCCTGCAGGGAGGGGAGAACACCAATTCTGTCGTTCCTTCTGTACCGTTTTCATAGTGCCGGCCGACTGTTAATGTTATCTGAACCAAAGACAATCAATCCAATGGGGTCCAGAAAGTTCTATGAGCGAAGATAACATTCCTGATCATGCATTTCTTCCTAGCAGCGTTTGAATACGGTATCATTCCCAGTAGGGTGTTGGCATGTCAGCTGCTCTGAGGCTGCATGGGGGCTTCCAGGCCAACCAGGACCACTGTCTAAATTGAGAAACAGTAGCCGCCGGGTCTCTGTTTTCCTTCTCCATCAACAGCTTGTGTGTATGACCACAGGGACTCCACAGCACAGTGTAACATAAAACCCTCACTCTAAAAAGCCGTCAATCAGACATGACCATGCTTTCTCTCAACCTCCCACCAGGAAAAAAAAAAAAAAGAGTTTTCAAAAGCTGTAATAAAGTAATAACTGGTTCAAAATCCATTTCACACTAATGCAAAAAACAAAAACAGGTTTTAAAATGCTGCAATAAACAGCGAGTTTTGAAAGCATCTTTCTGCTGATATTTTTGTCTCCTTTAGGTAATCTGACTGCCACAATGGGATTCTATAAGTCTTGCACTGAACACTAAATGTTATCTGAAATAACAGACTTCAAGAAGGTCCCCTAAGAAAGAGACCCCATCAGAAGCCATCAAAAAGAGGGAACTACACTTGGGAAGAAAGGAGGGAGGGAGGGAAGAAAGGTAGATGGGTTATCCTCAGATAAGCAAAGATGGCTCAGCCTACAAGGAGCAAGATGGGAGGTTTCCCTCCATGGGAAGAATCACTCACCATCTGCTTCACACCCTCCACAATACACAGATGCAAAGAGTAGAACTCTGGGCTCAGGTACCACCCACTCCCACCTCTGTACCAGGATAAGCAAAGACACACACAATCACACCTGAATGGCTGCAGGTCCTCCAGAGCGAGGGGGAGACAACACATTCTGGCAGTATAATCTGGCAGCCTGGCGGAACAGGACCCCAAACAGAAAAAAAAACTACTCTTCTCTTCGGTGGACACAGTATGCCTCAGCTACAAACAACTCCCCCTACCCTGGAAACTCAGATTCCACACACAGGATCTGTATAATCATAAACATGCCCATAACCTTACTAACATCTCCATATCACAATACAGATAAGATTTTGTTACTGTTTTAAATACAAATTCTTGTGTAAGACTGGGTGGCCTCAAACTCACCATGCAGCCTGGACAGGACCCTGAGAGCTCTGATCCTCCACCTTCCTAAGTGCTGGGATTATAGGTGTGCACCATCACGCCCAGTTAACAAGATACTGGGGCTCGAACCTGGAACCTTATGCATACAATTCATGCACTTTACCAACTTAACTACAATCTCAACTCTGGTGTAGACTGTTTATCGAACCCCTACACTTGGGGGGTGGGGGGGAACAGCACAGACTGAGTGGTCAACAGTTACGACCACAACAGACATATTCACAGCTGCAGAAAACATGAATTACAGCTGACCGGACACCACTCCATGTGGTTGGTATAGAGTATTAGAAAAAGACTTCAAGGATGCTATTTGAGGGAAAGTGTGCCCGTTTTTCTGATGACAGAAGCACAAAATCCTCAATGTGGCTGGGCTGACTTAACAGCATGCTAACAGAAAATACACAGGAGAGGAAGAGAACAAAACAAAAATGCACTGGAGACTGCAGTGAGTCCCGGAGATCACTCACTCACTTCAGCCTTAGAACCCCAGTGGCTCACAGCGGGCAGATAGCCGAGATAATGACTGGCTAGATTCAGAGTCCAATGGTATGAGAGGGAACACTCCCATGTTCCATAGTAATAAGAGGCGAAAAGTGATCCCCTCTTGCAGGAGCTGCAAGGTCCTGTGAGTGCCCATGATTTACAAATGTCAGCACTGGGGAAGCTAAAGCTGGGGTGGAGCACGGAGTGACAATGACGCTGCCCAGTCTCCACCCACCAGGACCCCACCCCACCCTTCAAGACTCTATGTACTTGAGGCCCCACATCATCTGGCCACGTGACATTCCTGAGCTCCTCAGTCCTTTCCTGCTGGCAATCCTTGAGTCTCCTCAAACCCTCTGCCTGGAAGCCCCAATCATGTGTGACGGACGGACACGGCTGTCCGTGGCAGCCATTGAAGAGCTCTAGTCAGGCAACCCTCACGAGAGCCGCTCAACAAAGAAGAAATGAGGAAATGGACACATGGACAGATGGATGGACAGAGGGCTGCTATGCCTCCTCCTACCTGTCTGCATTGGCTCAGTGACCTGTCAGTCTGTGGAGCTGGGAGGTGGGAGGGCAGATAGGATGTGGGGTAAGAAGGAAGGCAGTCACTACAGTTCAGCAAAGGTGGCGCCTAAACTTGGAAACCTTGGCATGCAGACACCTCATGGGAAACTTAGATGAAAATCCAGATCTCTCTCACCACAGGCGACAGTGCCAACACCACAGCCTGCCCAGGGTGGGGAAAGTAGCAGGGAGCATCTACAGTCCCAAGGCAGCGGACTACACACCACACTTGCAACCGTGCACAATACACATAAGCAGTCTGAGTGGTTGCTTACTTAGCCTTGAGGGTCTTGGACAAGGCAGACACCCAACTTCCCCGCAAAAGAGACAAAAGCAAATGCCTTCGGTGGAGAATGTTAGCCTCCAGTAAATCCACAGTTCATCGCTAACTGACGATTAGGACAGTGACTAAGGGAGACAGATTATTCCAACTGAGGATGAAACATCAAGAGCAAGAGAGAAATTAAACAGCCGATAAAGAAAGGTCAGCCTCAAGGCACACTCAGGGACCAGGGAGACACAGTGATGGAAGCGAAAATAATACTCCTGTATGATAAGGTAGAAAAGCCTCTGCGCCCAAGCTCCTCAGAGCCTCGAAGGCCAGGCTAGCTGAGGGGCTGGGTGGGCATGTTCCCACTACCAGAAGGTTCTGGAAAGAAAATATGCAGAGACTTTCCAAGCCCATTGTGTGTCACTTATTAGGCATGAAAATAGAAGTTTTGCTCAAGGCAGCAGAAAGGCTTTTCTCTAGGAAATGAAAGTAAGTGCAGGAACAGCAAAAACCATGAAAGGCCTCAGTTCGGAGGCGATGCCCGCTTTGTGCAGCCGTCCGCCCTGAGGTCTTTGAGGAAACCTTTCGCCACCTCACCACTCCTTACTGCCTGCAGTGCAGAACAGAGAAAGGGAGGATACAGAGAACAAGGACTTCATTTCATGTGTTTTCACATCCCAAATGTGATCCTAAGATCAATTCCTCCTGCACCTCAATGGGGGGGGGGGGGACAGGCAGCAAAGTTCTAACTTCATTTAGTAGTGGCTGACATAACAAGGGTCAGACACCAGGGACCTCCACACCCTCTTCAATATACTTGCGCACTGGCGCAATACTTCGCTTTCTTGAACTCAGTTCCCCCAGAAGCTCTCATGTACGCCTGCATTGAAAAGCTGGCTCAGATGAAACAGCCCCAAGGCTGGCTCCAGCACCCCCTCTCCCTGCAAAGGGCGGATGCCACCTAGGTAGGGCCCAGGCCTGGGGGAGCAGGTGTGGGGGGTGACATCCACAGCTGGCTCACACCTCCACATCCTTAGTGGCAGAGGCTTCCACATCTGAAACACACCTGCCTGATTCCTAGGAGAAAGACGGAAAATAAGCAAAAGGCATTTGCACAAAAAAGCCTCCCAGGACTGCTCCCTGGAGCTGGTGTTTGCTTCCCACTACCACTCACTTGAACACGGATCCCGGAGAGTGGAGAAAGTATTTAAACCACCCAGGGGTCCTGGACATGGAAGAAGTAGATGAGAACCAAATGCCCTGCCAGTTAAGAAGCAGCCATGACACTCCCTCCTCTGGTCCAAGAGACAGAGCTTCCTTGGGCTCCCTATTGCTTTGAGGAAGTAGTGGTATCCCTGTGCCACAGAGGGAAGAAAACAAGACAGTCCATCATGGAAAGGTAACGAAGTAACATGCAGTGGGCAAGTACTAAGATAAACTAAATAATTTACAAATGGATGTACATACTGATAAACCATCCTTCCTACTATGTGTCAAATACTCATCAAGGAAAGTGCACATGGCCTTGAAGAGGAAATGCCTAAGGGAGACCAAACCAATCAACCTATTGTTGAGAGACACAAAACCATCAGATATGTGGACACAGTACACTTCAGGACACGGGAAGCAGAACCCACGCTCCTTGTGACATGCAATGTTAAGCCAAATGAGTCCTCATAGGGATGCCGGCCTACTAATGATGGAAATGCACTGCAAAGCCCTGGCACCAACAAGTACCTCTTGTTGGGCTCTTCCGTGCCCCAGCAATGTGGCAGTGGGCACTTAGTTTTCTCCAACTCACATCCACAATTTGTGAGCTGTCTGTCTCAATTTGCAGAGAAGAACAAGGTACCCATTAAACCCTTGGCCCTAACTCTACAAGGCCAGTGAGGCCTGGGACCTGGAGACTGACTGCACTACTAGAGAAACAGAAAACCTTCAAGGCCATACTTGCCCAAAGTCCTGTGTGAACATCACTCGGGGGGGGGGGAGTAACCCCCACCATGTGATATGAAGATACTGCCTACATTTTCCCATCCCTCTCCCAGAACCCAAAGAAGTTCTTTGCAGGAATTATTGGGCTGGTTCAGCATATCAGAAGCCAAAGTCAACAGAGTCTACACAACTAACCCTGGTCCACCAACACCCCAAGCCAATCAGCTCACCATTGCTCTCCCATCCCCAGAAAGGATGCTTCCAGCACCAAGGATCAGGTGAGGCGGGGTCTAACCCCATAAGCCCAGCTAAGCAACAGCAGCATGTCAACTCCTCACAGGTGAGAAATCCCAACAATGACTTCCCTCTGGCCTCCCACACAGATCCCATAAGCATCCTATCTCATCAGAGACCAAGGTCTTCATATCGGAATCAAATTAACTCCTGCCCTGTGTTTCACCTTGGCCAGAGTAAAATTCTCCAACATACCCAGCAAACGTTTGGTCTTAATCCTTAGCACAGATGCCACCCAGTTTCCAATTATCTAACGTGCCTCTAGACAAGTGCTAATTTCACACAGAGCAATGGCCAGACATGTTTTCTTTAGAACTCTCTACTTCTCTGATCCAGAAAAATTAGTCAGTAAGCTTTCTTATGTAATCACCTACTAAAGTATGCCTGGTTTCCTGCCTGCCACAAACATTTGGAGCCCCATGAAATATAAAAAAGAGAAAGCCAAAGGCTCTCTTATCTGGAGGTGGATGGCTGCAGCTTCCACAGACGCACAGCCTGGAATGCTGCCCATCCCTGACACCCCTAACCTCACAAGGCCATGACCACTTTCATTGACGCATCTGCACCATTGCCCAGCCACACGGAGCTATGGCTTGCAGAGAGAGGGCTTTTGCTGGTTTATCTGTTGGAGTCTTCTTTTTGTTTTCAATGGGTAGTGGCCTTTTCTTCCCCTTTCTAAAGATTGGTAATAATTTATTGATAAATAATCACTGGCTTTTCCCTTCAAGTAAACAATACCATAAGTATCTGAAGCACTGGGGCAGCATGAAGCCATGAGAAGCCAAACTAAGAGACCCCAAGGACTCAGCACTGGGTGTCACACTGTCACAGCAAAGGTCTCAGCCTGTCCCGCTGTGTTGTGCATCATATGATATGCAAGAAGGGGGTGGGGCATGGACAACCTGGGTTTTCTTGGCTTTTCTTTTTAAGATTTTTCTTTTATTTTATGTGTATGAGTGTTTTGATTACACATATGTCTAGGCACCACGTGTGTGCCTGGTGCCTATGGAGGACAGAAGAGGGTGTCAGGTCCCCTGGAACTGGAGTTAAGGACGGTTGTGAGCTGTTAAGTGGATGCTGAGAATAGAGCCTGGATCCTCTGAAAGAACAAGTGCTCCTAACCGCCAAGCCAACTCACTGCTCTCCTCCTCTTTCAAGCCTTAGCTTTTGTCAGTTTTCACCTAAAATATTGCAAAGGTTAGAAAGTTGGATTGAGTCTGTCTCTACACATCCACACGAGTAAATATGCAACCATTTTTAAAGAAGACTACTGGTGAAAATACTAGAATACAGGCAAACGTCACCTATAATTACGGCGAAAAAAAAAAAAAGCCCAGTCATACCACTGTATATATGAGAGACAGTCTCAACCCTCGACAAACACAATGGTGGACAGTCAGAGCAAACGCGGCAGCCACCTGAGCGACTGCTGTATTCTTTATGAAGGCCCCTTGTCTTCACTTAGTGTGTAACACACACATCACAATCAAAAGGAAAGAACTCGTTTCCCAAAGTTCCTTGCGTGATCAACTCTACCCTCTCTCCCACATCTGCTTTCCTTTTAAAACTCTAAACATAACCGAGCTCCTGCCAAGAGTCCTGTTCACTCTTTGCAGACTTGAGTTCCTGCTTACAAGGACGAAGCCAACGGAGAAGCAGGACTCTTCCAATTCCCTGTTACGGTGTGGATGGTGCAAGAATAAAGGCGTGGGCTTGAGTCCCTACTGAATCCCTAGGAAGAAGACTGCGGGTGGCAATGGTGACCCAAGACTAAAGCTCACTCCCACATGGCCAATGAGAATGAGAAGCGTCAGGCAGGACTGACAGGATAGACTAGCTACCTGGAAGTACGAGGCTGAGTCTCAGCCTGGCTGGGGAAACCGTAGAAATGAGCTGGACCTCTCCCTGCAGCTGAGTGACCAGCCACCAGTCACAGGAAGCTCCAAAGCAAAGTGCGGGGCTCACAAAGACAGAGCCCAGAGCATCTCGCCCGGGTGAGGAGAGTAGGCCACGACTTCCACGTTGGTCTTCTAGTGCTGAGCTATGCTGTGTAGCCACAGAGCAGAGCACAAACATTTATGCTTGTTGAGACACTGTAGCACAGGCTGGTCCTGGCTCACTCCGAGCTCTGGCTGTCCTCCAAATCAGCCTCCTAGCGCTGGGGTTATGGACATAAGAAACTACAATGGCTAAACGATACGTTATGTTTTTATTTTTTAACAAAACAATTACTATGCCAATACCCAAAAGTCAGTGATGAACGTCTGTAATCTCAGCAATCAGGAGGAGGCTCACCGTGAGTTAAGACCAGCTTGGACTACAGGATGAGTTTAGATTAGCATGGGCTACCAAGAGAAAGAAAAAAGGAAGTGAAGGAAGGGAAGGGGGGAGGGTAAGAAAGGAAGAGAAGGAAGGAAGGAAGGAAGGAAGGAAGGAAGGAAGGAAGGAAGGAAGGACAGACTTAATTCAGATGTCCTTTACTGAACTCAAAATTTAAACATCGGAACTTAGCCTAGACAGAACCATCTGTCCACCTAAAAGCTGGCAGAGAAATTGGTAAAGAAGCTGTACTTGCAGGGCCAGTATCACAGCAGCCTGTGCCTAAGGGGCACCCCTGGGGATCTGCAGTGACATGCTCAGGCACCACAGCACTGGGCGGAGAAATAGTAGGTGCAGGATTCGCTAAGCTAGGGGTGTTTCTTCCCCAGGTCTCCATTCTGAATAATCGTACAATGAACACAAATTATAGACATTTAAAATAACAGCGTATTTAAAATAATAGGATGGCTCAGCAGACCACAATAATTGAGGGCTATTGTTCTCGGCATTTTGCCCGCTTATTAGTACCATCTTGATTGAGGTCAATTTCAATGTATAACTAGCCACACCTCCACACTGAGAATCCCAGGATCGCCTGGCTGGTGGCCCCATGGAATCCTCCTCCATTCACACACCAGCTACTACTTCCGGTTTCCCACGGATTTACCAATATCTGGTCCTCCTAGATTTAGGGCCTGATATGAACGAAGTAGTAAAGACACACACACAGCAGCCACAGCATTATAGATTCACTGCTGCTGCTCCAAGCTTGACAGTGTTTCCATTTCACAGGAAAAGCCTGCGACCTCCATCCCAAAGTGAAGACATCAATGCTTCCCAAAACGAGCCACCCACATCCCCGTTTGTTCCTTTGCTCCACTCACATCCCCATTTGTTCCTTTACTCCACTCATTAATGGAGGGGGCAGGGAGGCATCAAAACTTCTCAACCTAAAGAGGCAACAGGCACCCCCAATATCAGCCATCTTGCTGGTCATGCCTGTTCCACACCATCCCCTCACTCAAGCCTTCATCTGCATTTCCCTTGGACACTAATTTAAAATAGTCACTTGGTACATTCCTATTGCTTGCAAGATAAGGGGGTTTTATGTCCTTCTTCAAATGCTGCTGGAAGAAGGCTCACTAAATCTTTATATGCAGTGGTTTTCAAGAGGCTTACACTTCTCCATATAGTTCCCTTGATTCAAAGACAGAAAAAGAATTTGCAGGCTCCAAGTTAACAAGGATGAAGTAAGTAGAAGAGGCTTGAGCCACACCTTGGGTCTTCCCAGGGCAGGAGGCCCACAGCCCCAAAGCCTCCCCACATCCTCCTTCAGGAAAGTCGCAGGATGAAGTGGTGCAGCTGGGCCCCTGGCTCGGCGTGCCAAGAGAGCCCAGCCATGCCCAGGTGGCTGCGGAGCCAGCCATCAGCTGTGACCATCTCACCACCTACCTGCCTCACACACCAGCCCTCCTATGTCAGAGACATTGGCTTACAGTCACATCAGTACCTTGACTTCCCCAAACAACCACAGACATAAATACAAATTTAATATTAAACCATCACTGCCCCCCGGGGGGTTAATGAAAATAATCAATCTCAATTTCCTCTGCCAAATTTCATGCCTGTCTCCTCTACTAACTGCAAGAAATTTAACCCTGACATTTTAAGTGACATTCACATTCTGCAAACTAAGAGGGAATACATGATAGATTTTTTTTTTTAATGAAAAATCCTATTTTGCAATGAAGACATTTTACGTACAAGGTTCCTCCAGAATTTAATAACTCCTTGGCCAGCAATATCCACAAATCGGGGTTCTTGGATACTGGGATGGCTCAGAGGGCAAAGCAGCTGTTAAACCAGCATGAGAGCCAGAACTCAGATCCCTAATATCAAATGCTGGGAGGGTGTGGCAGCCCACCTGCAATCCCAGCTCACAGGGCTCTGGGCAGGTGCATCCATGCCACAGCAGAGCTGACGTTCCCTGGACTATTGCTGAACTCACTGCAGACACCCAAGTTAAGACGGGCATTAACGGACAGCGGTGCTGCCCACCTGCAATCCCAGCTCACAGGGCTCTGGGCAGGTGCAACCATGCCACAGCAGAGCTGACGTTCCCTGGACTATTGCTGAACTCACTGCAGACACCCAAGTTAAGACGGGCATTAACGGACAGCGGTGCTGCCCACCAGCAGAGACTATGTAAGCACAAGCCACTGAAGTTTCTAAAGCATGACTCATGCCCACTGGCCCTCACCTCAAGCTCAGAGCAAGCAGCCATCCTTACTGTCACTGAACAGGGAGGAGAATGAAGAGTGATCCATGAACCCTGGCCAGGTCACACAGCACTCAGAGGATCGCTTAATGCCAAGGTAAAGTCAGGTGTGGTGGTTCAACAATGCAGCGGTCAGGGGGCTAACACAGGCATTCAAGGCCATCCTGTACTACACAGTGAGTTCAGAGGCAGCTTAACCAGATCCTGTCTTTACACAGAAAGCCTCCAGCCTGAATGAACACTAAACGCCCACATAGGGCCTTCCTCTAAGGACAATTCTTCACCCCTGAACTCCAACCCTCGCTCACTGGTTGGGACAAAACAATTCCCAAGAGGTTTTTATCACAGAGGGTCACTGGGGACTGGCAGGGAACATGAGGACACCTGCACCCTACTGTGGGCAGAGAATCTCAAGGAGCTGCAGAGGGTGATCTGTCTCAGGCCCTAGAAGCCACCCTGCTGGCAGATTACCCTTCCACAAAACATTCCAACTATCAAGAGGCTCCATGGTGTGATGACCAGAAAAACACTGGAAGACATGGTTTCACACAGCCACCTGAGGCACAGTGCAGAGACACTGGACACCTCATGCCCACCCTATTTCACCTGATTCCCAGCGTCCACCGGGAGTCACAAGCTGAAGCCCTAAGCCCTGGGTGATATTGTAGGGCTTCAGGAGGTGACCACATTTATATGAGACCATGGGAGGAACAGGGACCACACTTTACTCTCTCTCCCTCTCCCTGCCACATAAAGACACAGCAAGGAGGCAAGGCTCAGAAAGGAGACTCCCCCAGGAACTGCCTCTGCCATCAGCCTGACCTTTGACCAACCCCCCCACCATCCCCCCAGGCTCCAGAAGGAGAAGTCAGTGACTGCTAAGTCACTGCTCCGCAGTCCAAGCAGATGAATACACCCACACCATCTCCATGCCAGCCACCAATCCCAAAAGCAAGCAGAGCGATCCACCCTTCCCCGCCCCTGCCCACCAGCTGCCCAGGGATGCAAGACAGTCTACAGCAGCACTGGGAAGACACTGCCCTAAATGCTAGTGCCAGGCCTGGCCTGCACCTCCACTCAGCTCCACAGAGAAAACAGGCTCAAATACCACGACTTCCTCTCCTCTGCAGGCTTGTGTCCCCATTCTGCCACTTCCATGCTCTCTCTCTCTCCCTCCTCCCTTCTTCTCCTCCCCCGCTTCTCTCACCAGTCACACCCTCTCCTTGCAGCCAATAACTTCAAGTTTCCACAGGGTATTCTAGGAACTCTGTCCTGTGTTTCCCCTTCATTACAGAGCACCAATGGCAAATCAAAATGTGATTCCATCAAAGTCGAACCTGGACTTACTTATAAAGCATGGGTGAGAGATTAGAGGCAAATGGGTGACCTCAAAACAGCTACACCAAGGGTTAAGTCTCCCTCCAGCATGGAAAACAACTCTCCCATATATGAAGAGATGGGATCCCCAACTCAGTTCTCCTTCCAGTCTATCTAGCACTGTCCCCAAGACCACGCCACCATGGGCAATTAAAAGCAGGATTAAGCACCAATGGCTAGGAGGTGCAAGACGGAGTAACAGAGAGAGTCCAGGACCCTCTCTCCTCTCCACACACCTTCTTCTGGGAGGGAACAACAACCATCAA
>CAJQZJ010013540.1:12592421-12607880 GCA_907164525.1 Lophiomys imhausi | reverse complement strand
CACACAGGTGTCATGACACGACATGGGGGCCTAGCACCACATAAGCAGGAGGGCGACAGGAATCACCCCTCTCCCCAGACTCAGAACCTCCTCCTACTCCTCAGACCATGACAACTGAACAGGAGGCTCCAGATCAGTGGATCCCAATGGGTAGCATCCAAACCAACAGTGCCCTATCTGGGAACTGATAGGAAGCTACATACCGGAGCACCAGCATGATCTCCCTCGTCATCCATCCCTCCAGGACTGAGGAACTGAACAGTGCTCCTTCAATACCACGAAGCTGTTTCCAGTACATCTCTCTGTACAACAAACTGTATCTGCATGATGCCTACGTGCACAGCCCTGCTACCCACAACCACTAATGCAAAGTAGTGCCTAGCTGTTCCGGGAGGGAATGGGGTGGGACCAGTGCATCTGAGAACAGATGAAAACTTCACGAAGGTTTTCAGTCCACTGGCGGCTGGATCCAAAGATGCAGAAGATGCTGATGGGCAGGGTGACCACACTCTGTGTGACCACATGGGAAATGGGGGCCGCAGGGTGCATACAAGCACACCGTTCAGAGCGGCCCTCCTGAACACGGAGTGAGGAGGAAAGAAAATGACCAGTCTTCATTTTCCAACGTTATCACATCCAGATTATTCCCATATCAAGAAAGAGCCCGAAAGTCGGGTTTGAACTAAGAGTGTGAACTAAGACAAGCTGCTGGAACGGACATAAAACTCCCTGAGGAATAACCCTGATCAGACCAGGCGCCACTCCCTCCCAGAAGGGCTGCCCTGGAGGAGGTGCCATGCAGCCAGAGGCCCACACTCTGATTAGAGATGAGGAGTGTTCCTCCCAAGGCACTTACTTGAAAGATGACAACTTTCAGTCACCTATTTCCAGGATTACCTGGACGGGAGGCAAAGGTGGGCTCTCCAGCTAGTACAAAGGTTACACGCAAAAGAGACCACGCAGCTGTGACTGTAAGACAGAAGAACCAGGAAGTCCATCCAGAGTCTGTTTGGCAGTGGCACGCAGCAAGGCATGCCCTAGCAGGGAAGGCGAGACAAGTCAGGAGGAAGTACAGGTATGAGCTTTCCTACCCTAAGGTCTGCACAGCCCTTGGCATTTTCTCAATGAAAAACAGACTCTTGACCAAGATCAAAGACCACTTTCCAGCATTGCTGATGCAGGGTCAGGTCAAGAAGGGATCGAAGACATGGTCATGGACAGTGAGTGACTAGCCAGCCACACACTACAAACAGAGGTGGGGGCGGGGAGGGGGTAGGAGAGACAGCACACATACCACAGGACGGCAGGCAGACCAGATAGAGACAAACAGCCACACATGGAGAGACAGAAAGGGACAGACAGACAGACAGACAGACAGACAGACACACACACACACACACACACACACACACACACACACACACACTGAGAAATACAGAGAGAGAGAGAGAGACTCACACAGAGGGCGAGAAAGAAAGACAGCCAGACATGGAGAGACAGAAAGGGATGAACACACACACACTGAAAAAGAGACAGAGAGAAACAGACACACATGCAGAGAGAAAAAGATACAGAGAAACAGACACAGAGGAGAGACACAGAGACAGAAAGGGACACACACAGAGAAAGAGACAGACAGAGAGGGAGGGAGAGAGAAGAGACAAAGAAACACAGACACAGTAACCAACACTGAACCCTTTCAGGGGCCTCTCAGTGAGCAAAAGTCCCCAACTGGGGAAACCACATGGGTTTTTCTTCCCACCCTGTAAGCACCAGAGAAAGGCTCTAGAACACAAGTTGTCAAAAAGGTTTCCAGGGTTTCCAGGAGGCTTGCTGCTGGCCAAAGAACAAGCCAGTGATCTGGCCAAGCAAAGGTTAATCATCAAAGAACTTAAAGGCTTAAGGATATCTACCAGGGGTTAGTCACACAGAACTGGGGGATGAGGTGGTGCACCGCAGTGGGAGGGGGGCAGTTTACTAGAAAAGTCAGGCTTCCGTCCCTGGGCTTGGACAAGCAGTCCTTGCTGAAGAACCAGGGATCACAGGCAGCTTTGGTGACACAGAAGGGCTGGGGCACTCCAGTACACCTCCTAGAGAGTGCAGCCATCTCCACCCAAAACAGGTGTGCAACCTTCCCTATGCACAACTTTGCACTGCAGGCCAGAGACAGAGGGGAGCCCAAGGGTCCCAGGCTCAAACTATTCTAACTCTAGGCTTTCCTGACTACCCTGCTCTCCTCCCACAAGTTGCCAAGAGCCTTCCCCTAAGGTTGTGTCAAAGCAAAAACCAAACAAAAAACCCTCTACACATTGCCAGAGGGTTCCATGGAGGACAGCACAGCTCACACACCCACCACACCCTACACCCCTAAATGGAAAGAGATCTTAGCCAACACCTGCATTTACATAAGGGGACTCTGAACCACAGGGAAGGGAGAGAGGCATGCTGGCTCCTGTCTGTACTTTCCAACCTCTATGGCAACCTTTTCCCCTCCTTGGTCTCGCCCCGCCCCTACTTGTGAGCCATGAGGCACAGAGGGACCCATTCTGAGAGCAGGTGCCAGCTCTGCTGAACTTAAACCCGGAGTGGAGAGACAAGCACACAGCTGGGGAGACTGTGAGAGCCAGTACGGAAAACGGTTTGGCAGTTTTCTTAAAATTTAAACATACACCCACCACACCTCCCAGCCACTCTGTTCCTAGATACCTACCCAAGAGCAAGGGAAGTGCCTGCCTATCCGAGGACTCACACATATCTTCTCTTGATAACTTTATTTGTAAGGGACACAAACTGGATACAATCAACCAATATCCTTACCACCAAGTAAAGCAAACAAAAGTTAAGTCCAGCCACTGGAACATTACGGGGCAATAAATAGTAAAGTGGCAAACACACCAGTTGGAGGCATCTTCAGAGCAAGCTGAGTAAAAGAAGAGAGCCTCGAGGGCATGAGGCCATTCCTCTTTGGTTCTGAAGAAAACAGTGATCCGGGCTGACAGAAAGCAAACCCGGGCAAGCGGACAGTTAAGAGGAAGGGCAAGCCACACAGGGGTGTGAGGAAATACGGAGGGCCCACAAATATATTCTGCAGTCCACCAGGGTTTTATGGTTATGTCAAGACTGTGCGCCCACAGGACATAAACCACACCGCTCAAGCCACAGAACTCGACTGCAGTAAAGCTGAGCCTCTCACCGTTTGCATTCTGTGCTCACTCCACCTTCTGGGGGAGTCCTGCCCCAAGCCTGGAAGGACACTACAGGTGGGACCCTCCACTGTCAGACACCGGTGAAAGGGGGTGAGGGAACATGGCCTCATCTACTCCTCCTACAAAGGCAGAAGGCCAGGGCTCTACAACCAGTGGCTCCCACTCATCACCTCCCTTCTACAACCTCAGGGGCATGGCTTTCACTCTGGGGGCACTGATTTCCATCAATTATACTATAATTACAGGTCTGGATTCGTCTGATAAAACGTGACTTCGGATAGTAATGGCGGTTGGTCCCAAGCATGAGGGCCTGAGTTCTAGTTCTAGCAGCCACTGAAAGGGGGCAGGCAACCTAACACTTGGGAGGCAGAGACAGATATATCTCCAGGGCTCAATGGCCAGTGAGCGACCATCTCAAAATACAAGGTGGACAGTTCCTGAGGAAAATCATTCGCGGATGACCTCTGGCTTCCGTGTGTACACACACGCACACGCATTCACGCGCACAGGTCGGACTGCTTGCCATGGGATGTATGTGAAGCTACTTCTCAGCAGTGTGCGCTGCCAGCCAGGTGTGTTTTAAATACATGCATTTAGAAATCTTCCCTCCTCCCAGACTGCAGAACTTGTCATCGTAAGCAGCCAGCCTACCGTGTGCCTCCTCCTCATGCAACTGAAACCCTCAGGAACAGTTCTCAGCCACCACCAAGCCTCTGAGAAAGGAGCCCTGCTGCTGCTGCCGCCTCTGCCCACAAATCAGACTGTGTGGAGCTGAGGGAAGTAGCCCTCTGCAGATTCTCAGTCCAGCCGTTTTCGGTAGACTTCATTAAGACATTATGGCTTGTGTCAGTAGTCCTGAGTTTAGATCCTGCCCCAGCCACTGCCAAGAACACATGGCCTTCAGGTGCCTGACCTTAAAATGGGGGTTCCACCACTTCGATCATGGGATAACCCAGGTGACAAAGAAGGCCTTAGCATAGAGTCCCATAGAGTGCTCAGCAGGCAGTAGACAGAAGAACGAAATGAGAGGACAGAAAGTACTGCATAAAGTGTTTAACAGAAATTTCTGGAATCCAGAAGCAGGAGCAGCTGTCAGAGGCACCTCCAGGCAACGGTGTCATTTTCATGGCAAATCCAATCCCTGATGCTAGGGCAGACCTGATCCCGGGAGCCAACCCTGCCCACCCCGCAGCAGGTCTCTCCCTGGCTCTGCTCTTTACAAAGCTCACACCTGCTCTCTTCCTAAGAGCCGCTGAGGATTTAAACCTGAATGGAAGCCCTGGGGAAGCGCAGGGGACAGTGTGCACCTAGTGCTTGGTCCACCTCTGCATGGCAAAACAGACTTGGGCCAGCTGCTTTTTGCAGAGCTCTACAGACAAGGAAGAGACAGCAGACGGCTGCACATGGGCTCCCAGATAAAGGAGTCACAGCCCCTCCAAGCTCAGGGGAGAATGCCAGACACCTTAACACACAGGGGGCTCTCCGTGCCTGTGAGCAGAAGGCAGGGTTTCCATGAGATTTGGGGAAGAGGGGAAGTCTGCTCATCTCCCCTGCCTACCCTAGCCCATCTTTCCAATGCTCTTAAGGACAAGGAGCCAAAATCTGGAACCAGGGACACACAATGTGTCCTGTGGCCCTGAGTCCTGGCAGCCTTGCTGTGAGGCTCCTGACCAAGACCAATTCCGTGACATCGCAGTCTACAGTTTTTCAAATAAACTCAAACACCTAATGAAAACCCCCAGTTTTATGTTTAGAATAAATAAAGGATAACCTAGTCTTGTAGCTTAGGTCGTATTTAAAAAAAAAAAAAGAACCCTTGATTGAATGTGACTCTAACAAGAGTTATGTAACAAGAGCCAAGGTAACTGTAACCATGGAAAAAGGATCTAGACATGTTTCTGGGAGAGTTCACCACAGTTAGCCTGGCAGGGCATCTTCCTACAGAATGTGAAGGCAGGTACTGTTTCAAAAGTCTACGTTTGGTTACAGGGTGCAGAGCATCCTCTGACAGGAGCCAAGCCCAAGCTCATCCAGGCAGTGTGAGTTCCATTGCTTCATCCAGCCTCAACAGTACACACCTGCCGCAGATGCAGGGCCAGGGTCCAGGGTCCAACTGAGAACAAGACAGACTCTTCCCCTTGCTCTAACAGAGATGGTACACACACACACACACACACACACACGCACACACCCACACACAGCTTAAGTTTTCACACCTGATACAAACCTGGCACATTAGGTCTGGTGCAGATACTAAAGACTATTTCTGGGGTGTCCCTCCCAGCAGACCCTGTGCACACACTCAATATGTAAAAATTAAAAAGACTCAAGTTCAATCCCATGGATCTAGATACAGAAATGGGGGTGCAGAGGAAGGACCACTTTCAAGTCCCTCTGACAGCTTGGTGCAGTAGAAGCCTATGCCAGACCTGCAGGTCAGCGTGTTCTGTCCCCAGCAAACCAAACAGAGCCCTCGAGGCTGTGATCCCGAAGGAATCATCAGTTTGCTTCTAGAAATCAGTCACAGTGTTACAAGGACACCCCCCAAGCTACCAAGGTCAAAATGTGGGGCCCTTCCAAACACACAGGCACACACGCAGACACAAGGATACATAGACACAGACACACACAGAATGAGTGCACGCATGTCTGTGTGGGCTGTTACTGAAGTCAGGCCATGGGCTTCCCTTTGGGCTCATCTGTGAACTGTATCAGGGCTAACACAATAAAAAAAATAAAACACCCTTTTCTCCCAAGCATATGTTCTACCAGTGTGTTACCCAAGAAAAATGAGACGCCCTCTCATTCGATCTCCACTTAATGGGCACGTTGTCTCCGCTGAGCCTACCCACACATCTGGACCCTTTGAGCTCCAAGCCACAGCTGGATCTGTCTTGACAAACTTTGCCACAGACAAAAAGTGTCTGTTAGGTTACCCTCCAGGCAGGTGGAGAGGGGGACACAGGGTGGGCCATGAAAAGCTTGCCCTGCAGCCATTCAGTGTCTGCTTGCTTCAGGTTTTCGTCTTAAAAGGTTAAAGGAAAAGATTCCCTTGGGATGTGCTGAGCTAACCAAATCAGTTCGTTAAAAACCACATGGTCACAGGAACCTCAAGCCATTTTCAAGTGGGATGTACTCTCTACCTGACAGACCTAGAGAGTGACGAGAAAGGTGCCCACAGGTGTTGCAGGATAGTTACTCACACTGTGAACCTCAATATTATAAACTGTAAAAACCTGTTTCTAATTGTGGGATGGCTAGGCCTTTAACCCTGGAGCTTTCTGTTTATTGTAAACAAATGGCTATGGTGTGGCTCTGCCCTAGCACACACCTTTAATCCAAGAGCTTTCTGTATAAAGTTAACCCTAGGTCAAGAAGCGGAGCAAGAAACCAGCAGACAGGGATTAAACAGAAAGTAAGGACATTGAGCTGAAGGGTAGCTGAATTGGGCATTTGGCTTTTTAGTTTTTAGCTTTGAGGGCTTTTGGCTTTTGGTTTTTTTCCTTCTGGGATGTTGTTGGTGGAGTAGGAAAGTCTGCTGGGTGCTTTCTCTGGCCTGAGTAAGCAGGCTTTCACCCCAGCATCTGGCTCCTGAGTCTTCATTGGTAAAATCAAATGACTGAAATATTCTAGTTTCTTAAAAACAACACACAGGAGGCCTGCATCAATCAGGGTAACCATGCACCCCAACTACTCCCTCAATGGCAAAAACAAGCCACCGGTGGAAGAGTGTCCTAGCTCCCCACACAACTGAGGGAGGCTTCGCGGCTCTGACCTGGCTTTTTCTAGCTACGCCTGCCAGGCACCTGCATCCCATCAAGAATGGAGGTCAGGTTCTGGAAAAGAAGCCCCAGTTATGAATGCTGCTGCAATAGCTTTCTGAGCCTCAGGCTGAGGTTGAGGGCTCAGTGCCTATCAAGCCCTCAGGCCCGCCAACCTTCTGGTGGCCTGCCTCCATAGTGCCCACCCTCAGCTCACTCACCGTAGGCCAGCAGCAAGCACCGGACCCCTGTGGCTCAAGGCTGGAATTCCATGTTTTAAAGCCTTTATATGACCAAATATACACATCTGGCATTGACAGACAGATGTGTCAAGAAGACACTGAGTACAAATGCCACATACTTAGTCCGTTTCACCAAGGTCCACCCGGTTAGGCAACTTCAGAGACCATTACAACCCAGGTGGCCTGCACAATCTCAATGAGCTTGAGCACTCCTGGGCCAACTCAGCCCAAGGAGATGGGCCACACTAGCCACATTCACAAGAGACTGACATGTACCCAAAGCACGTGTATAATAATCTACAGCCAGCAAGAGGCTGCAATACTGTCCCTGCCTCTCCAGACCCCCAACCCACCCCTGGAGACAGCAACCAACACATGTACAAATCCCACATGTGACCAACAAACACCTCCCTTCCACCCAAACCTCACAGCCCCTGTGCCCATGTTGCCAAAATAAACCCTCAGCCTCCTTCCCTCCTTCCCCTGTACCCCAAGATTCACAGGCTCTATTAGGCTGCCCTCCTGCCACATCCTTTAGATGCTTCCACCCACTCCAAACCCCTCCCTAGTCCCCCCACTCTCTTACCAAGCCCTGAGACCAACCATTCACACCCCCTGCCGTTGCCTACCACAGGAGAGGGGCCCACACCCCCCACAGTCCCACTGTCTCTGCCTTGCACAATGACCCTACCCACCTTCCACCATGCAGACTGTGTAGGCTTAGGCAGGCCTCATGGCCTCCTGCTTCCCAGCTTCTGAAAACCCCCTGACCTCCACTCCACAGATAGATAGATCAATGCCCTCCTCATCCACCAGCCCTGTCAGCCTCAGAGCCCAGCTCTGCCTGCTGCAAAGACTGGATAAAATCTCTACTGCTCCCACATTAGCTCTTCCCATCCCAAACAAAGTGAGGAGAATCAAGCCCCTCCCACCAGCAGCCCTCAAAATAAATATTTGTCTTTGCAAAGCCACTGGAGAAATTCACACAGCCATGATCTGCGTCCCTGTGTCCTTCCTGGTTGGCCCAGCACAGTGAGGGAAGGGCTGCTCCTGGGACAGAGTAGCAAGAACAAAGAAAACAACCCCCTGAGAATCCAGTTGGCAACACTTGGCTTTTCTTTCTTCCTTTGTGCCTTAGCTCTAATTGTACAAACAGCAGCCACTCAACAGTGTTAATATGTTGCCCTTAGGACCACAGACAGCTGAGGCCAAGTGCCATAGCCAGTTGCCTTTCAAATATCAAGGAAAGCAGAGTACTCAACACCAGGGCAGGGTGCAGAGGGTGAGGGGACAGCTTGACCACATGCCCCAACGCTCAAGGTCCACCCTGGAGCCCACAGGGGGTCAAACTCCAGTCCCACCCAAAGGACAGCTTACTCACTGCAGGGCTACACACAGTTACATACAAACATCACGTTATTCAATCAAGGAGGGAAGTCACCCCGCAATCCTAGAACTGAAAATGTGATGCCTGAGCCAGGGAGGGGAGAGTGCTGGCCACTTGGACCTTTAGAGCTAACAGTGAGGAGGATGAGCTCTATAAAGGGAGGCAACAACAGCCCACCATCCTGAGTGCACTTAAGTGAACCCACTGTTGTCTAAGCAGTGACATCCTGGCTGCTGTATGCAGAATGAAGGAGGAAGCAGGGGACCCTACTTCCCTTCCAACCTGTACCCAACAGAAATGAGGACACACTGCAGGCAAAAGACTCACCTGAGGACACACCCTGCCTGCAGTGTCAGTCATAAGAGCCAAGACCAGACACACACGTGAATGTCCACACCACAGCTGGGCCTTGCCCCTGCTGCCCATGTCTGGTCTCCTGTGCAAAACCTTCCTTCCTGTAACTTGGGTGTCCTTGTTAGATGGCAAAACACGGGGCTCCCAAAAGTGAGGGAGTATGTACTTCTGTCAATCCCACCATTCCCAGCACCCCCCTCCACTGACTTTTCAGAGTAGACAGAGCAAGAGCAGCCAGGGTGCTGGCTCGAAGCAGCCCAGGGCCTCTGATCACCGTCAAAAGTGGGCAAGCAGTCTTCCAGAAGCCATGCAACCCATACAGCAGAGTTTAACACAACCTAGACATGAGAGTTAATACCAACCGTCAACTTGATGGGATGGTCACCCAGGGCCTGGGAGGCGAGTCTCTGGGGGGCATGTTTGTAAGGGAGTTTCTAGACTGGGTTAACTGCGGTGAGAAGATACATGGTAAATAAAGTCGACATCCTCCCATCGGCTGATATCCTAGACTGAATCAAGAGGAGAAAGTCAGCTGAGCCCCAGCACTCATCTCTGCTTCCTGACTGTGGTGCACTGTGACAGCTGCCTCAGTCTCCTGTCTCCATGGCAGCAATGCTCTTCCTGCTGCAATGGACTGCACCCTTTAACTGAGGGGGCAAAAAACTTGTCCTTCCTTAAGTTGCCTTTGACAGGTATTTTTGTCCCCAGAATGACAGATGTAACCAGTCCTGAGAGCGACGGACAATCTTTTGAAAATAGAAATGACAAATGCTAAGTTCTTTTCAAACATCCCCAGTTAGTATGCCCACATTAAGTAAAACTAAAACACTTGCATTAAAGCTAAACATTCCTGAAATGACCACTTCCCTTTTAGACTGTGATCTGAGACTACGGTGACATAAGCTGTTTTCAGCACTGTCCAACTTGCGACAGGCTGTTGAATGCTGGAGAGAAACCTCCATGAACACTGTCGGGAAGTATTTGGAATTCTTCTCCCAGATGTAAAGTGTCTCCCACCCTTAAAAGTTCCTCCCCATGATGCTAATGACAGTCAGCACCACAAGCAGCTTTAAGGATGAGACAGTTGCTTGTATAGAAACACTGAACAAACACTCCAACACTGCAGCCCGAAAAAGACAACCCTACCAAACAGCGGGAGAAGTGTGAAATGTGCAAATGAGCCGCTGAAATAAAACCCAATCTGCTCCCAGAGTGTGCAGGGTGGCCACCTGCTCAGGACTGGTGGAGCCTGATTACAGAGGAAGAAACAATACCACGGAGATGACAGCCCCCTCCTGGGTCCTAGTCCCCAACCTCAAGCCTATATTTAGTCTGATCTCTACGGAAAATGTCCCGACCCTGCACACAAACAAGCTATTTGGCTGGTTAATCAAAGGCTCCATTAACAACCTCTTCTGACCACGTGGTATCTGCTCCCCACACCCTGAACCCCACACTCCAACCCCATGCCCCTCTGACCTCTGACCTTGGTCAGCTGTTAGCAGACAGCACAGGAAGATTAAGAGATTGCAGCTAAAAGACTACCCTGGCCCTGTCCAGGGGAAATCTCCAATCTCAGCAGAGGGTCCAGGTTCCAGAGCACTAGAGGAGTACCAAAAGTCCCTCCCACCCCCCCTCAGAGGCCTGCAGCACCACACAAAGCCTTTCTTCTCCAACCCCAGAACAAAAATAACAGATGCAGCAAAGATCAGAGATTAACATCTGCAGAGTGCATTTTCCTTCTCAGAGAAAGGTGCTTAACAAAGAGGAGGAATTATGTAGCTAAGCACCAGATAGGAACCCCAAACCTCGGCTTTAAAAATAACTAAGCCTCATCCGGCTTTTCCAGACTCAATCACTTAGGCTGGGGATGCAAAGGTCCCTGAGTGTCAGGAAGGGGGCAGAAGGGACACAGGTCTGTCTGCATGTTGGAACCATAAAACAAAACCAATAGAGGGAGGAATAGCAGGCATGAGAGATCTGAGGAGGGAAACGAGAAAAAGAAAAAGCTCTAATTAGGGAGAGGGAGGGAGGTAAATACGGAAGAGGGAGGGAAAGAGGTAAAATAACAGTAAGGATGTCTGAAAAAGTCATAAGGAATCATACTGTTATCTATCTAAAAATACTTATAATAGATATGTGGTGTATAAATACACATAAATAGTTTAAATGAAGTTTTCTCGTCTGGCTCTCTCCCTCCAAAAGCACTATAGATCATCTAACAAAAACTTCAACACCAGACGTGAGAACCCCTCTTTTGAGTTGGTGTTCAGGAGTATCCAAAAGACTCCCAAGACAGTAAAGGCTCCTGCTATTGCCCTTGGTTGCGCCCCCAGAGGTGGAAGGTAAATCCCTGCTGCTGAAGACATCCACGCAGGACCAAGAGGATCCAAGCTGGATCTGACCTGAAAGCCTCCTCTTGTAAGACTAGCTCTAATGGGACCAGAAGGCGCCATGAAAGCTTCTAATTGTAGGGACACAACCAAAATTCCTATCCCACTATGACACCTAAGAACCACACACACACAACCAACATGGTGGCACAGTAATCCTAGGAGTGCAGTGGTGGCACACAGAGCCTGGCAATAACCAACAGCTCTCCAACTGGACTTAAGGCCCACTCAACAAGAAGGAAATCATGCCCAATACCAGAAACCTAGCCAATGATCTAGGCCTAGTGAAGGAGGAGGAGAATCTACAACCACTTTATTAAGCCAGTGTAATCCCTAACTACTTCTAAATATTTACCCTTATACTCACAGGTAAATATACTTCTCACCCGTCACCCAAGCAGTCTCATTAACGTGGCTCCCTGAATATGACTTGAACAAGGATGACACCAGCAGACACGCTAACTTGGAAGAGGGAAAGCTCGTGAAGCCTCAACCCCAGACAAAAACAAAAACAAAAACCAAAAACCTTATAGGCAACTAAGTAATGCTAAGAGTGGGAAGAAGCCCCCAATGAGTTATCCGATAGCAAGCAACCAGCCCTGAAGTCAGATCTACATACAAATAACATTAAACAGGCTAAGCAGGTTGTATTTATGTATTTAGGAACACACACACACACAGAGAGGGAGAGAGAAAGAGAGAGAGAGAGAATAAAAGAAAAAGAGGCCATAAATTTAAAGAGAATCTGGGTGGCTGTTAACTTGGGAAGGTTTGGAGGGAAGAAAGAGAAATCAAGAAATGAGAATTATGCATAATCCCAAATTGTTTTTAATTATCAAAAAACAAAAACTAACAAACAAATAAACAAATTCAGGAAGTTGCAGCCAGCAAGAGTGAGACTTGCAAACTATAAAAACCTTCAGGGCATGCAAGGAAAGGAGTGATGCCAAGCAAGGGATCTGGTTGGAGCAAAACAAAAAGTCTGGTTTGGGCATAAACAGAGGTGTTAATGACAGGGCCACAGGTTTTATTGTGTCCCTGCCTGCCTCTCTTCCCTGAGTCACTTCCTTCAGGCTTCTCCTTGGCTCTTGTAAGCTGCTGGTAACATGTAACACCTCTCTCATATAGATGCTCTTTAATGCTGGGAAATAGTGGTGACACAATGTATCACCTACCAATCTTTTTTAAATGATCAAAAAGCAAAAACAAACAAACAAACAAATCCAGAGAGCTGCAGCCAGCCAGAGAGAGACACACACACTCATTAGAAGATTATCATCTTCTAATTATCATTAGAAGCAAAGATTGATGAACTCCATCCAAATATGCACAAGGCTATGCTCCAAAGCCAGGGAAAGAGTTCCCCAAACCACAGCCTGTAACTCAGGAGGAAATCACGGTGGGGGGGGGGGGCTTCCACTCACTACTGGACCCTCTTCTAAGGAGGCCTATTGTCCCCTGACCTCCAGAATGCCACACTCAGAGGGTGCTCACTCCATGACCACCACGGAGACAAGGTGAACTTGCGCTTGAAACCATTCAAACTGGCCTCCGGTCCTTCGTCATTGTTCACACTTTCTGATATCAGCAACTTCCTGAGCAACTGCTGGGGACCCACTTCGGGCTGTGAATATTGCTAACCAGAACGAGTAGCCGGCCACAGAAAGTGTCCTTTTTCTCTTTTCTACTCAAAATGGGGTCCCTGGACTGCAGACCTTCTTAGAAATACAGGTTCCCAGGCCCACTCCAGCCCTATGGAACCAGGGACTAGGTTGCCCTCTGTTTCTGCGAGCCCTCAATCTCATTTGCTTACATACTTAAATTTGAGAACCACTGAGTGATTCTCAGTCTCCATGACATCAGTGACATAGCCTGTCACTCACTGATCCCTCTGGGTCATGCTGATTCTCTCAATTTAACCAGCTCCTGTCAGAAAAAAACCACCAACCTTTGCAGACCACTAATTTAGAAAAGCTGTCAAAACTAATCAAGCTTTTCCTTCCCCTGACTGCAAACAGTAAAGAAAATGTTATGATGTTCTGGCCCCATGAAGCTAATTTAGATTTTTTTGATTTGGATCCAAAAGTTGCCCAGCCCTAACTTCTATGCTCTGGACCCAGATTTCACTTCTGTGGGAGGATAACTCAGTTCACACACACCCCCAATGAGGCACAAAAGGAGCTGTGCCTAGGAGGAAGTGGCTGCCCAAGGCCAAGTCCGGGGCATTCTCCTAGCACAGGCACTGACCCACCAAAGCACTGAGGACTCAAATGTGAACGAGACCTGAGTTCTGCTTTGGGGAGTGCCCAGTTCTCCGGGCTGGAAGCAGGACAGTAGCCAAGCAGCCAACAGTGGCCGGCACGTGAGCAGGAGGACCCCAACAGCAATGAGGCAAGGCCAGCTGCGGGTAACACTGACCTGGGCCAGGCTTCATGGCATCTCTGAGAAGAGGCATCCACGCCATTCCTAAAAGCCACCGGACTGTGACAGCCTCCTGTGCTGGTTGGGCCTGAGGTTTCAACAGGACTCAGCACCTAGCCAACAGAGCAGTTTCCAACCTTTGAATAAACCTGAAATACTACCACCAGCATAGCAGACAGAGCCCAAGGAAGAGGAGACGCACCCATGGCAGCAGGAAGAAACTTTTTTCCCCTAAACATACACACCTGCAGCAACCAGACTAAACAAACTCTTACCAAGTTCCAAGTTTTCTGCATTAAGCAACTCTACAGGGAACAAGATGCCTTGGTTACTTGGGGCATCCTCGAGCCTATCTCTTCCTGGGTCAAGGGTGCAGGGCTCAAGGCTGACAAACGAATTACAAACAGCAGGGGCTCCAACTCTACCTCATGCAATGTGATTTGGCCCAGGCAGCTCATCTTAGGTAAGTTTTCTACACTTCCTGGATTGCAAAGGTGTGTTGTGAAACAGTTTCACTGACACTGTAACATCCTACCTAGCAGGTAGACTCTTTAAAAAGGAAGAAGAACAGGTCAAAATAGCTCTAGAAGTCCCTGAAACTGACCACATTCACTAGGTCCCTCCCTCCCAGAGGAAGCAATAAAAGTTGAAGAGTTTCTCTCAGATAAATCAAACTACAATGACATCTGAGCTCAGACTAGCTGCCTAGAAGAAACAGAAACCAGTGGAACTGCCTGGAAGAGGTTTAGACCAACTGAGTCACTCAGAATGGATACTCTCCAATCTGTTGACCTGCCTGTAGGCTAGGTAGTGTGCTCCAGGCTGCCAGTTTTTGCGAGCTGCCACTCATATTTAGGGTGGGTTTTCGTGATGCAGCTGTCTGAGTCATTTCTGCTCCTGTAAGTAACCCCTCACCCATATTCCCATAAGTAACCCCAATAAAACTCATTTCTGGTAGGAGTTTTGTTTATTAAAAAAAAATAGTTATGAGAATGTTTTGGTTTAATCCCAGGTGTGGGGCTGCTTCAGTTGGTCCCCAGGTGTACTCAATAGGTGCCTTGTGAGCTAGCAGGGGGGTGTGGCTCAGCCACCTATAGCAGGTGAATTAGGAGGGGGAAAAACAGAGCCCTGGGGAAAGAGGGGGCGCTACAAAGAAAGGTTTCTGCTCTCCCTATTGCTGGTGCTCCCCCCAGACTACTGCTGGTTCTTCCTGCTGCTGTTTCCTAGTTTGCTGGACTTCTGGATATTGTGACCACTGAGACTGGTATTGCCCCCAAAGAACCCAATGACCCTCATCAGCAAGAAGTAGCTGAAAGAGAACTCCTTCCTTTTTCCCTTTAACCTTCTTTCTCCCTACCTAGTGTTGGGGGGGGTTGGAAGGAACAAGGGGTTGGATTAAGTATAGTAAAAATAAAATAGAGTGAAGAATAAAACAAAAAATTTTAAAAAGCCAATGTTACAGCCACATTTTGGGATTACCACATGATAAACTGGCATAACACAGGTTAAGTACTCAGCACCACACTGGGCACAGATGTCCAACAGCACAGCAGCATCATGGGACTGAGCAGACTCCCTGCCATCTTCCAAGGTTCCCTAAATGCTGAGGCTTAGATGCTACCAAAGAGCCCTCAAACATGCACCATGGAAAGGACTGTGGAAAGGCCATGCCCTCACTCCTCTGACCCTCCTGTA
>CAJQZJ010013540.1:12552423-12592411 GCA_907164525.1 Lophiomys imhausi | reverse complement strand
GGATCCTCCTGTAGTGGACCACAGCAGAACACAGATGTCTGCGGATCAGCCACCTAGTGAGGAGAGCAGCATAGTGCTGACTGAGGAGGGGAGTGTCTCAACTTGAGAGACTGGGTGAATTCCCCAGTGTCTGGGATGCTTGGGAGAGTACTGCTGGGCTGACTGAGCAAGCACTAGGCGCTTGGATCCTAGCTCTGCTGCTGGCAAGCTGAATTACAATGTACAATTGCTAATAGAGGATTTAGCCTTAAAAGAGCCTCAAGCTTCACTTAACAGGACGGGCGATTGGTTGGCTGGTGTGCTGAGCCGTAGGGGAAGCTTACACAGGAGGCTTGATGGAGGTGAAGGAGATAGATCCCAGGCTCACTTCTGGACATGGGATGGTACATGCTACATCCCACAGCAGGCCATGTCCCTGCAGGACACTTCTAGAAATCTGCTGGGCTCAATGTGAAATTAATCATTGTTTCCTTAAGTCCCATAGATTCAGGAGTCAAGAAGATTCTCAGAGTAAGGAAAAAAAAAAAAAAGACTAAAGAAAACAGTTTAAACACAAGCCAATGTTTTAAACAAGGTTGAGAATGAAAATCACAGCTGTCCCAGGCCTACAGACAGAACCCTCAACATGTTGTTACTTGGGAATTTCAGTAGTCTCTTGCAACTAAATAAAATAAATTTGGTCCATCTTTAAGAGCTTTCCAACAAGGCCGAAGTCAACTCACACTGACACGAGCAGCAAGCAGAACATCCTCCTCTTTCCAAGGTCATTCACCCCAAGAGCAAAACTTCATGTAGATGCCAGAAAGCATAAGGTTTTAAACACACAATGGCAGAGCTAAATGCTGGCACGCAATATCAACACAGAAACTGTATCTTCAAAAGTCCTCCTAAGGGTGAAAAGGGCTCTTGCCTGGACAATCTAAAGGCTTGATAAGGAGGCCAGAAATGAGAAAAAGGTCTAACTAGCTTTGGAAATCTCAGGTTTGGTTTTGTGAAGCAAGCGGGTTTTTTTTTTTTTTTTAACAATGATATGCATATCCATTCCTGAAAGATTCATGCTTGTAATCTCTCATGCTCATTGCTAGTCACAAGGAGATATTTGGGTCTTTCTCTGACAGGGATGGGGTTTTACTTCGGTTACTGTGGTGGTACAGCACATGCTCTAGTCATGGTTTCTCCAAGCTTATGCCATCTTCTACCACCAAGGCAATCCCTTCCCAGTTCAGCATCAGTGAAGACGTAGTTATCCAAATCTGGGTGTGTGTGTGTGTGTGTGTGTGTGTGTGTGTGTGTCTGTCTGCATATGCCTGTGCCTGCAGGTATCCACATTTGGGTGGGCCAAAAGAGGGTACCAGATCCCCTTGAAGCTGGGGTTATAAACACCCACCTAACATGGACGCTGGGAACTGAACTTAGATCCCGCAGAAGAGCAGCAAAGCTCTTAATCACTGATCCATATCTCCAGCCCCCTGAGAATCACTGATCAGTGGGATATCACAGACCCACCTTACAGCCTGCTGCCATCACTCTTAGTTAACGTCTAGAATTTGACAGTAAGACCCTACTGCTGGAGACACAACGCTTGAGTCATAGGACATGAAGAAATCAAGCTGGTACTGACCCTGGAGTTTCATCCATACTGTCTAGCTTTCACAGTGCTGGAAGATTCTATTTATGCTGCCAGTAATTAAAAGTAGTTGACAATTTTACCCAGTTGTGAATCCCACAGCTCCAGGAATGACTGGCCTGGCAAGACATACCCACTGGCATTTGGCATAATATGCATTAGTGGCACAAATGTATTGGGAATAACCAACCACTTTCCGGCTGGATTTAAATCCTGTTCCACAAGATGCACTCTATGTCTGGTACTGTTCTCTAGGCCAAAAATTCATGGCCTTCTAGGTTATAGGCCCTAGGGGAGAACCTAATACTATTATTCTTCCAAATGGACATAGTAATAAACTGATTACTAATTATGCCCCCTAAATTAATCTTTATACCTATAGATTAGTGCACCTCTCAACCATCATCAGAGAAGCTTCATTTTGCAGTATACAGAGATTGAATAGAGACCCATTCTGGTCCATATGCAGAGAATAAGAAACTGGGAGCCCCCAGCTCTCAATGGAACATCTGTATAACACTCCCTCCATCTCACCAAGGCTCAAGAATCACTGCAGAAGAGGGGTCCGTCCGAAAGATCATAGTGGGTGTCTGCAGTGAAACAGTATGTGCTGGCCATGCCAGCACTGTGCACGTGAACAAATGGCAGCTATGACAGCACACACAAGACCAAGCCCACCAAAATCCCAGCATGGATGGGAAGGAGTGCATGGAGTTCCACCCCTAGCTAAGGAGCTAGGGCTGAGGAGCTAGGGCACTGACTGCTTCGGGGAGAAAGAACCAGTTTTCTTCAATGATGTCATCCTTAAAAAAAGCAACCCATGCTCCTGTGGATGACCCTACACCCATGCACATACAGACAGCACCAAATGGCCACGGTGTGTTTTTAAAGAGAATGGGAGGGGAAATGGGAAGTGACTGGGAGGTAGCATTGATCAAAACATATTACATGCATGTACGAAGTTCTCAGTAAAACACTTCTCATCCAAGAACATCATGCTACCCCAATTCAGTCACTCTCTCCCCACGCCAAACATCAATGGAGCAGATGCAAGACCTGCCCATATCTTAAAATTGACATGGAAAGACCATTCCGTTATAACTAATGAGTTGGGATCTAATTAGAAGGCGCTGGGTGAGGTCCCTAAAAGAGTGATGCTTTGGGAAGACAGAGACCCATGGCCTCAATGACCCCTTAGTTCAGGGCTGCCTTTGAACAGCTTCTCTGAAATGTTCCCATACTCCACCTCCTCCTCAATGAGATGGGGCCATTGTGAATACCAAAACATCTGGGCCCAATTTCTCCACAAAGAGCAGTGTGCCACTGTAGATAAGGGCAGGAGGAACAGAAGCAGATACGAAGGCTCTCCAGGCTCGCTGAGTTTACTGAAGTCCTGGTATAATATAGTCACTCCTTAATCCTAACAAAAAGAATAGCATTATCAACGTCTCCAACAGGATCCATCCATTAGTTAAGTTTTATTGAGAATGACAAAGGTTACAACCAAAAGGGGGCTTGGATTGATTATTAAGGTGAGTGTCAAGGAAGAGATAACTGTGGAAGAACAATTAAAAACAGAGAGAGAGAGAGAGAGAGAGAGAAAAGAGGCAGGAAAGCAAACAACATCCTCTTGCTAGAAGTACAAGACCCCACAGCACAGTTTTAAGAATGGGAAATGAGTCACACTCAGCTGGAGGTCTTCCTCTCCTCCACAGCAAGGAGCTCTAGTCAGGTGCATTGCATTCCTGGCACCAGCTTTCAAAGGATTTCATCAGACTTCTGTACACGAAGCCGGAGAGCTGAGCTGAGCAGAGCCATCTGAGAGATCCAACAGTGCTCTCAGAGGAACCCACCAGCGACATCTCCTCACCATCAACTGGGGGGGGGGTACAGTGCCCTCAACACCACAAGACTACACATCACACAGAGGCCACAGCCCTTAATGGGTCTGGACACATTTGAAGTTGCCACAGGCAGCCATGCACACTCAGGGGCCCAGGTGCCCTGAGAGCCAGTCCTTCATTAAGGACAGAGCTTGCTTGGACCCTCCCCTGGAATCACAATATACCCTGTGGATAGTTAGTCTCTCAGCCTGCCTGGGATGTGGTTCAACTACATTAGGCTGTCAAATGCCAAGGGGATAAGCAACACAGCCTCCACCTTCTACACCCAAGCAGCCAAGTTTTAAACCCAAACACTTCAGGGTTAGAAGTTCAGACCGCACAGGAGCCAAGCTTTCCTGGGGGGGGAGGGGGGGGTGCTGAAGCCTCTCACACAGGTGGAGGGGCAGGAGTCAGCACTGCACCTGTTTTTGAACACACCCCTGCTGGACTTGGAAGGTTCCCATAGTCCTCAACAGAGGACTCACCAGCCTTCAGCAGACACCATATTATACTAGGACAAGCTACCTGAAGACCTTTTACTTTCACTGGCCAACAGCAACTCAGGAGGACAGGCTGCTAATCCACTGGCTGCACTATGACACCTACATTACCCACTTAGATGCCATCTGCTCTCCCAGGTAAGTGATGGCGGGCCCAGAGAAATAGAACAAGGAAACAGTTCAGGAACCTACTAGGGAAGAAACGGAAGCTATTGGTGATCCAAAAAGAAAACAAGCCAGGGCAAAGCAGCCAGCTCCATCCTCCCTGCAGGGATAGACACTGAGGGTCAGGACAGAGTTCTGTGCACACATAGGCTTACAGACAGCAGGAGCAGTCACTGTTCGTCCTCCTCTTGGGTGGCTACCAAGTGGCAGGTGTATTAAAATACCCCCTTTAGCAAGAGTGTGTGAAAGCGTCCTGCCTCCCTAGAGGGATTATAATTTGACCCAGTACTTTTGTACAAAACGCCCAGCGTTTGCACATGGGCAGGCAGACCTGCAGCACTGGGACATGAAGCTGCCTGAGTTCCACTGGGCTCCCTACATGCGCCAAGTCCAAATGCCTCCCCAGTATCCGCAAACTGGGAAAAGGACGGCCATGAAGCAACTGAACGTGCTGGCCGGCACAGAACCGCCAGCAGCAGCGCTTCTCAAAACACATCTTCAACGTCCATGCAAGACGCTCAGGCCCTGCCTGATAACCTGTCACGGATCAAGTGGCGCCATCCCAGGCAGCTGCCCCCAGGCGTCTGCTAGGCCGGGACGGGACATGCGGGCAGCCCAGGACGCAGCGGCACCGTGCCACTTTCTCACAGGAGAGACTCCATTGTCCATTATCCATTACCAAATGAACGCTGACGATCCATCTTCCCTGGCAGGCTGGCTACAACGCCGGCCTTGCGGGGCAAGAGGCACCGCAGTGCTCTCTCTCTCGGCCGGGCAGCCGCGTGTGTACACACGCACGCACACACCCCGCCGCGCCAGGGGCGCCCGCTCCCCAGCGCTTTCCAGAAGCCCCGGGCGGCCTGGCCCTCACCTTCGATGGCGATGACGTGCTCCCGGATCTGGTTCTGCAGCACCGGCTCCTCCACGCGCTCCAGCAGCTCGTAGATGGAGTAGATGTTGGGGTGGACCGACTCAAAGCGCTGGATCTCGGCCCGGATGGCAGCCGAGTTGGCCAGCTGCTGCTGGTAGTTCATGGTGCAGGCGCGCCGCCCCGCGCCCCGGAGCCCGAGGGCCACCGAGACCCGGGGCGCCGCAGCCCCCGGGGAGCACGGAGCCGAGGAGGCGCAAAAAGCCGCGGATGAGGCAATCTAGGGGCTCAGTTCATGGCAGGGACTAGCGTCCCGGGTCAGCGGGCCGTCCAGGGAAACCGCGGCGCCATGGAGCGCGGCCGGCCGCGGAGGAGGCTGGCTCGGACGCCTTCCCGCGCCGCAGCCGCTTGCACCCCTACGCGCCGGCCGGCCGAGCAGCCATTAAAGCGCAGGCACCGCGCTGCCGCAAGCTCCGGGGCCGAGGCCCCCGGGCAGTGGCCGCTCTGCTCCGGGGCGCACGGCTGCGGCTGGGTCCGCGCGCTTGTGAGTGCCGCGCTACCGCGCGCCGGGCCTTCAGCTACCCTGCGCCGTCCGCCGAGCCCGGACCGAGCTGTGGGCTCCTTGCCAGCCGCGGAGACCGCTCCGAGCGCCGCCCGCCACCCGCCGCTGCCCGGCCAGCCCCCTCCCTGGCACGCAGGGCCCTGGCCCACGTCGGCCCCGCCCCCGGCCGCGCTCGCCGCCCTCCGGCCGCCGCTGCGTCCTCCGCGGCGCTTCCCAGCGCGCCGGATCCCGGGGAATTGCGCCAGACCCCGCCCCGCGCTGCCTCTGGGCTTGCTGGGACTTGTAGTCCATCGCTCCGGCCGGCCCGAGCGCCTGGGGTGCGCTCTGCCCTCGCGTCGTAGCGCGCTGCGCGGGGTTCCTGGACGGCGTTTCAGCCGGCCGATCAGCGAACTATTCTTGGCTTCTCTGGGCCCCCTCGGTTGTTCCCACTGCCCCATGCCAGCCCCTTTGCCTCGGAACCGGGAAGGTGGCTCGGGAGCCCGCCCGCGCTTTTGTTTGTTTGCCAGCCGAGCGCTTGAGGAGCCTTTGCGACGCGCGGTGTCCCCTCCCCCATCTGGCAACTTTCTGCCTCCTTTTCTGAACCCAGAAGGAGAGTTACGTTCCTTCCCGTGGAATATACGGGGGTCCACGCTTCATCAATAAGGTGAACTTGAGGCTGGGATGGGATTCCACGGGGGCCTCTAGACAGTCTTTCCCACGAAAATCCTAAACAACTGAGTTGTAGCCTGCAAGCTGCAGCCCTCCGATCGCCCACCTGCTCTGCCTCGGCCCCTTGCATTCACCCCAACACTAACCCCACTTCAACTCTCAGTCCAGGAGCTCATGAAACTGAATCGTACTACAGCTGAGAGCTTATCCCAAGGGCTCCAAGTGAATAAGATTGTAGATTCCCAAGGATCCAGGGCAATTCAGAGGCCCTGAAAGTCCCCGGGCCTGTGCATTATGGCGTAGTTCTTGTATCGCCATCCACGGGTGTTTTCTAAATAGCCCCACATTCCTGATTCAAGTATCCTATGCCTTATCTGGTTCAAATGCAATCTAATTGGCAGCTCAGAGAACCTAGGGACCCAGGCAACCAAGCCTGGTCTTCCGGGTTCCAGTATTTCTCAGGCAGGTGTAAGATCCCTTCCTTGCCAACCTTCCTTGTCCCTAACACTGCAGAGGCCCTGTCTTGTTCTCTGACTTTCTCCTTAGCAGTAACGTCAACAAAGATGCTGGTGTGTGGTTTCATTCTAGCTTAAGCAATTAGTCCCTACCCCACCTTGAAATTCCAACTGTGTGTGAAACAATCTCCCCTGCTCCACATCTGGCTTCTCGGTCTCTTTTGGGTTCCTTTTTACTTCCCTTAGCTTTAAATATGGATGTTCCAGCCTCCCAATTACTGATAGAGAACTAACTGATAGAGATCTGTCTCCCTCCTGTTTCCTCACTGATCATTTTCAAGGAAGTAGTTCCAGTGAGCCTCTAAACCAAGGCTTTCCTCTAGTCAAAGCCCTCCTCCAATGCCACCCATCCTCCCTGGCTCCCAGAGACCTCCTGGCCTGCATTCTTACCAAGAGCTGGGCAGAGTGTCTCGTTTTCCTCAACTTGTTTTGTTTTCATTTTTGAGACTCACATAGCCCTGGCTAACCTCAAACTTGCTATTTAGCCAAGGCTGACCTTGAATTTCTGGTCCTCTTTCCTCCACCTCCCAAATGCTAAGCAGCACCATAGGCATGTACCACCAACACCTCGTTTATGCTGCCCTGGGGATCAAACCAAGGGACTCCTGTATTCTGGGCGAGTATTGTACATCGGAGCTGCATCTCCGCTGTGCTTTCTCTAACAACTGTGCTTGTAAGTTGGCCTATCACAATCCCGAGGAACCTAGTAAGAGACACAAGAATTCCTTGTTCATAGCAACAGCAGTGGACAGAGTAGTGGTGGTTTTATGTGCCCATAAACTGAATTCTAAGTCACACAGGGTTGCATCAGGGCCCAGGTGACACTGGGTGGCTCCATATGATCAGAACCCTGGGCATGAGGGTCCATGTCCTTCAGAGAAGAGCACAGATGGCCCATGTCAGAAGAGGAACTCTGGGCTTCAGGGCCAACCTCCTTCTCGAGAGCCCATATGGCAAAGCTCCACAGACCATGCAACTCAAACAGAAGTCCAAGATAAAGGCATCAGCAAGTTTGATTTCTCCTGTGGGCCTCTCCACAACTTGGGGATGAACGTTTTCTCCCTGTGTCCTTACCCAATGTCCTTAGTGTCTGCACTCTAATCTTTTCATTGAATAACATCAGTCATGTGGAATTGGAGCCAGCCCTATTGACCTGATCTTTACTTAATTGCCTCTTTAAAGAGTCAGACTCTCAATATGTCCCGTTTTGAGGTCATGGAGAGTAGAGCTTCAACATATGTATCCAAGGGGACAACTCGGCCATAAGAGTATCCCTCTCACTCTGCTTCTATCCTCTCCAGACCCACTGACCTCCTTACACCAGGTATCATTAGTCAAGAGCATCTTCCCTCAGAACCTTCGCCAACTACATCTCTTCCTGCATGTATTCACTCTAAAACTACCCTCTCAGGAGACCTTCCCCAACATCTTGTAGAAAGCAGCATCCCTGTTCACCAACACTAATGCCTCACCTCCTTGTGGGTAACGCTAGTTTCTAAGGATGTGACACTGAGACCCTGGAGCTGTCTTAGAAGTTCTAGAAGGGGCAGAGATCTGTCACTCTGCTTATGACTTCTGACCTTTGGAACTGTGGGATCATCAACTTACGCTATTTAACATCACGTTTGTGCTAATGTTTCACAGCAGGAAAGGGCACAGGGTGCTTAATTTTGTTCTTCTCTGATCTAACTCGATACTCTTTACTTGCTTAACTGGGATGTAAGGTCCCTGAGGGCTACGATTCCATCTGTTTTTATCTTCCATCTCATCCTCAGCCCCTGGAACAATGCCCAATAGAGAGCAGGCGTCCAAGAAATGGTTTCCCCACTAAACTTCCAGTGTCATAAAGACTGGGACCTTATGTCTCTTGGGCATTCTGCAGTGCCTAATGTAAAGGGTTGCCATCAGGGCCACTCAAGCCCACCACATAGTAGGTGCTGGATAAAGATTAGCTCAATTGAGATGGAGGATCTCTTATCAACACCACCCCAGGAGTAGTCATTAGGCTTTTACTACTGATTCTCTCCTGCAAAAAAGCTAAACACTGTGATTATTTTTCATGTGATGGTCCTTCTAGACATTTAAGGTTGTGAGTGAAATCCCTTGACGAGAGGGACTTTCACTCTCATGAGAGGACTCTCAAAGTAGTCACCAGAAGTATCCAAAGTTGGGGCTTGTGGGGCTGGATCTATGACTTGCCAATTAAGAACACATATTGCTTTTGCAGAACACCCAAGTTTAGTTACCACCATCCACATTAGGCAACTCACAACTACCTGTAACTCTAGCTCTAGGGCACCTGATGCCATCTTCTGACCTCGGTGGCCTCCTGTACCCACAAACACACTAATTGAAAATAATAAAAATAAATCTGGAACTTAAAAAAAAAAAAACAAGGAAAGAAGGAAGGAGAGAAGGGATTGTTTGCGGTTACAGTTCAAGGATACTGTCCATCAAAGCAGGGGAGGCGTGGCAGCACAAGTATGAGCCAGCTGGTCACATAGAGTCTGCTGCAGGAAGAAGAGGACTAGTATCCAAGTTGAATTTCTCCTCTTTATTCAGGCTGGAACGCCAGTCCATTGAATGGTACTATCTACATGTAGGGTGGGTCTTCTCACCTTGATCCAATCTAGAAACTCCCTCACAAATATGCCCAGGGGCCTATCTTCTGAGTGATTCTAGGTCCTATCCAGTTGACATACCTATGTTGTCCAAAGTTCAGCCATGTAAATTGTGACATAGATAGGAGCAACTCCACACTTTAATGTTCCTTTGAACACAGCTCTATAGCCCTCCCTCCTAAACTATCTGTAAGGAGCATTTGGAAAATGCGGGTAGTATCTTGTGTCTGGGGACTTGGCTGTGCTATATCCGCTTCCCTGCACTTGACCTGGTTTTGTTCAATTCCTTTCCACGCTCTGCTGAAGAGTGCTGAGACTCCCATTTGACTGTATGCAGCAGTCATGTGACCCTGGCACACAGCACAGGCCATAGGTGGTGATGCCCAGTAGTGGGAAGTGGCTTACAAAGGTTCCTGGTGGCCCTGGGGGAGAGGTCGAAAGAGGAGAGGCAGGAGGAAGGAGAGTCCAGAAAGCACAGCAGATAATTTCTTCTCAGGGTTTTGCCACTGTCTGAAGAAACGACACCACAGCGGGGAGCAGGGCACCCTATGTGCCTGTTTGGTAGTTGACCCAAGACTGTGTACTTTGTACCAGATGGCCACATAACTGACAACCAAGAAGTCAGCAGCACCACATTGAGCATTTGATTTGCTGAGACTTCCTTCTGGATCAGCTCATGTAGTTAGTCTAGACTCTGTCCTATGAAGCATTCCTCGGAGCCAGGGGGCTCTGGAGACTTTGTTTTCTTAACTAGAAAAGACAGACCAGCACCACAATAACATTCAGCTATTACAGCAGCAAAGAGCAGGGACCATTATTCCGAGGCGTACACTGACACCTGATGGAGGCAGGATTTGAATCCATAACTGTTTCACTCCACACTTTGATGGGAGGTCACAGAGAACAGGCAACCATGTTTTCTCTACGTGTGTGTGTGTGTGTGTGTGTGTGTGTGTGTGTGTGTTTGATCTTCAGCCAGAGTGCACAGTAAATGCTTTGATGTGAGATATGTGAACTTGGAAACGTTCATGTTTAGAGCCTTGCAGCCTCTTCCTCTGTCTACTTCTACCTCCTTCTGATCTCTCGTATCCTCTCTCATACTTGCCCTTGACTACCATGATATCAAAAGGTCCAGAGTACCCAGAGAGAATTTGTGTGAATACAAGCCTCTCTAGATGGTTCTGGATGCTCAAGTCATTTAGTTGATACCCACGTGCTATGGGGACAAGGCATTCCGTCTGTACCTCCTGTGAATCCCTGACCACAGGAACTCAGAGGTAAGTGCTGATCAGAGACTAACATTGCTCTAAAACATCTTAGATGCTGCAACAATCTGATCTAATTTTTTTTTAATTGTTGTTGAGATGGGTCTCTAGAGTTAGCCCAGGGTAGCTTCAAATTCTGGATCCTCCTGCCTCATCCTCCTAAGTGCTAGAATTATGCATATGTACCACAGTACCTAGGTAATCTGTTCTAAACTTAGACATACTTACAGGATACCTGGAGTATTGCTAAATGCAAAATTGTGGTATGCATGCGACTGTATTGCAAATGTGTATCATCTCTACTTCCCTACTTCCTCCATTTATCAAGCCTTGCATGTTGTAAAGGTCCCATTGAGATGTCTACCCCCTTGAGCTCGGGTTGTCACCTCCAGGTAGTCCTTGTTTGGGGGGCATAGCTCACATGGAACCTCATTACCACCTTTCTCTTGCTTTCCCAGACTTAGTGACATACACACAAGGGCATGTCTGTAGGTCAGAAATATGACACACACTCTCAAATCAAAATCAACAAGTGTACAGGCTGCTGGCCCTTTGAGAATGTGGTGTGATCTTGACTTTCCAGTCTGTGGAGTACCTTGGCATGTGGCCTTCCTCCATCTATTTCAAAGCCACCAAAGGTGAGAAAAGCTTTCTTTCCTCTGTCACTCTGACCCTCTCCTTCTCTTCCATCTCCCATTTCTTTGGGACTCTTGGGATTGTCCTTAGCCCAGAAGGATAATTCAGGCTCATCTCTTCACTTCAAGGTCATCTGAATTAGCACTTTTAACTCCACATGCCACCTAGATTCTCCTTTGCTACCTAAAGTAACGCAAGCCCAGACTTCAGAAGAGCTGCACTAGGACATCTGTGGAGAATGGGCACTCTATTCTGTCCATGACACTTTAATAAACTCACCACTGTCTGTTACCAGTCTTGGATTTATCACTCATAGCTGGAGTTGCTCTAGAAACCAAGAAAACACACAACCAGAATATTCTGAAGAAACACTGGGCTGCCAGGTTAGTCCTTAGCAAGCTGCAATAGCCTCCATTGGGTCTCTCCGGCTTTGTTTGGCCCCGTGGGTTAGCAACCACTAACTTGTTCAGAATCCCACTCTAGACTCTTGTGTCCCACACAAACTGATAGGAACAGATGCACAGGTGGACACAATTCGTTCTTTGTCACTATTATTTTATTTTGTCTATTATTGTGGTGTATGTGCTTGGGGTGGGGTGAGGAGCACATGTGAGCCATGGTGCAAACATCCTGCAGTGGGAGTGTAAAGGAGAGGACAACTTTTGGTAGTCTGTGTTCTCTACTCCCTCCTTTTTGTGGGTACCAGGCATTGCACTCCAGTCAGGTCCCAGGCTTGCAAAGCAAGTGCTTAGCCTACAGAGCCATTTTACCAGGCCTGTCTTCATTCTATTTTTACTTTTTTGAGACAAGGTCTTATGTGGCCTTTGCTGGCCTTGAATTCACGGTGTAGTAGAAGACAGCCTTGAACTTCTGATCCTCGTGCCCCAAACTCCAAGCGCTATGATTACAGGCATGCACCATGACTCCTAACTTTCATGTCTTACCTCTTTTGCACTGATATTTTTAGGTCGGTACTTGTTTTTAAGATCACAAAGACTGCCTCCCTGCTATGTAAACAATAGACACCAGTATCGTTTGGCTTAAGGTCACTTTTAAAAAGACTTTCACATTAATTGAATAACTGTAAGATTAACTTAATGGGCTACTTATTGTTGAACATCCCTAATCCCAAAATCCCGGGATGGAAATTCTCCAAAATCCAAAACTCTGTGAACACCACCGTGATGTCACAAGAGGAAAATTCCATACCACAAAACTTGGTTTCATGCACAAAATCATTAAAAAAATTACAGGGCTGGTGAGATGGTTTGGTGGGTAGAGGTGCTCACAGGCAGGCATGACACCCTAAGTATCAAGTCCCTTAGCCCACATGATGGCAGGAAAGATCTGACTCCGCACTGCAGCCATGGTGTGCTTGCCCCTGAATGAGTCCAGTACACACACACACACACACACACACACACACACACACACACACACACACCACTAAATATAAATATATAACACATTTTAAATGGCACAATTTAAAAATAAAGCAAATATTATGTAAAACCCTCAAGCCATATGAGGTTGTTGTGAAATGCTATCTTCCAGGTACAACTATGTTCACCCACAAGAGACCTTTACAAGATCCTGTTG
Source organism: Lophiomys imhausi (assembly GCA_907164525.1). Lineage (NCBI taxonomy): Eukaryota > Metazoa > Chordata > Mammalia > Rodentia > Muridae > Lophiomys > Lophiomys imhausi. The sequence continues at coordinate 12,579,522 of CAJQZJ010013540.1, read as the reverse complement.
CCATTCCCTCGTAGAAGGAAGGGGTGGGAAGGGTCATTGGGCCCTCACCTCCAATTCCAGCACCTCTCTTCCTTCTGAATTCCTGGCAGGGCTGAATGTAAATCCTGCCCCGGTGGTCTTGGGACCTGTTGGAGTACACAAAGGGTGACTGCAGGAGGTCATGCAGCTTCCTGGAAGCCACCACCACACAGGGATGAGATGGAACTTTCAGTGTTTTAGCTGTTCGGGGTCACTCACATTCCTGTAAGTAAGGCCTGGCCCAATGCATCTTTAAAGTAAGCCCCATAAACTAACCAGTTCACCAAGATGGACTCGGATGAAGTTGTTTCTGTCAATCATTGATGCCCTGTCTAGGATGAAAGGAAATTTATGTACAAGTCTCACCAAGAAAAGGTAATGCAACAGAAAGGTATGTGAAGCACGGATGGATTTACACTTCTATCTGTGGGTCCATCCTCCAGATTTTTCATTACACAGAATATATAACTATTGGAACTTCTGGAAAACCCCCAGACACGCCTGGGGTTGCAAGCATTTTGAATGAAAGATACCTAATCTGCATGGCTTTATCAACATTTTCAAGTCTCATTGCAACTGCAGATGATCCCCAGCTGAAATACGAGTCTTAGTCTTCCAAGTGATGCTGAAATAAAAGCGGTTTTGTGAAGGACCCTTAACTTTGGGGTAAAAAGAGGAGCAGGTGGTTAGAGTCAGGAGGGGTGGGTATCAAGTGATGGTAGAACACTGGGTACATTTGGCTTGGAAAACCCTTAGGCCTGATCATATACTCGTGGCCATCTCATAACTCACTTTCACCCTCAGCACCCACCTCCTACCTCTTCCCTTCCCTTTTTTTCCCCTGCGGGCAGTTCACTCCTTCCCAGCCCTCCAGAGTTATCAAGAAAGAATTCTCTCAAGCCATGTTATGATATGATGAATGGTGGAGGGCAGGGCAGCTCCATAGTTTTCCTAGATTAAAGAATGCTGTTTGGAGATGACCAGATGTGTCATGACTCCCGTTCAGAGATGACCAGATGTGTCATGACTCTTTGCTAGGCTGGAAAACAATCTGTGTCTGTGGTGGTGGTGGTGGTGGTGGTGGTGGTGGTGGTGGTGGTCAGATGGGATAGGTCCAGATAGGATGGGGGCAGTGTGGTCAGCACATCTCAGGGCATAGGGACAGCTTTGTCCAGGGATAACAAGTGCTCTCTGGAAGATTGGTGTTGAAGACAGGGAAACTCAATGGCATCTTATTTCTCAAGAGACAAACGATGTCAGAAATGGTCCCCAGGGCTGAAATCTGGTTACTAACACCATCATCCTCCTCTCCAGAGCTCTAAGGAGCAACTACTTCCTCTGCTTCTAGCTTCTGGAAACACCTATATTCCTTGGCACTTGGCCTGCCCACTATCTTCAGAGTATCATTGCTTCTTCAGGTGTCTCCCTGCATCCTTTGCTCACTTAAAAGACCCCTGGTGAGTTACAGGGAAGGTCCTCAGGAAGCCCCAGATAATATTCCCATCACAGGACCTTTAATTTGGGCTGGGGGATGTTGTTCCATTGGTAAAGTGTTTACCTAACATGAATAATGGGTTTGATTGACAGCACTGCATAAAACAGATGTATGGTACACACCTATACTTAGCATTCAGAAAGTGGAGGCAGGAAAATCAGGAGTTTGAGATCATTCTCAGTTATGCAGTGAGTTCAAGGCTAGCCTGAGCTACATGAGAACCTGTCCAAAAAAGAAAGAAAGAGAGAAGGAGGAAGGAGAAGGCAATTAAGACAGAATCTTTTTTAATAAGATTTATTTTTCCTTTTTAAATGTGTGTGAATGTACCTGCATACATCATGTGTGTATATACATGTATGTATGTGTATATTTATGTTTCATGTGAGTGTAGGCATGCATGTAAAAGTTGGGACAATATCGGGTGTTGATCCTCATCTTCCACCTCATTTGAAACAGGGTCTATTGTCTTCACCAGGCTAGCTGGCCCAAGAGCTCCCAGGGATTCCCCTGCCTCCATCTTCTATCTTACAGCTAGCTGTAAGTCAAGCACCGCCACATCTGGCCTTCATGAATTCTGAGGATCTGAGGTCTGGTCCTCAACATTTGCATGGCAAAGCGCTTTATCCACCAAGCCATCTCCCAAGTCCACCCTCTTAACTGTTCCATGTGATCCTGTTAAAGGTATTCTTGTTGTCCCACCTCCAACCCCAAACCGTCCGCCTGACAGAACTGAAACTCTACGTGCATTAAACACTCCTGCTTTGTGATTCCCTGACTCCCAACCTTCACCATTCTGCTTTCTGTCACATCATGCGAGTGTAAGCAGAGTGGCACAGCATTGGGACTTCTGTGACTTTATCTTCTTCACTTACCTTTCTTCACTTATCTCAGCATCCCCTGGGGCTCTTTTGTGTCGCAGCATGGGGCACAACACCTTCCGAAAGGCTGACTGATGACTGTACTGTATGCAGATGCCATGCTGAGATAATTCACTCCTCTGTCCCAGGCCTGTGCATGGCCTCTGCCTTTTGGCTGTAGCAATACTGTTGCTATGCACATAGAGATATACAACCATCTCTTTCAGGTCCTGCTCTCAGTCCTTGGGGTATACATATTGAGGTGGCAAAGATTTATACCCTAAAGGAGCTAGCTAAGGAAAACCACAGTGAGTTTACTATGAGAAGGACCTTGGCATTCATTTATTTATGTATTTATTTATTGATCTATCTACTTATTGTCTTGCTGCATAGAACAGTTATGGCCTCAAAAAATCACAGAGATTTCCCACTGCCTCTGCCTCCAGAGTGCTGAGATACAAGGTGTACAACACCACGCCCAGCCTCTCAGCATCCTTAAAAAACAGCAGTGACAACCCTGAGGCCACACAGGTCCAGGGATGCGGCACCCTCTCACAGATCCTGGGAAGCGGACCAGGAGCAGGCCTGAGCCTGGGAAGCTACCAAGCACTGAGCCAGCATGGATGGAAATTAACTGCCTGTGGTTCTGGGTGTCAGAGAGCAGAGGTGAGCCTGTGATTAAGATGAGGAAGGGGCCACAACGCGATCACAGTGCGGCTTGTCGGTGCTCTTTCGCTGGTTGGGTAAGAACACAGCTGCCCAGGATCCCACAGAATTTTCCTGAGTCAGCTGCTGTCTTTTTTTTTTTCTATTTCCGAGTGGGGGTGCTAGGGAAAGGCATACCTTATTCTTCAAGCCACCTCCTCCATCCACGTTCTGTGTGTGTCATAAAGACGCTGGTCCACGTTGCAGTCAGGCTCCACTTCTAATTCACCCACTCACACCCACCAATGTTTTCAGCAGTGTTTATGGTGGATGTTTATAACCACACACCCTAACAGAGTTGTGGACATTCTTTTCTCTGTACATCAAGTGCAAAATACATGATATCTCTCAGCTCCTGAATTCTTCTCCTATAAAATGGAAGATTAATTTGCTTACACACATTCTGAGAGCTGATTAAAAAGCTGGTTTTATACACATAGCTTTGGCTGATGAGCAAATTAGACATTGAGAAATCAGATGCAAATGAGTAGTTTACAGACACTTTTGAAATTATATAATCGCCTCCCAGTTTGTGTGAAAACCAAAGTAACTGATTTAGAATGGACCTATGGAAGCCAATAATAGAGGATTTCTAAATGTTTATCTGCTTTATTTTTTATTGCATTTGTCACATTCATTTATTATGTGTGTGTGTGTATGCATGTGGGGACACATGGGAGATCAAAAGGCAACTTTGGAGGGTCAGTTCTATTCTTCCATCAAGTGGGTTCTGGGGAATTAAACTCAGGTCTTTAGACTTGCCATCAAGCATCTTCACCCACTGAGCCATCTTACTGACCCTTGTTACAGATTTTTAAACTATCTTTGGAATTTCATTTTTGGGAATTTGTTTTTTAGATTACCTGCCACAATATCTTGGGGGGTGGGTTTTGGGATTTAATATATCTAGTGAATTGTTCATTTCAATGGACCCCCTGAACAGAGAATATGCAAAATGACAACCAAAAATATCTCTTTTCTATTCTTCAATTTTCACTGGAAAATATGAAGTCTAAGTATAAATTAAGTGTGTTGGTGGAATGGCCACTGAGTGTTAGCTAGCTGTCAGTCAACCATCTATAACTTCCAGGGAGGCTGCTGCTGTCCACAGTGATCCACATCTCAAAGGCAGAGAGAGAATGACTTGCTCCAGGCCACAGCCAGAGGCAGATGACACTGAACTTACAGCCTGTGTCTCGTAGATGTGAGTCTAGGTGCCTTTTCCCTAAGCATGGGGATGCTCCTGATTTTATGGAATCAGGAATGAAAGGGAGCACCTCATTGGTATGATGGCTGGTCAGAGGGTGCACTTAATGGATGCACCAGGCTCCTCCTGGGATCAGGCAATGACTGTTTACTTACTTTAGCCCCTGTCTTCTCCCAAGGCAATGTTTTTTCATTGAGTTTTATGACCTTCCCAGCCCAACCTTCCAGCTGACCGCAGAATCTTTTCTGCTGGGGTTGAAGGGGCATGATGGAGGACCCACCTGCACTTGCCCACTGGGACCCCCACCATAGTATCCAAGGGAGATTGACTACAGAGTCCCAAGGATAGCAAGACCCACCATTGTTCCCAGCCCTTAAATAAAATGGTGTGGTGTCTGCATGGAATTTGTTTACACTCTCCTCTATACTGCCAATCATCTCTAGAGGACATATGATAACTAACACAATGGGAATACTTTATATATAAATAGTTCTTACAGGCCTCAGCAGAATAGGGACCTATCTGGGCTGCAGAAGACCCTGTCTCAGAACAATAGCTGTCACTCTGTGTCATTTAAGGAACAAAGACAAGAAAGAAGTTTGCAGCAATTCGTACACCATCACAGGCTGGCTACACAGTCCACAAAGACTCCTGGAGAGGGAGGCTACTGTTGGTCCTATCTGCACCACAGATTAACCGTAGTGCTTGGCATGTGGAAAATTCAAATTTGTTTTCTGTGTGTGTGCGTGCGTGTGCGTGTATGTGTGTATGTGCATGAATGTTGAACTCATGGTACAGAATGGTGACTCTGGTGTTCTATGGCTCTGTCATCATCTCTATGTGTCACCCACTTGGGACAGTTCTGTAAAGAGGCAGAGCCAGTGTTGACGTGGGCAGAGAGATTGGTGAGGAAGACCTCTGTTTTCTCTTTCGCTCCCTCCCTCTATATCTATCCTTCTTTTCCTCCACTAGCTCACTGCACCCTGTAGCTTCCTATCCAGGCCACACCCTTTCTTTCTGTTCTCTGTTTAGCAATACTCTGGGCCCAGCTAACAGGAACCCTTTGTTTCCCTTCTAGAGATATCTCTAAAAGCTTCCCAGTTGTCCTATCCTGTGTCCATCTCTGGGATACAGGGAGAAGGAAATCATAGCTACAGGGGAGGTACTGGGTAAGTACAAAGAGTGGGGATATGCCCCTGTGGGTCACCCTGGCCCCGCCACCAATATCCCACCACCTTGATAGAGAACATCCTCTCCTGGGCCTCTGTTTCCTTCCCTGAAGCATGTCATCTGGACCACAGGCCCTGTGGGCCATGCTGCTTGGACGTGGATCCACAGACAAGTCACGGGGCCTATGCGAAGTACAGGTTCTGACCACATAGGTGTGGGCTAGGGCCTGAGATCCTGCACCTTGCAGCACCGGGAGAAGCTGTCTGGCCATTTGCTGCTCTCACGCTTAGCAGAAAGCTGTAGCGAACCTGTTCACTGGGATCTCCATCAGCCAGCACAGTATGGGTATGGTCCTGGAGCTTGCAAGTGCAGCTGTCCTTGGGAAAGGCCTTTCCTGTCCTAATGCACACCTTTGAATTTCTGTAGAGGGCTGATTTTTATGGTAAAGTACCTGTGTAGCATGGAGACCCAAAATTCTATCCCAAACACTAAACAAAAATAAAATATATTTTATCCTAATAAAAAGGAAAACAACAAAAGCAAATGAAAGCCCCACAACTGGGCAGATGACTCTGGGTAAGAGTACTTGCTGATCTCGCAGAAGACTTGTGTTCAGTTCCCAGTACCCATGTGGCTGCTCACAAACTAACTTCCAAGGGATCTCATGGCCTCTTCTGGCCTCTATGGGCACCAAGCATGCACATAGTGCACAGATTTACATGCCGGCAAAACACCCCTATACAAAAAATAAAAATAAAAATTTTTAAAAGCTTCAAGCCATAGTTCTCTAAGGAAGCCCATTGTATGTATATATGCATGTATGTATGTGTATACATATATTTAAAGCATTTCTCAATATTATTGTTTTATTTTGTTTTGAGACAGTCTCTCAGCATGTCTAGGCTAACCTGGGGTTGGCCTAAACTTGGAGTGGCGAACTGATGGACAAGTGGCCTTTGAACACCGACTCTATGTGGTGTGATGTCCTGGAAATCCAGGACACCAAGGTAAAGAAATACAGTCACTTCCTTCTCAGAGCTGTCAGGGTGGGCAGAGCGCAAGTTAATACCTCTTCATTAACTGATGTCAGGGGTGTACTCCGAGGACTTGAGGTAAGCCACACTTTACCTTGGCTGTGGCGTCTGCAACCCAAGAGTCTGAGCCACGTTTTATTCTTCCTGTCTCCTGAGTTCATGCCTTTACTACCTCGCAGCACTTCAGCTTCCCTTTGACAGTGACTCTTAAAAGCTGAACTCCAGAAACACACTTTGAGGACTGGAAGGAAGTTGCTGAAGCCTTAGTAGGGCTTACTTGTTTGTTTGGGGAAAAGGGAATACAGATGAAAAATAGAACCGAAAAGGATCTTTAGCCTCTGAGTGAAGAGACGGAGAGAAGAGGATGGCAATGGGCAGGCCGATCTAAAACTGGTGAAGAAAGCAATGTGACTAATAGGAAAGTTTCATTAAATTTTACTGTATGGCATCCTTCACTCTCCATATAAACTCAGCAAAATCCACATTACGTGTTTATGCATTGGACCTGAGTGTGGATTTTTTTTAGGGCGGGGATGATGCTGAGTGGGTGGAAGAGCATTTGACATCACTTATGGATTCCAACTCCTGCAGCTATGAGTATAAAGACTGGGTCCAAGCTGGGGATCCTGCATCACCGCACTTGCTGGAGCAGCCTCTGTGTGAACTCTCACCGCTGTACTACAGTGTTACCCCACCCTGGGCTGCAGAGAACAACATATGGGTGAGGGCTCAGAGACAAGCACGCTGTATCTTAACTTGAAGTGAAGACCCCTTGATGAAAATAGACAGGTGGTTTGTGGTGATGGGTGGGCTGGGAACCCGTGATGCAACATGAGCCAGCTTTATGGAACTGGCTCCTCTGAACTCTGCCTCGGCCATTGTGTCACCTGTCGCCTGGGTGCTGGGGACATCAGTAGGCCAGTCACACTGCCTGAACCTCTGAGACAAACACCCCTGCTTCGTTATTCCTGATCCTAGTGGTGATTCAGGTTCAGCTATGATCCAAACAGATAGGAGAGAGCAGGAACCTGAATGTCAGATGATCACTCGCTTCTGATGTACCTCAGCTGGGCTCTCAGTGGTCCTCACAGGCTAATCAGTTGCCTGGTCTCAATGGGGTCTCCTGCTAAACTTTCCCCCATCTCTGTGAGGGTGCACAGCTTTGTTCCCTCTGCGTGCACCACACAGGCTTCTCTGCAGAACAGGGGCTATTGTGAACCCTTGGACAGATCTGGGCTTAGACGGCCATAAGCTTCCTTAACAAGCAGGCAACAATGGTTGACTGGATTTTGTCTCTCTCCAGATTTACCCGTGGAAGGCCCAAGTGACCCTCATTGTGACTGCATTTGGATGCAGGGCTTTTGGGAGGCACTTAAGGTTAAATGAGGTCACTAGAGGAGGTACTTGAGATGAAGTGGGGTCCTAAGTGGCCTTATAAAAAACCATTCTGTCTATGGATGAATACACCAGGAAAAGATCATGTGAAGACAGCAAGAAGGTGGTGGGTGGTCTGTAAGCAAAGAAGAGTCCTTAATAGAACACAATCATGTTAGCATCTCCCCTTAAGACTTCCAGGGACTAAAGAGATGGCTCAGTATGTAAAATGCGTCGGTTCAATCCCCAGAACCTGAGTTCCATCCCTAGGATACACATTAAAAAAAAAAAAAATCTGAGCAGAGGGCCAGAAATAATCCCAGTGCTCCAGAAGCAGATGCAGGATCAACTCCATACACTCAAGGTCAGCCTGTCTGCATACAGAGTTCTAGGCCAGTCTACATAGTGAGACCCATGTCTTAACACACACACACACACACACACACACACACACACACACACACACACACACACACACACAGTGATACATGCTTGAAATCCCGGTGTGCAGGGGAGATGATTCCCTGAAGGCTTACTGGACAACTAGCCTAACCAATCTGAAAGCCCCAGGTCAGTGAGAGACCCTGTTATACAAAACAAAGTGAAAACATAGATTTCTGTTTTTTTTTTAAAGCCATCTGATCTACAATATTTTGTTATAGCTACTGGGTCAAAGACAACTTCCTGGCTTCCTAGCTACAATTCATGGGCACTAAACATAACTATATCCTGACTGGCAAGCAATGGCCACATGCTGGGAAAATAGCTTTGACCTTACAATGGCTCAGTCCTGAGTCTTTTTAGAAAGTCACTGAAATGCAGGAAAGAACCTGGTGCCTAGGTTAGTCTTTAGATTATCCCATCAGAGGGGTGTGACAATATGGAGCTTTGTTACAATGGGGAACTGTGTCTACATGGTAAATATGGTATAGGGAAACTACAACCACGAGGCTTACATATCTACATCGATTAGTTTTTATTGTATACATGGTAGAGTTTCCCTGTTGGTTTTCTATTGTCAACTTGACACAAGAGTCACCTGGGAAGAGGGAACCTCAACTGAAGAATTCCCTCCGTTAGATTGGCCCATGGGCATGTCTTTGGGAATTTTCTTGATTGTTAATTGTTGTAGGGCCCAACCCACTATGCATAGCACCGGTCCCTTGGGTGGGTAGGTAGTCCCAGGCTGTATAAGAAGCAAGCTAAGCATGAATCAGGCAGCAAGCCAGTAAGTGGCTTCTGTCCATGCTTCTTTCTGCTCCAGTTCCTGCCCTGATTTTCCTCGATGATGGATTAAGACCTAGAAGTGTAAGCTGAACTAAACCCATTCCTCCCTAAACTGCTCTGGTTTATCACAACCAACAAAACAAACTTGAACAGCAACAATGTGGAAATGTGTTGTATAGGTGTTAAGAAGGAAAAAGTGTTACTTTTTGTGAACATTTTAACATTTAATGTAAAAAGTATATTGTAACAATGTGGCTTTTATTGTTACTTTTTATTACTCACTCTAATTATTTTACTATACTTAATACCTCTTCCTCCCTTCCAACTCTCATTCCTTCCAACCCCCAACACTAGGTGGGAGAGAAAGAAGGTTAAAGGAAAAAAGGATGTAGGTCTCTTTGAGCTACTTTCTGCTGATTAGTGTGGTCAGGTTCTTTGGGAGCAATACTAGTCTCAGTAGTCACAATATCCAGATGTCCAGGAAATAGCAGCGGGAAGAACCAGCAGCAGTTTGGGGAAGCAGTGAGCAGAAACCTCTTTCTTCTTTGTAGTACCTCCTTTTTCTTCTTTGTAGCACCTCCTCTTTCTTCTTTATAGTACCACCTTCTCCTGGGGGGGGGGACTCTGGCTATTTCTATTTCTCTCTCTCTCTCTCTCTCTCTCTCTCTCTCTCTCTCTCTCTCTCTCCTCCTTCCTAGATAAACTTGCTCAGCTGGCTAAGCCACGCCCCTGCTAGCTCGTGAGGCAGTTAATAGTTTACACCTGTGGTCTTAACTGAAGCAGCCTCACACCTGGGATTAAACAAAAACATTCTCATAATTGGCTTTTTAAACAAAACTCTTACCACAGTATATACCCATGCAAAGGACATAGAAAGAACTTGATACAACACAATTTACCTAAGGACATGGGATACTGAGGAATTTTCAACATGTCTACCTTGGCTGAAGAGTCATCAGCAAACACAGCACACCCACCCTGAGACTTGCATCCTCAGCAGTATCTCTCTTCAAGCATACTCCTCTTTCAGAAGTTTCTGGACCCTCAAGGCCTTCCATTCCTGGTCCCAGGGGTTCTATTTTCCCAGGGAAGAGAATATCCTACTGTCATAGGTCCCCATCTTCATCACAGTATAAACAACCATCTCCCTCCTCAGCATCTTTTCTCTAACTAAACATCTGGTTAATGAAAAGTCTCCATCAAGACCAAGTGTGATTTCCTGCACTGTGGTACTGGCCAGCCATTCTGCCCGAGGGTGTCACATGGCTTGCTCTTCATGACAAAATTCCCAGGAACCAGATCCTTCTCTGAGTCAGCCTGAATCCTCTGTTGAGTATTGGGTGTCTACAGTGAGCTGATACCTGCCTGGCTGTTTTGACATCAGGACCCTCACAGTGTGGGCTGGGTACAGCTCCATCACACAGGCCAGGATTCTTATGTTACCTTTATACATTTCTCAAGTACACACACCCATTTCAGGGTTACATTTATTCAAGAAATGACTGTTTTCTATTTATATAGCACCTTCATCCATTTTTGAAAACATTTTTTTAATGCAAACAAATGAATGCAGATGTTGAGGGGCAAAAAACAGAAAGAACAAAAAAAAATATCTAAAGAGGGAAATAAAACAATGTTCTCACCCAGAAGCTTTACTCACGGAGAAACCTGTTAGCTGTTTACAAGAGTATTCATATATATATGAATATTCATATATATATATGGATATGAATATTCTGTAGGTCTTGAAGACAAAACAAGACCGAGTTAGGATTGTGCTGGGTACTGTCTATAAATTTTTTACCTTCTATATTTTGAGACCTTACATATTTGGGGGACTTTATATATTAGCATGTTCTCTCTCTCTCTCTCTCTCTCTCTCTGACAGATTCTTACTCTGTAGCCCAAGTTGGCCTGGAACTGTCATTCTTCCTCAACAGAGGTGCTAAGGTTGGAGACATACATTATCACTATACCTGGCACACACACAAATCTGTAATGGAAATGTTGTATCTCACTTCAGGCTACAATTGGGTTGTTTGGTTTCATTGTGTTTTGTGGCAGTACTAGGGAGAATTTAGGACCCTATGCATGCTAGGCAAGTGCTCTAACCACTGAGCAATAATAGCCCCAACCCTAGTATTTTTAGACAGGCTCTCATTATGTAGTCCAGGCTGGTCTGTAGCCCCTGGTCCTCCTACAGAGAGCTGTGGTTACAGGTATGCATTACCACACCTGGCTTGTAGTATTGTGACAGGTGACATGGTAGGTAACCATTCTATGAATATGTCTGTATGTACCTATCCATATGTTTGTAGCCTACATTCTTTTTCTAAACATCTAATTAATTGGTTAATTAATTTAGCTCTTTTGAAACCAGGGCCCATTTTGTAGCCCAGGCTGGCCTCAAACTCAAGGACAATCTTCATGTTTCACTCTTCTAAGTGCTGGGTTTACAGGCATGGACCACTGTGGGGACCCAGGAAATGGAGGCTTATGAGAAATGGTTTGTGGCTGGGAAAATAAAAGTAACTTTTGTGGGAGATATCTAAGATGGTACTGGCCGGAAGATGCTGGGGAGGAGTTGAAGCCCCATCGTGGGTATAGCTGATTGGGCAAGCAAGACTTCTGTGCTCATGATCAGTGCATGATCACCATGTTACCAGGCTTGCACTATGTGGTATGATAGGATGACCTTTAATGTGACTGGCCCACGTGGCCTCAGGTGGAAACACACATTTGGTTCTGTATATAAGCTAGGGGACAAAACATTAAAAATGGGAAATGCTTAGACATCATCCCTGTCGCGTCTGTTTGTCTTCAGAGTGAAGGCTTCAGAGTCCAGTGGGCAGCACACTCACTCTTCCCTGAGAATCCCCGTATATAGTGGTCTCCCTGTATGGGCCCTTCGACACATCACCACATCTGGCTTTGCAGGGTAGATTCCTTTTCCAATAAATGAATGAATGAATGAATAAATAAATAAATAAATAAATAGCCTGTCATGGTGGCACACAGTTTTAATTCTAGCACTTGGGAACATAGGCAGATCTCTCTGAGTTTCAGGACAGCCTGGTCTACATAGTGAGTTCCAGGACTGCCAGGGCTACATATCTCAAACAAACAAACAACCTACCTCAGGCCCTATCTCAAAGAAACAAACAACCCCCATACTTTTTTTTTTTTTTTTTAGTTTTCCAAGACAGGGTTTTTCTGTGTTGCCCTGGCTGTCCTGGACTCACTGTAGACCAAGCTAACCTTGAACTCACAGAGCTCTGACTGCCTCTGCCTCCCGAGTGCTGGGATTAAGGGCATGCACCACCCTGCCAGGCATTCGAATACTTTTTATTACATGTTATTTACTTATTTTGCATGAGTATTTGCATGTACGCACATGCCACAGCGCACATCTAGAGGTCAGAGGGCAAGTTTCAGGAGTTTCTCTACTCTCACAATCTGGACCCTGGGAGTCAAACTTGGGGCCCAGTCATCAAGTTTGGTGGCAGGCACCTGAACCCTATGACCTATAGTGCAAATTCTTACTGATAGAAAAACTGGGTCTAAGGTACCCTGTATTTTAAAATTCGGCTTCTGCTGGCACTGCCCCCAGAGAGGTTTTTGCAGTTCACTATACCAACAATGTGTGAACCTGACAGCCTCCCCACACTCCAGCTAAGCACATACAGGTCGTTCAGGAGTGACCTCATCTGTGACTCAATGATGGCCCCATCATTATGTAATTTGCATTTCCCCAATTATGAGGGAAGTTAAGCACCATTTAATGTAATTATATATTTGTTGGCCATTTATATTTGTGGCTGTATGAAAGGCTTTGTCCTTTTCTAATTATTTTATTAAGGAAATTAGCTTCTTATCTGGTTATAGATTGTAAGCCTTCCTTTAGTTTTTCACTATTTGAAACTTTATTATTTTTCTAGAATGAACACTTAAAATTGTGTACCTATCAAGTTGAATAATTTTGCCCTGGTTTCTAGTTCTTCTGCTATTTTTGGAGAATTCTTCCTTCCAAAATTCTAAAGATCTGTGTTCATTCTTCTCCTAATGTTTAGTAAAGTCCATAGTTGAAACTACCAAGAGTTGAACCATCTAGGGCAGCTTAAGTGACTAGAAACATGGTGATGGACATGACCCGCAGGGTCTAATTTTGTAGCCACCAGTGATGGCCACATGTGTGGCTCTTAGACACTTGAACTGTGGGTCTCAACTGAATAAAACAATGTTTACATTTGTTTAGTTTTAATTTAAGTTTAAGCATATGGCTATTGTCTAATTTTAATTTTCTTTAAGTATTATTTACTTAGTTTATGTATATGAGTGTTTTGCCTGCATGTATATTTGTGCACTGTGTGTATGCCTGGAGGCCTCAGAGGCCAGATGAGGCTGTTGGATACCTCAAATTGGAGTTACAAAGGGTTATGAGCTACTAGATGGGCTGCTAGGACTCGAACTCGTGTATTCTGGAAGAACAAACGCTAGTGCTCTTAACCTCTGTGTTGGCTAGTTTTATGACAACTTGGCATGAGTTAGAGTTATCTGAAAGGAAGGAACCTCAATTGAGAAAATGCCTCCATAAGATCCAGCTGTAGGACATTTTTAATTTAGTGATTGATGAGGGCCCAGCTCATTGTGGGTGGTGCCATCCCTGAGCTGGTGGTCCTGGTTTCTAAAAGGAAAACAGATTGAGCAAGCCAGAAAGAGCAAGCCAGTAAGCGGCACCCCTCCATGGTTTTTGCATCAGCTCCTGCCTCCAGGTTCCAGCCCTGCTTGAGTTCCTGTCCTGACTTCCTTCGATGATGGATTACAATGTGGAAATGTAAACCAAATAAGCCCTTTCCTCCCCAACTTGTTTTTGGTCATGGTGTTTCATCACGGCAATAGAAACCCTACCTAAGATAATCTCTGAACCATCTCTCAAACCCCTTAATTTTTAATTTATTTATGTTTTCCTTTTGGAGACAGAGTCTCGCTTTGTAGCCCTGGCTAGCCTGGAACTCACTATGTAGACCAGGCTGGTCTTGAACCCACAGAGATCTGCCTGGACCTGCCTCTCAAGTGTTGAAATTAAAGGCTTGTGCCACCACAGCCAGCTGTAGTTTTTTTAATTACATTTTGTTTATTGCATATGAAAGCATGTGAGCATGTGTATGTATGTGCACATGGAGGCCGGAGGACAACTTTCAGGAGTGGGTTCTCTCCTACCATGTGGGTCCTGAGAACAGAACTCAAGTAACCAGGCCTGGAATATATGGAATTCTGTTCTCCCCACCCCCTCTTTTTTTTTTTTTTTTTTTTAAGATTTATTTATTTTGTATACAGTATTCTGTCTGCAGGTATATCTGCAGGCCAGAAGAGGGCACCAGATTTCATTACGGATGGTTGGGAGCCACCATGTGGTTGCTGGGAATTGAACTCATGACCTCTGGAAGAGCAGCCAGTGCTCTTAACCGCTGAGCCATCTCTCCAGCCCCCCACCCCCTCTTAACCCCCTCCCTGCCCCCTTTTTTTAAAGGCACTCTAGCCCAGACTGGCCTGGAATTCACTTTGTAGCCCAGGATGACAAAAAAAAAAAAAGAAATTCATGATAATCTGCTATCTCAGCCTCCCCAGTGTTGGGGTGACCAGCATGAGCCAGCACACCTAGTTTAGGATTTACATTAATGCTAAGGCTGAGGTAAAGCTCACACCTCCCCTGCTGTCAAATGCCTAACCAGTGTTCTAGCAACACCCTCTGTACTGACCTGGTCCCTGGCTCTGAGCTGTCTCAATTATCACAGGTTCAAGTCCCATGTCTATGTGCTTTCCTTCTGGACCTCCACTCATTCCTATTGATCACAGGGAAGCATCCTGCTTGCACACTGGGCTCCCAGCAGGCCTCCCCAGCCACTGGCTGTCAGTGAGTTAGGGGGCATAACAGTCTCTCTACTAATCATTGCACAGAAGGGGCCAGTTAATTCTTAATTATTTCCCATCCTGTTTTTTTTAAATCAATTATTTATTTACTTTACATCTCGACTGCAGCTTCTCTTCCTTCCTCTCCTCCCAGTCCCTCCCTCTCACTTCCCCTCCCCTCTCCTCCCCCTTTCCTCAGAAAAGGGGAGGGCTTCTATTCTGTTTTCAACCTTAGTATTTTCTTCTAAACTTACCATGATGGAAGAGAACATAAGAAGTAGATGTAGTTTGACTGCTGTGATCTTAAGGAATAAGCATACATGTGGGGATGGGATTAGGTCACCATCAGCACCTCCATCTGTTTATAGGCCATGCCACCCTGCACCATTGAGCATCCGGCTCTCCCACATCTGTTCCCGTCTTACTCTCTGGAGAGGCTAGGTTTATACCATCTAACAAGAAAGCACCATTGATCATTTCAGAATGATGTTCCTTTTCAGAGAAAGGAATGCTGGCTTTACAGTAATAATAATAACAAAGGACGATGGAATTTCAGGTTCCATATATGAAAGAGGCCCATGGTGAGGTCACCTTCTTGTCTTCTAAGGAATTTGGTTTTGTTTTTTATGAGACCAAGTCTCATGTAGTCCAGGCTGGCCTCAAACTTGCGACACAGGCAAAGCAGATCTTGATCTCCTGATCCTCCTGCTTCCACCTCCCAAGTGCCGGCATCACAGCCACATGCCACTCCCTACATAGTGAGTTCTGGCCACAGGGGTCACTTGGTAAGACAATGTCTCAACAATAAGTACCCCCCCAAAAAAAACACACACAGAAACCTCTCAAATAGTGTCTGCTTCCACTCAGAAAACAAAAATGTTCTTCAACCTCTCCTAATTTCTTTTCCCTTCTCCTCTGTCCTCTTGACACAGCTTAGTTCTTTCCCCTAGAGCTTCTGAAATTTTACACAAAATACTAGAGCCACAGGGCAGGAACTCAACTCATTTTGAAGTTTTTTTTTTTTCCCCCTCTGTGCTACTGGGAAGGCTTTCCTACTTCCGGTGAAGGAGGTATTCATTCCATCCTCTTCCGGGAGCAGAGAGTACTGGACAGTGGGAAATCCAACACCTGGCTTGGCAGTGCCCTGCGGGTGGTCAGAGCCACTGCAGGTGTAAGCCACAGAGACACCCAGATGATTGGCAAGGTTACATGGCTCCTCATGGGACCCGATAGAAATGATAAGAGGTATCTGATTAATGAGAAATTTAAAGAAGATCCAAGCTGTGTCCTACAGCCAACACCCTTTTAGAAATTCCCCAGACCCAGATTATTGCAGGACTGCATAGTCACAATGGGTCTAATTGTCCACTATTGAAAAGCAGCAGGGCACAGTGGATAGACAGGGATCTGGCTGTGGGAAGGAGGAGGCATCCAGTTCCAACGTCTTTCTTCTCCATTGTTGGGGTACAGAGACATTTCCCTCACCAGTGAAACACAAGGGGTTATTTTCCTTGGTGCCAACACTAGCTTTGAAAGTCAGGCTGTGAAGGCCTCTGGTTTCATATTTAAGTGTGAGTCCCTTAAAGCTGTAAATGGAGCCTGCCTGGCCACTCTGTACTCAGCTCTCTGAATGTGCCTGCTTCAGCATTTTTGCTGAAACGAGTAATTATTTTGTGACCGCACCCCTGGAAAGCCCTGTTAACTAGTTCCTAAGTGAGCAGAGGAGGTGGTTGCAAGGGAAGGGAATGTGGGTTCTAACTCTGGCTCTGGATTAAAGTCTGAGGCTAATCCTAACCAGTCCATGGACTTTCTATAACAAAGTGCCACAATCTGGAAGTTTGAAACTGCAGAAATTTATTATGGCTGCACAAAAAGCATGCCTGGAGTTCAAATGGCAGAATAATGATTTTGAGTGTTGTTTTGTATTTTTAGTACATCTATGTGTTTGTGTCTTTTTTTTTTTTTTTTTTTTGGCTATGATGAAACACCATGACCAAGGCAAGTTACACAAGAAAGAGTTTCTTTGGGTAGAACAGTTTTCAGAGGGCTAGAGTAAATGTCTATCATAGCAGGAAGCATGGCAGCAGGCAGGCAGGCAGGAAAGCATGGTGTTGGAGCAGTAACTGAGAGCTGAGACAACAACCATGAGACAGAGAGAAAGCCAAGTGGAAATGGCATGGACTTTTGAAACCTCAAAGTTGGACTATAGTGACACACCACCTCCAACAAGGCCACACCTCCTAATCCTTCCTAGATAGTTCCATCAATGAGGGAATAATCAAACCACCACAGTGTGCACAGGCACACATGTGTGTGTACAAGTCAGAGGAATACTTGTGAGAGCCATTCATTCTCTCCTTCCATTGTGTGTGTCCCAGGGTCAAAGTCAGTGGTTAGGCTTGCTGGCAAACCCCCTTTACTCACTGAACTGTCATGCTGGTTCACTGATGAAGGTTCTTTATTTGATGATACAAAACACAAACTGGTACATTAAAAAAAGCAAATATTAAGCTGGGCAGGTGTAGTAATGCAAGCCTGTGATCCCAGCTCTGAGTCAGAAGAATCAGGAATTCAGGGTCAGCCTTGCTGCATAGTGAGTCCTAGGCCAGGCTGAGTTACATGGTGAGACCTTTCCTGACCCTCTCCCAGTCATAGCTAATACCTGAGCTAGTTAAGATCTGTTGCCAGCCCTTCTCCACACACCTCATATTCTCCATGAACACCAACCTTCTGTACAATTGAGACCTGATACCTTTCCCTTCACTGTGCCTGCTTTCTCCTGAGATCAGAAATGAGATCCCTGTCGGGAGGCACTTGTCATGAGTCTTCGGACTTTTGGGACCTTTAATCACAGTGCTTTGTCACCAACACCCATCCTGTTTCCTGTGCTTGCTCTTATCTCTGCTCCCTCCCAGCAGTGACTCTAATCTGTGTCCCCAAAGGGCTGTGGATTCCACCAGCATTGATGGAACATTCCATCTATTCTATCTTTCCAGCACACTCCTTTCAAGCTCAGTCTCAGAACTTCAAACTGGCTGGTGCTGGTGATTGGGATAAGGTTTCCCACTATCGCCCTCCTTTTTCCCTATTAGCCTCACTTCCTCTTCTCTACCCTATCAAACTCTCCTTCTCCTCATGTCCCTGCTTTCCCCCATGCTCCTCTTCTTTCTCCATCATAGCCCTCTTCCCCCATCATTCACCCTGTGTCCCCATGTGTCTCCCCTGTCCCCCATTATTCCCCACCTTCACCTTGCTTTCCTTGGTCCCAACCTTCATTGTCTCTCTCCTAGCTCCTCCTGAACTTGAAGCCCAGGTAGTCATGTCCTTGGGCCTTTCCAGAGGAAGAGTCCAAGGCTTTGTGCCTGAAATCAAGGTCCTGCTCTGGAATGCAGCCTGCTCTGAGGACCTGACACAGGACAGGGAGGGGTCCAAAATCAGTATAGAAACATGGTCAACCTGTTGTCTTATGGAGGGGTTTGCCCTGCACAGAGCCTGGCTGCCTGGGCTATAGACTACTATAGGCTTTTCAGGGTGCAAAAGTTTCCTCCTTTTCTCTCTCTCTCTATGTGTGTGTACAGGCTATATAGATATTGCTGAAAATGGCTTTGGTGCTATCTAAACAAACTTTTCTTTGATTATCCCCATGATTTGGGGGCCTGACAGCATGAGTTCAAATCCCAGCTCTAGTGCTAGTATTTGGCATCATATCCTTTACTCTCAGAGTGTGTACCTGGTTAGAGGCTATGTTAGATGGGTGCTTGAGGCAGTGAAAAGATTCAGGAAGGTAGGGCTTGTGAGGTCCCTGGACCACAGCATGTAGCAAGCGCTTGACTGGGGTCCACAGCACTGGCTTTCAGGGTCACTATGTGGTATCCCTCCCTCTGACTTCAGAACTAAGACATATTAGCAGACAGAGTTCAAGGTCACCTTCAGAGCTACCTTCCAGGTTCAGGAATGACCTCCTAGCTCTTTGTCCATCATCTAGACCTGGCACTGGCCTGAGGGAGAGTTGGGTTTGTGCCCAGGTACTGTACTTTGCCTTTCCTTGCCTTGATCTGAGCAAGTGAATGGGACCTGAGTGGGAGGAGAGAGCCAAGGGAGAGTTGGCTCTGGGCTGCAGAGAGCTCACTCTCTGGGGCAGAAGGTCTGGAGCATTCTGGGAAGTCTTCCTCAGGAGAGCCAGAAGCTTGTTGCCAGTCTCCACTGAGACCTTCCAGTTCCAGGTACCAAGACTCTGTGGGTTTTCTAGGGACCTGGGGAGCTGGGCAGACACCGTTCCCATAAAGTAGGCTGGCACGCTGTAAGAAATGACGAACTCAAGGTCGTCTTTCAGCAAGGCCAAACAAACACTTATTCTCTTGCTTTTCCCACCTCAAGTTTTATCTGGCTGTGCTGCCTGACATCGCTTCTCTGCATGTTCTCCTGTGATCAGAGGCATCCCAGGACACTCCCAACAAGAAGGGACACGGAGAAGTCACCCAGTATCTGAATGCATTAGCAAGTTCCAGGGTGAACTGCTGACATGGCTCAGTTTGTAAGGGTGCCTGCTGCCAAGCCTGAAGACCTGTCCATGTTCAACCTCTGGGTGGAAGAGACCCTACCCCTACAAGTTGTGCTCTGAGTTCTACATGTGTGCGGTGACATGTGTGCATGTGCGCACATACACACAAATTAACGTAATAAAAAAGAAGATAAAAGGAAACGAGAAAACTCTGGCCATTTGCCAGTCAGAGCTCGAAGTGTGATAAAGAACCAAGACACTACAGTTACTTTTTTTTTTAAGCTCTTGTGAATTAAAAGTCAAGGGACTGAATGATGAATGTCACATTTTCGGGTTTCAAGTTCATCTCTGGCTCTAACAGGGGAAACCCCCCAAATCTTACTCCAGGTAACAGAAATGTTGAGAGAGCCCTGAGGAAGACAGAAGACAAGACAAAGACAGTGCTCAGGGCATAGAGATGAGACAGTTCACCAACAGGTACAAAGATACCTCATGACCCTCCGAGGGCCAATAGCTAAACACCAGCCTGGGAACTGGCAGGCATTGTGCTCACTTTGCAGGAAAACAGGCTGAGTGAGGTGAGAAAATGTACTCAGGGTGGCATGGAGTGGCTGGCGGAGGCAGACGGTCAAGGCCCTCTCCCATCTGCTGATAGTGTTTATAGCCACGGTGTGACATCCCATCACCTCAGCTGTGTTCTGTTGGATGGAAGTGAGTCACAGTTCCTGCCCACGCTCATAAAGAGGCGGCCACATGAAGGTGTGAGGTGTGGTCATCAGGGGCGGACATCATGTGGGTGTTTTAGAGTCTGTGTATCTCCTTAGGCCAGTTTTCAAGTAATGCTCAGAAGTTAGTTCTCTTGACAACAACACACTAAAGCTCTCCTTGTCTCTCTTAAACCTTTATTAAGAATGGAGGTCACTGCCTTATATATTCCTGTATATTCATATCTACCTCAGCATCCCATCCCCACCTAACTTGTTAGGAAAGAATATCCTCAGTGTTCCACCAAGAAACACACGAACAATGTGAAAGTTACCTGACAAAGCACTTCACTTTCTTTTTGTAAAAACCGGTGTGCCATGACCCAAACCAGGCTGGCCAGCAGAACACGCAAATGGCCAAGATAGCCTCTGTCTTTTAGCCCTAGTGCAAGGAAGAGCTAGGCTCTTCCCCACTGGCCAAGATTCAACCTCACAGTCTACTCCAGATTGGACAATTTGAAAAGCAGTATGAAGGAAATGAAGGCGAGGCGGAAGGGGTGGGCCATTCCAGATCACCAAGTTCTGGGAATGTAGGAGGGTTTTATATAAGGAAAAGTTTTACCAGGTGAAGGAGATTTATAGAATGTTGGTCCTTGGCAGGCTAGCCACCTTTGATAGGAAAAAAAAATCCTCACAGTAATATGATGGTTTGAATGACAATGGACGCGGGTACGCTCATATATTTGAATAATTGGTGGCCAGTTGACGGAATTGTTTGGGAAAGTTTATGAATGTGGCCTTGTTAGAGGAGCCATTCTGGGGCTGTCTTTGAGGTTTCAAAGCCTAAAGCCATTCCAAGTTAATCGTCTCTTTCCCTGCCTCAGGCTTGTGGATCAAGATGTGAGCTCTCTGCTCCTGCTCCTGCGCCACGCTCCTTAACAGGATGGTCATGGACTCTAATCCTCTCAAACTGTGAGCCCCGAGTTAAATGCTCTCTTGTACAAGTTATATTGCTACTTACCAAACAAAATCGAGTCGCTCTCCAGAGTAGTGACACAGCTAACGAAGGTGGACTTTTGTTGATGAAAACATCAGCTAGTACTATGGAAATAAAGCATGTGCCGAGTGACAAAAGCAGATACAAAATAGAAACATTTTCGATAGGGTTATTTTGTGTGTGTTTCGCAAAGCTTAAGGTCTTCTGATTACAGTTGCCTGTGAGGCATTCTCTAGGAACCATGGTGTCAGTTTAAGGTGGACCAGCTAGCTGAACATAGGTAGAATGCAGAGCTCCAGACATCCTCAGGAGGTCTCTGCCGCTTTCAGTTTTACTGGGGCAAAGATCTCCCAGTGTGTTAGTTTTTCCTGCATTCACACACAGCTATTACAAATGCTGCTTTCAGAGGCTGATTCATTGGCCACAGTCAACACAGGCAATGGTTTATCAGAATGCATCACTTTGTAATAGGCAATAGTTAAAAAAAAAACAAACAAACAAATACAAAAAGCAAAGCACCAGAAACCTTCACTGGTAGAGTCCCACTCCTCTTTGGGGACTCTTGATCTGTCACTCACATCAGACATTGACCTTCTGAGTAATGGATTTGGCATTCAAACCAGCTGAGAGGCCTCCAAGGGCTCTTCAGTTAGCCAAGTGAGACACCTCATTTTGTGGCAGATTACTTAAATGGAGAGCCAAAGATGACGCAGAGTACAGGAGGTAAGAGATTTGAGCAGAGGGTAGACTCCCACACCACCTTCAAAGGCCACTCCCCGTCCCTTCCCACTCTGTGCCTGAAGACTTTTCCCTTCTTGAGCCCATTTTTCTTCCCCATTCCTCCTCTCCTGGTGTTTATTCCTACTCTCTCCATCATATATACCTGCAGACTCCAGACCCCCTACAAGACCAGAGGCTTCTCACATAAAACAGCACAGGAAAAGAGAATTCTTAATTAAATGATGGTGGGATGCTAAGGGCTGAATTGCAATATCTTTGACAATTACAAAGTTATTTGCCCTCTAAGCATTTAAACCTGTAGGAAGGTCATGAACGGAAACAGTTCAAGGTCATGTTGGAGGCCATAGACGGAAGAGGCTTGAATTTTCAGCTGGGAGGGGGATGTGAATTTGAAGTCATGCTTGTCTAACTTTTCTTTGCTGAGTCTCAGGAAAGTGACAGTGGGTCTTGGGTACGTTAGGCTTTTGTCTGTCTTGTTCATCAGGGGAGAACCACTTCGTCCTTGGGCCGAGTCCTGGAAAGTCAATAGTATGGATGTTGGTCTTGGCACCTTCAGCCACTGTGGTCTTTCCCTTGGGTACCTGC
Organism: Lophiomys imhausi; assembly: GCA_907164525.1. Taxonomy (NCBI): domain Eukaryota; kingdom Metazoa; phylum Chordata; class Mammalia; order Rodentia; family Muridae; genus Lophiomys; species Lophiomys imhausi. The sequence goes on along the minus strand of CAJQZJ010013540.1, from coordinate 12,556,997 downwards.
CAACAGGATGGTATGGGCATTTGGTGCCAAATGACCTAGAAACAAAGGCTGTGAGCTGAGCAGAGTGGAAAACTACCTCATGTTCATATTGTTGCCCAAACAGTTCCACCTGTGGTTTAACTGTGATTTATTTAATACATGGAGCAGGGAGGAAAGCCCGTACATGTTTGCCTCACAGAGAGCACAAGTCCTCACTCAGCGTGAGTCCACTCTCATGGCAGAACTTTCTCTGTTTGGACTTTCCTTCAGCAGGGGAAACACCTGCAGGTGTTGATCATTTTTTCTTCAAAGATTGGCACATCTAGGAGTTGACATGGCAGTTTCAACCACTGAAGGATGTTCAACGATGATAATTTTTATTCGGTTTGTTTTGTATCTCAGGGTGAGGTGGTTTGAATGAGGAACGTTCCTTGCAAGCTCGTGTATTTGAACACCTGGTCCCATGATGGTGGCACTGTTTGAGGAGGGTTTGGAGACAAGGCCTTGGTGGAGGAAACACATCAATGGAGGCAGGCTTAGAGAGAATTTTTTTTCCTAAATTTAGATTTATTTGTTTTACTTTATGTGTATGAGTGTTTTGCTTGCATGTATGTAAGTGCACGTGTGTGTGTATGTGTGTGTGTATGTATGTGTGTGTATGTGTGTGTATGTGTGTGTATGTATGTGTGTGTGTATGTGTGTATGTGTGTGTATGTGTGTGTGTATGTGTGTGTGTATGTGTGTGTATGTGTGTTTGTGTATGTGTGTGTGTATGTGTGTGTGTATGTGTGTGTGTATGTGTGTGTGTATGTGTGTATGTGTGTGTGTGTGTGTGTGTGTGTGTGTATGAATTTTGTGTTTCCAATATTGGCAACTAACTTCACCCCCTCTTCACTCCTGGAACCTATTGTAAAGTGTTCTAAATGTGATAGATCACCTGGTCTATTCCCAGAACTACCAGGATGCAGACTTTATGTACCAAGAATGACAGCATTCCTTTTCAATAAATAACACATAAGGAATATGTACTAGAAAATCAAATACAAAGGGAGAAAACATAGGAAAGCAAAGAGGAAGTCTTTTATTATTTGAACCTCTAAGTCCAACTGTTCCAAAAACTTACCCCTCACCTTTGACCTCTCTGTTAAGGGAGCTAACATTTTTTTCACCATATGCTTACTTGATCTGAATTTTTCTTGCTATCATAACCAAAGAGTTCTGATATATGTATTTGTACTGGTTTGTTATTTGTTTTGTTTTTGGCAACTTGATATAAGATAGGATCATCTGGGAAAATGGAGCCTCAGTTGAAAATATCCGTCCATCATATAGGCATATGGGCAAATCTATGAGGGATTTTCTTCATTAATGATTGGTGTGAGGAGTCCGTCTGCTCACTATGGGATGGTGGTCCTAGGGTGTATAAGAAAGGAGGCTGAGCAAACCAGTAAGCAGTGTTCCTCCATGGTCTCTGCTTCATTTCCTGCCTCTAGGTTCCTGCTTGAGTTCCTGTCCTGACTTCCTTTAGTGATGGACAATTAACCTGGAAGTGTAGGCCAAATAAACTTCTTCCTCCTCAAGTCACCTTTAGCTATGGGCTTTATAATAGCAATTCAAAGCAAACTGGACAATATTTATTGACTCAGCAATGCCATTCCTAAATAATGTGTCCTAAGAACATAGTAGATCAAGAGGGAGTTTACCGCACTGGATGAGAAATGATTCCTTAGATACAATGATGATGGGCACAGAGGCTTACTCTGTGTCCATTCTAGCAGTGGAGAAAGGTGAATCTCTGTGAGGCTCCACAAGTCTTCTGGGACAGAGCTGTGACTTCCAGAAGTAGACATGCAGAACAGCAAGCAGCATCCATATGTTGCTGTTTTGATACATACATAAAGAGTGGCCAACCGGTTCACATTCTCAAAAATACCCATGTGGTTTGCTTTGTATCTTTCCCAGCAATAAATATGTTAAGACCTCTCAGTAGTGGGTGAATCATGACTTGATTCTTGCTTTAACTTGAATTCCTGTGATGCTATGGGATTGAACATATTTTCATATACTGAGTGGCGACTTGCTCTGGGAGAGGCAGTGTGATCACTTCTTGCCTTTCTCAGGCCACAGAGGGAGCTGTCTGTCTGTAGATGGGGCCCCTGTGTCTCAGCCTGGGAGTAGAGCTTCTCTGCTTCAGAAAACAAAGCTGACCCTGATCTCAGCTCAAGCCAGAAAACTTCCTAATACTTTTTTATTTATTTGAAAATTAGTATCAATTCTTTCTCCTATCCTGGTCACAATATCACTATATATATGTATGTATGTATGTATGTATGTATGTATATACATACATATATATAATGATATATATAATATCACTATATATACATAATATATATTTTTATATATTTATATAATTATATATATATATAATCTGTGTGTGTGTGTGTGTGTGTGTGTGTGTGTATACACACATAGTTGTGTATGTGGGGGGAGGGAGAAGACAACCCTGGGTATTATCTCTGTCTCTCAGGCTTTGTCTACTTTTTTTTTAAGCAGGTCTCTCACTGACCTGGAATCACCAAATAGACCAGGCAGGCTGGCAATAGACTCTGCTTGAGAACTTCCTGTCTCTGCCTCCCCAGTGCCCAGGATTGACAATTGTGTGCCAGTATAGTTATTTTCTATTATTATTTTTTTTTGTTTGTTTGTTTGCTTGCTTGTTTGTTTTGTTATTGGTTTAAGTTATGTGGTTCTGGAGACTGAACTTAGGTCCTCATGTTTGCAAGGCAAGCCCTTTACTGACTGAGCTAACTTTCCTCTTGTAACAGTTTTATGATGGCATTGCTCAGAACTTCCATCTTCTCCATCTTCATAAAGATCGTGTTGTCCAGTCCCATTTGAAGCTATGGACTTCCCCTCCTGCTACACCCCATTCCCCCAGGATCTGGAGGGACCAGCCAGCTATAGGCAGACCTCTGCTTGTATGGGTCACACCTGAGCCAGGAGGCCTCCGTTTGCTCACAGTCCTCTCATGCCTTGTGCCAGGATCTGTCCTGGAATTTTCTTTCTGCACTTCCTGCAGGCAGTGTCTGGGATAACACCTTTTCAGTACACGAATCATCACTTCTGTTCACAGCCAGGTACTTGCCAGCTTGCTTTCTTTTTGGCCATGAGACGCCCACTCCAGTGAGGTCCAGCTGGATGCTCTCCCAGTCTAACTCCCCGATTCCGCCTGAGGTCTACTTTCTTTCTGGGAACAGATCGGGTCCGTGTATTGGAGAGCAACAATGAGTGGCCAAGCACTCTGCACCGTCACTGGGAGTTTTAGTTGTGCCAGCGAATCTCTTTCAACTGTACCTGACTCATAATTCCCATGAGAAGTGTTTCCGAGCCAAGTACTTTTATCCCGGAAGACCCAGATGATAGCCACAGTCATGTAGACTGGGATGGCCGATACTGTCAGTCAACTTGATAGGATCTACAGTCAGCCCGGGGACAGAGCTCTGGGCATGTCTGGGAGGGAGTTTTTAGATTGGGTTAACTCAGGTGTGAAGACCCGCCCTGAGTGTGGGCTTGCTCCGTTCCATGAACTGGGATCCCGGGCTGAATAAAAAGGAGAAAACAGACTGAGCATCAGCGTTCCTGTCTCACTCTGCTTCCTGAGTGTGATCAGCAGGCTCACATTCCTGGTGCCCTGCCTCCCTCCACCACGATGGATGATAGCACTACAAACCGTGAGCTAAGGTAAACTTTCTTGCCTTAAGTCACGGATGTGCTCACAGCAGCAAAAGAAAACAACACAGAAATAAAAGAGCTCCATTAGCCGAACGGATACAAGAGAACTTAGAAATCCTTGTCTTCATCTTAGCTGTGTGCATGTGAGGTTGACTTGACTGACTAAGACCGGCATGAGAAAGAGGGAGTGGTTTAGCATCAAAGGTGAGGTCGGAACTGCGCACGGAGAAGAACTGATAGGGTTGGGGTGCAAGTGAGGGTCAGGAGGAGCAGTCTTGGTAGCCTAATCCTATTTGGAGAACCTTGTTTGGGTCCTGCTCCTGAGTGGCTGCAGACCCTAGAGAAAGACCACAGGCTGGAGAAAGCCTCAGGGTCCTCCGCACCACAGTTCCCCTGGGTTTGGAACCTAATGCTTTCCTTCTCTGTTCTTAGTAGTAGTTCATCTACACAGTCTTCAACTGAGCAAGGATATTCCATTTCTTCAACTTAATATTGGGCTGGAGAGATGTCTCCAAAGGTAAGAGACTTCTCAAGAAAACATGAGGACCTCTGCTTGGATTCCCAGCACCCATGTAAAAAAGCTAGGTGTGGCTGTGTGAGCCTGTAACCTAGGTGCTACTGAGGGTGGAGACAGGAGGGTCATTAGGGCTTGCTGGCTGCCAGCCTAACTTCAGGTTCCGTGAAAGATCCTGCCTCAAGAAAATACCTGACATCGTCCTCTGACTTTTGCACACACACAAGCTTACACCATGAACAACACACACAGACATGCAAAATGTCAGTGTTATTAAGTTGGATTTATACATAATTTTATTTATTTATTTATTTATTTATTTATTTATTTATTTATTTATTTATTT